>VZTM01028434.1:678554-855679 GCA_013400555.1 Jacana jacana | reverse complement strand
TTCCCCCTCTTTTTTTTTTTTTGGGGGGGGGTGTGTTACCTTGCTCTGGATGCCAACGTGCCTTCCAGACACTGTCAGAAGCAATCAGGGCTCTGATTGTCCCATGCCACTGGGAAGAGATGCCTCTTTTGAAGAGTCAGAATATATTAAGATAGAAACTGCCAATAAATTACAGGCCTGGTGCTCACCACACTGATGTGCAGAGAGGCAGAAATTGAAAACTCTGTCACTTGGGGAAAATAACCTCCCTGCTTTTGTGATGCCTAAGTGAGGCTTTATGTAAAGGAACAAACCGTGTACAGCGGGGAGAAAGGAGAAGCAGCAGGAGTCGTTCTCCTGTGGTGCATCCCTTCCTTGGGAGCTGTGGGCAACAGGGGACACGTGGGGACCACCCGTCCCCCTGCATCACAGTGAGCTACCAGGACTCTGCATCTCACAGGGCTAGGAGACGGCTGCAGAGACGCCCATCTCTGCCCACTCTGCTCTTCATCCCTTTTTCTCCTGGCCACAGGATCGTGAGGTTGATGATTAAGGGAGTGGAGCACCTCCCTGATGGGGGAAAGGCTGAGGGAGCTGAGACTCTTTAGCCTGGAGAAGAGAAGGCTGAGGGGAGACCTTCATGCTCACAAGGATCTGAAGGGTGGGTTGAAGGAGGATGGAGCCGGACTATTCTCAGTGGTTCCCAGTGACAGGATGAGGGGCAACAGGCACAAGCTGGAACAGGGGAAGTTCCATCAGAATATGAGGAGAAACTTCTTTGGGGTGAGGGTGTCAGAGCCCTGGCAGAGGCTGCCCAGGGAGGTTGTGGAGTCCCCTTCTCTGGAGACCTTCAAGCCCCACCTGGATGCAGCCCTGAGCGATGTGCTCTGGGCGCTCCTGCTTTAGCCTGGGGGGTTGGACTGGGTGATCTCTAGAGGTCCCTTCCAACTCTGGCAGTTCTGTGATTCCATTCCCCTGCCCCTCTCCACAGCCTCTGGTCATGGGGTGAGTCCCTCTCAGTCCCCCAGTCCCAGCTGCAGCCTGAAGACAGCAAAGCTGAGCTCCACAGGGGGAGTTTGGAGGCTGCTGCATCCCTCCACCCTGGTCCACATCTCTCCCTGCTTCCCCTGGACTGACACCAGGGGCACAGTTCTCCCCATGCCCTGGGAATGTACGCTTCAGGCCAGAGAGCCATCCACATCCTGAGCTGCATCCCCAGCAGCGTGGCCAGTGGGGTGAGGGTGGGGATTCAGCCCCTCTGCTCTGGGGAGACCCCCCCCTGCAGTGCTGCCTCCAGCTCTGGAGCCACCAACATAACAAAGGACATGGACCTGTTGGAGCAGGTCCAGAGGAGGCCATGGAGATGCTGGGAGGGCTGGAGCCCATCTGCTGTGAGGACAGGCTGAGAGAGTTGGGAGGGTTTAGCCTGGAGAAGAGAAGGCTTCAGGCAGACCTTAGAGCCCTTTCCAGTCCCTAAAGGGGCTCCAGGAAGGCTAGGGAGGGACACCTGATCAGGGAGTGGAGATGTAGGACAAGGGGGAAAGGCTTGACATTGAAAGAGGGGAGATTGAGATGAGATCTCAGGAAGAAATTCTTTGCTGTGAGGGTGGTGAGACCCTGGCCCAGATTGCCCAGAGAAGCTATGGCTGCCCCATCCCTGGAGGGATTCAAGGCTAGGCTGGATGGGGCTTGGAGCAACGTGGTCTGGTGGGACATGTCCCTGCCCAGGGCAGGGGGTGAGACTGGATGTTCTTTAGGTCCCTTCCAACTCTAACCATCCTGTGATAGCTCCTGGCCCTCCCAACCCCATGCGACATTTCACCCTCATCACCTGCTTGTAGGTCCCCACCAATGGCAGGTGTGTAAGCAGAGGTCTGGAGCACGCTGTCCCACGTTTCTGACCATGGTCCATATACATCATCTAGGGCACCATCTGGACCATTTGATCAAAGCCAAAGTGCTGTCCCCCAGCCCTGGGTCATGCTCGTGGCATTGAGTGGGGTCACAGATGATGGTAGCTGAGTTTGGGAGTTCTCTGCAGCCCCAGCGTGTGACCCTGTGGCACCTTCTGCACTGGGACATGCACTGGGCAATGCGTGCCCTCCTCATCCCACCCCTGTGCCTGGCATCTACCAGGTGTGAGCAGGGTTGAGGTCATTTGCTGCAAATTTGCAGGGATGTCAGTTAGTTTTAAAGCTGAACTTCTGTGAACTCAATTTGCCAATTTGGTAAGTGCTATGGGCAATATTGGGATGTAATTTAATTAAGCTATCCCCTTTTTATAGAGTTCAGGGAGCATTCACGTACTAATTTTAGCACTAGGTTTGCTCCAGCTTCACTCTGGACACTGTTTCTCAAATCATGACATGTTGTTAATCTTTACCAGTCAACAGTTTATTAATTTGCTGAGGACCACAGAAGTATATAATCAGCGGTTCATCAATCAAGGCTAAATCCAACAAATGTTCCAGGCAGGTACTGGGCATAAAATATACATGCAACCTTGTAAGCAATTAATACACAGCAGAGCTGGAACCTAACAACTCAACAAGGGAACTGCACAAATCTCCAAGATTTCTGATTCCTTTTATATAGAATCATCATCTGTTACCAGTTCTTTTGTGCCCTTAATGCGTCTTCCAGTAATTCTGCGATTCTGGACCAGGGATGCATTTATCTTCGGGCTTTTCAGCAGGGTGGGCTCTGCTATTAACTAATTGTTTGGCCTTGAAAGGGCTCTGGGGGAGGATGTGGAGGGTGGTTTGTTTGCAGCTCCACCATGGAGTCTCTCTGAGGACATTCTCCTAGGGCTTACGAAGGAGAAAAAGAGAACATCCCTTTGCTTAAGCTAAAATCCTGGCATGCCAGGTGCCACCTGGGAGAGCCCAAAGGCCCTACAACGGGGTCCCTACACAGAGGGTGACAGCTCCCCACCTTCCATCCCTCACTTCCCCTGGGAACTTTTTTTCCCCTCATGGCTTTTCTGTTATTTTTCCCTGTACCCAGTAGATGGCATTAGCACATAAAGGTTTTCTGCAGTTCTTTTCTTATCGGAGGCATTTTTTTTGTTGCTTGGGAGACTTTCAGAAGGGTTAGCTGCAACCTTGCTGAGACCTTGGCATTGCTAACCAGAGCCTTGCCTTTGAGCCCTACCTTGCAACATCACAAAACAATCCCCAAGAAGTTCTAGAAAAACCTGTTTCTGTGCTGCTTTTACTTGTTGGACCCCAGAATTTCTGTCTGGCCTGGGGAAACCACGGGTATTTCCTAAGAAACCAAAGTGGTTGAGTGGGTTTCTCAAGATCTGGGGTTTCTTCTCTGCCCATTGAGCCCAGTGTACATTTTGTACCATCTTGCAGGGGTCACAGTGAACCAGGAGATGTGGTGCTGGAGGAATAAGTCAGATTCAGTCATATGTATCACTGATCCCTTCTACCGGCGTGGTGGTGCCTGCTCAGCCCAGAGGGAGGATGCTGAAGAAGGGCAAGTGGTTGACCCTCATGTGTCAATGGTGTATAATTTGAGATGAAAACCTGTGAATTGGCCCTGAGGGACTGAAGGAAACACCTGTAATGAGGCTTAAATTCAAGTTTCCCCACCTGTCTCTCAGCTCTGCTTTGCTTGCTGACGCTGGTTCTCTTATCAGCTTGGAGAGAAGAAGGAGGCATCATTCACATCTGCTGCCCCATGGCTGTGCCTGTTTGCAATCCCCATGGGGCAAGGCAGGACTGCAGCCCCAGGTGGAATAAGAAGGGTGAAGTTTTTTTCCCTAGGGAAAGTGAGCTTTGGTCTGGGTATGTGAGCTGGGTGAGGAGACGGACGGTGCATCCTTGGCATCGCTGTGGAGGAGACAGCAGCAGCTATGAGTGTGCAGTGAAGTATCTGAGTCCTGTGGTGTGCCTCAAGATGGGGTTTCATCACCTTGAGACCCTTCTGGAGAAGCTGGAGGGAAGAAGTTGCCCAGCTGCTGGTAGGGAAGGTAGCCCAGGGCCCCATGCTGAGGTTGCAGAAGAATGAAACCCCTTATTTCCCTGCTGTGTAAGCAGCATCACAACCGCAGGTGGGTGCAGGTGGTGTGTTCTGATGGTTCTGCAACATCTGTGGTGTCTACAGATGGTGGTGAGTTAGTCCTCTAAGTCAGAAGAGAGGGACTTTTGCCACGGAGGTCAAAGATGTCGCAGGTGGGCGTGGAAGGGCTCAGAGTGTGGCTGTGCTCCAGGATCTGGTGTTGGCAAGAGGCAGGAGAAACCCCTGAGCCCAGGCACTGGGTACTGCTCTTCTGCACAGGCACAAAATCCTGCTGACCATCATCATCTCCCTGCTCGCAGGCTGGGGTTCCTCTAGCACAGATTTATTTCTACCTTGAGCGAGGAAGAATGTACAGGATGGCTCTAAGTATGATGTGAACTGTTCCTCTTCCCAGTGAGGGCTCAGCCTGTCAGGTGGGAGGGACTTTGGCTCAGCAGAAAGCAGAAGGGACAGCATCCTCTAGAGAGCCTGGTAATGAAGTTGTGGCCCACGGTGACACTGGTGCTGTGTCAGTCCCAGCCTTTTAGACAGCGATGGAAGAGAAATTTGGCATGGTCCGCACAGGTGTATAAGCCACAGCACAGTCTGTCTGGAACTAATCCTTCCCTTTTTGCTCTCTTCCACATCAAAGCGATGGGCTGTCCTTTAGCTGCTGCAAAGTGGGGCAGAGAAATGGCTTAATTTCAGAGTATAACCATTTCGGGGAGAAATGGGATTAGAAATGAAGGAGCCGGGCAGTGGCTACCCCTCCAGGCTCCTTCTTCCACCACAAGTCTCCCAGAGGCGGCCTGGGGGACCAAGAGGACCAGGGAGGTCCATCGCCATGACCCAGGTGACACTGAGAACTGATATTCTTGGGGGGGAAATTGGGAGTTTGGAAGTTTCAGCACAAACCAAAACACTGTGCAGAAATCCCCCACGTGTGCACCAGTTCCAAAACATTTTGTTTGAAAACATCTCCTTTCTATCAAGGAGAGAGAGGTGTTTAATGCCAACATTATCATCTGGAGTTTTATGGTATATATCGTGTTATCCCGGTGTACAGCCTGAAATAAAAACAAAATTAGGCAGCGGAAACCAAAACATTTCAACCTTGTCAAAATTAAATGCTCTCCTAATTTCCCAATGAATTTTGAGATGTAATTGACAGAATCCCACAAAGCACTTAAGCTTCATCAAATCTGCATTTTTCTGACAGACAATTGTTCATTGAAAAATAAAAATGCATTCGTACCCTGCCTTACGAGGCACCCAGCTAATTATGTTAGAGATGCTCGGGCAAGGGAAGGAGATGGGGAGGAAGCCATTCTCTTCTAATCCCTTTAAAGTTTATCTGGCTCCTTGAAGCAGAAGATTACTCCTTACACGTGTTCTGGTTGGAAGCAGAAGCCCCATGAGCTCAACAGGGAGACCCCCTCCACTCACCCCAAGGAAGCTGCAGGTTTGGATTTACCTCCTTAAGCCAAGTAACTACCTGTGATGAGAATGGGATTTGAGGAAGAGAGAGAAGCGAAGGATGGCCAAAGCTGCTGGGATCGGTAGTCGGCTGTGGCAGGGAGCTGAGGGGCAGATGGGGAGCCCACCGCCCACCTGCGGCCACCCGCAAGTGGTGGCCAAATTTAAAAGCAAGTGGAATAGCTTGGGAAGCACGAAGGTGAGCTGGAGGTCTCTCCCCACGCTGGGAAGAGGTGGCTTGGGTGATTTGCTCCAGCAGTGTGGCACCAGTTTGGCTGGCACCAGCTCTTGTCCCTCTGCTCCCCAGCAGACTGGGATTATGGAATCAGGGAATTGTTGGAGTTGGAAGGTGGGGCAGGGGTAGAATTTCTGGTCTCTCAAAGGTTTTTGGAGGTGCCAGCCTCTGCTGTGGTTCAGAAGGGAAATACCCCGATGGGCAGGAGGTGCCAGCACACCCCAAAACGAGCTGTTGGTGTAAGGAAAGCAGCTGGAGGGTTTCAACTAGCTTGATTTCCTTGCTCCAGGAGCTCCGAGCACTTGGTGTGTATGTACAGAGCATCCCACCAGCTGCTTAAAACATGTCTGTCCCGCTTTGAATTGAGATACAAAAAAATGCACAGTGACTTGCCCAAGAGGGTCTGTGGGGTGGCTGGAGGCATCAAGAAGATGCTGCCTCATTGCCTGGAGCTTCAGTTCCTCCATGGAGCCCCCAACCCGCTGTTTGGGGTGGGGAGAGGGGGAGACTGAGCTGAAGAGCGTGAGCTCTTGCAGCATGTGTTTGGGAGCCTGGAAGACAGATGGGTTTGATTTTCTGAGGCTAAAATAATGATTGATGATCTTGAAAGGGAAAAGGAAGCAGGGGGAAGGGAAGGAGGGAGGGAGAGGAGGGGAAAAAGAGTGGGAAGATAATGACTGTTATTTCTGAAAACAGTTGTAATGTTTCCCTCTGGGAAGGATGCTCCTGCACAGCGGGGGGCCAGGGAGGATCTGCCAGGGCCGTGGTGGGGACATCGCTGCCCCGAGGAGATGACGCAGGGGTGGCCCTGGAGAGAGAGAGAGAGACTGCCTTAACGACCAGAGTTTTGGCCCGTTTTCCCAGAGTATTAGGACAGGAGGGGTAAAGCTCACCCGGAGAGGCTGGGCTGGGTACAGCCAGAATCTGTTCCTGCTGCTGCTGAAGAGCGTTGCTCACCGCGGGCCCTTCTGGACCAAGAAAGCAGAGGCAGAATGAGCCAGTTGTCTGCAAATATAAATATATATGTATGGACACAGAGGAGTTTACTGCATTTGTATCATTTGTGAGTTCCAACAAGCAAATAAAATACATGCCAGTGCATAGTTTGGAGCTCATTAAAATGCTGGCACTTGCTTGTACCTCAGCAGTGCCTCAGATTAATGTTTTTGTCTCCCGCTGAAGAGGTTTCTCGGTGAGGAGTGAGGATGTCTCTAAACAAAGGGGGTTATTAGGGCCTTTGGACACTGCGATTGGTGCCGGTGCAGCGCTGAGACGCCAGCCCTTTCTGCAGCCCCAGGGTGGCAGTACTGGGGATGCAGGTGGGGGAAAGATGCACTGGGCTGGGATCTTGGATCTCGCCTCTGGACGTATCCAGACATGGGGATGTGGTGCCCGGAGTGGGGAATTCGTGGCAGGTTCCCTGTGCAGTTTTGAATCAGGGAGGAGCCAGGCTCATCTGTGTCCAGAGCATCACCTCCGACACCCTGGTGCAGGAGAAGTCTGGGCTTTTATCTCTGACAATAAGGCTGCTCTTGTAGAGAAAACAGAGCAGAATAAGAAAAAAAAGGCAGTTTACCCTCTACAGAAACATTTTCTTAAATATTCTTTCTTTAAAAAAAAAACAACAAACCCACACTTAATAGCAGAAGAGAAGAGCTGAGCTGAGAAACCCTGGCAGGCAGCTGGGGTGGAGAGCTGGTGTCCTCTCGTCTGGGGGATCCATGTCAGTAATGAGACTTGGATTCTATTTCCAGTGACCCCCTCACCCGTCTCACTGCTAATGAGCTTTGTAAACGAGTAAGGGAGAACAGATGCCTTACCTCATCAACATGAACAGGCACTCATCCAGGTACTTATTTTTCTAAGACACAAGCTGGCATGGGTTTTGGTGGGTGTTGCTTGCTTTCGCCCTTGAAGATGACACTCCTCCCATTGGGTTTGCTCTGGACGGTGGCAGTGGAGCTGGGCTGGGTCCTGATGGCAGGAGGTCATGTGGTGTCTGTCACAGGCTGTGGCAAGGTGGCAGTGGTGGGTGAGAGCATCCCATTTCATTCCAAACCACGGCCCTGTGCATCGCGAGACTGGCTCTGGTGGCCTCCAGGGGTGGCAGTGGGCATGCATCAGAATCCAGCCAGCTGTGCCATTCCGTGTCACCGTGGAGATGCCATTTAACAGGGAAAAAAGCTCATTTGTCTAAACAGCAGGTAAAAATAGCACTTTCTTATTCAGCATATCCATTCCCTGTGTGTACTTGGAGCCCATTTGCTGACTGCAATGACAGAAGTAAAGCCCTGGGTGCTTTGCCCAGTGTGGTGGGGAAGGGACGAGCCGGTGCCCGCTTGTGCCAATGGCCAGACCTGTCAGCAGCAGCACGGTCAAGGTGTTGTGGCTGTGGCTAACATTTAGCCTGCAGGATCTGCATCACCAGTGCTAATGCAGAAAAAGACAAAACCCCTAAGTTTTCTTTTCCAATCCCAAGAGCAATTTTCAGGGCAGCCGTTGTCGGAGAAACCAATTCCCCCCTGCGTGGATGGAGTGGATTTGCAAGGTGGTGGAATTATATTAGCAGCTTCTCCCTGGCTTTTCAGAGCAGACAACGAGCTGGAATCTCACTCCTACCTCCTTTTTCCACTCCATAGCATAGATTAAGTACCAAACCCTCTTCCAAAGCTCTGAGGTACCTTTGCTTGACAGGCCCATGGGTGAAGAATGGTCTGGGGAGCTTGAAGTGAGTTCCCAAGGGTCGCAGGCCTAAGGTGGTAAACCACAAACAGCTTTTTCATTTGAATAACTGAGGAGGAGTTTTGTAGGATCCCTTTGCATCCCTGGATAAATGGATCCATCCCATCTTGGGACGAAGGCTGTGCAGAGGTGGTTAGCTGGGGGCATCTGGGGCACCACGTCTCGCCAGCTTTCCTTCCACGGGGGAGGGATGTGTCACCAGTGATCGCCCAGACAGAGTTATTGGCTGAGTTGCTTATTGATTTTCTAATAATTTTCTGACACAGGTTCCCCCCTGCCCCCCCGAACTGTGTCACTGCCAAGGCAGATTGCAAATTGAACTGCAGCTGAATTGATGGGCGATTGATTAAAACTCACTGTAATTATTGGTTCTCTGCTGCCCGAGCCAGACAAATCAATGTCAGCAATAGCAGATCTGGTCCTTTATAAAACCCCAGCAAAAGCAAAACTGGGTGCTGGTTTGGGGGCCCACCCCGGAGCCCACCAGCCCAGCAAGACGGGATTACCACAAACTGCCTTTTTGATGGGTCGTTTCTGACATAGTTGCACCCAAACCAGCTTTGATTTTCTATTGATGGGACACCCTGATTGCAAATCCTCTGCTCCAGGGGCAGGGAGATGGGTAGTAAAGATTTATTGTGCCCAATAATTGCTCATCCACCTATTCATCCCCCCATCCCTGCCCGCCCCTGCAGGCAGCTGGCAATGCCTCTCCTGCCTGTTGGTTTTGCTGGCTGTCACTGATGGGAGAGCTCACCGGTCCCCTGCCTCGTTGTCCCTGCCATCTCTGTGCCTCCCCAGCCCCACCAAGCAGGGTCACCTCCCCTCTTTGTGCCCTGGCTCTCTGTCCCTGGAGGGCTTCTTGCTGCAACGCTACAGCTGCTGGAGAGCAGGCTCCGAGCCGGGGGTGGGAACGCTTTCTTCTGCAAATTTTGTGCTGAGGCATTTGCTGGCCGTAATTAATGTGTTTTAGGATAATTACAAACAGAAAGGAAACATGTTTCATGGTGATTAAAAGCCCAAAGTGGAGGAACATCCCAAGGGTGGCCTCCAGCAAAGTGGGGCTAAGGGAGGGTGGGCTTTGGCGACCCACTAACCCAGTCCCGGAGAAAGAGCTGTCATCTTCCTCAGCAGGCAGGGCAAGATGCTGAGCTCAGTGGAGGGATGAGTGCCAGGGCGACAGTCCCAAGTGACAGCTCAGAAAAGCCGTGACTGATCCCCTAGCTGTGTTTCTGTAGTTCCTGCTGACTTATGGTCCCATCCAGTTGCCTTCAGCACCCTGGAAGGTCCCTTGGGAGCTCTGGAGGGGACTTGGGCAGAGTCCCAGACCTCCCCGTCGGCGTGGGGAGAGCAGCAGAGAGACGGATGCGGTGCCATGGAGCAGAAGATGCAGTTTGCAGTCAGCCCGCCGTGTCCTCCGGGGAGATGTGTTTCTACCAATTTGCACAGCTCTTCTTCTTACAGTGGGGCTGGCAGCTGTGGAGGAGACCACAGGAGACAAGTGTTGTATCTGCGGGTTCACAAGCACACTTTTCCCGATCCTGTTTCCCAGGCAGCTTGGTGGTGAAAGCAGATTGTTCTAAGCATTCTCTCCTCCTTCATATTTATTCTGTATATGCAGCTAGAAAGCTTCTTGCTCCTGTGTCCTCTGCTGCTCTGTGTTTGGGCAGGGCCACCAGTTCTGCCACTCTGGGGCCCTGCCTGCACCCTGCCTGCTCTGTGGAGATGGGCAGCGTCCTGCTCCAGAGCCCTTTGCTGCCAAGATAGGATGGTTTGGGTCAGAAGGGACCTTTAAAGGTCACCTGTATCAATCCCCCTGCCATGGGCAGGGACATCTTCACTAGATCAGGTTGCTCAGAACCCCATCCAACCTGACTTTGAATGTTTTCAGGGATGGGGAATCCACCACCTCTCTGGCATACCTGGGCCAGCGTCTACACCACCCTAAGTGTAAAAAATGTCTTCCTTGTACCTAGCCTGAATCTGCTCTCTTTTAGTTCAAAACCATTATCCCTTGTTCTAACATCCTTTGGCTAGAAAAACACGTGCCACTCAATCTTTCTTGCCTCCCCTTCCCACTGTTGCCTGCAAGAAGGTTTTGAGGTTTGGAAGGTCCACACAAGCTGCAGAGGTGAGGGCACGGGAGCCAGAGAGATGTCTGAGGGACATCAGACCTTGCAGTTGCTGCAGGTGGGCCAGAAGCAGCTTTGATGCTGCAGCCATAGGGAAATGGCACAGGGTTTCTGGGAGGTGGAAGGAAACTGCTCATCACCTGGATGGGGTGAGCCAGGACTCCTTAAAGCATATTTGTGATGTCCCCTGTGGGCAGTTTGCCTCTTGAGTAGCCAAGAGTGAGTAAGGCTGGGCAGCCCAGCTCCTGACAGGACCCTGCCTGTGTCGGCGAGCGCGGGGTCCAGGGTCTCCTGAACTTTTATTAATATGTACAGCATTTTGCTCACACAGAAAATTGATTTTCTTTTTTAAGCACAAAGTATAGTGGTTTTATAACCTTTCTTCTGCTTGACAGAGGCCATTTATAACCTGCCTTCATCACTACCTGTACAAGCTCCAGTCTAACTCATCTTCAAGAAATTCCATAATGCATTTTTAATTGCAAGCTGCTCCTAGGCAAGATTTATTTATTTCTTCAAGGACTGGCCTTTTTGTTGTTGTTTGCGTGCGCGTGTGTTTGCCGAAAAGGGATGAATAACGCAAGCAGAATAGAAGAGAGCTTTAATCTGGGTGACAATTTATTGATGGCATTTGCCGCCTGCTGACTTTTATCTTTTGGGACAAGGAAAGCCAGCTGGGGAACTGAAATTAAGTACCCAGAGCCAGATCCCCAGCTTATGTGAGTCAGCATCATTCCCTCGGCTGCAGAAAAGTGTTCTGATGAGCCTGGGATGGGATCCTGTCCACCCCGGTCCTGCTTCCACCATGGGCTGGTCTTGCCCATAGCTGCCTCCTCCCGTGGGAGGCAGCAATAGGCTTTTGGAGATGGTGCCATGGTTGTGTCTGCTGACCTGCCTAGCCTGGGTTGAGATGGTTTTCTGGGTCACTTCCAAGCACTGAGATTTTTCTGGGTCGTTCCCAGGTGTTGAGTGTGTTTTTCTGGGTCACACAGGACTTCTCTGCATCACAGAAGAACAGGTAACAAATGCAGAGGGTTTCTCCAGCACATTATGGAGCAGGTCATCACGCTTCACCCCACACTGGCTTGAGGCTTCCCCATGAGGATTTTGCTCTTCCACAAGGATTTCACTCTTTTCCCAAGGGAGGATGAGGAGTGTGGCGTTTGCAGCAGACCAGATCCTTGCCCTGTGGTTCTTACCCCTTCCACAAAGGCTGTGCAGGGTGGTGCATGGCCCTTGGGACTGCCCCGTTCACCACTTGAGATGAAGTCATCTCCTTTAGATGTAGATGGAGTTCACCAGCACAACACACAGATCCATCTGGCCCTGGGAGAACCACCCATCAGGTGGCTCAATGCCAGGTGAGAACCCACGAGTGACCTTACTAGTCCCTTCTCTCACTGCAGTGCCCTGAGGACCTCCGGCCCATGAAGGATGGCACCGGTTGCTACGACTACTCCAAAGGGATCGACTGCTCAGATGGCTTCAACGGTGGCTGTGAGCAGCTCTGTCTCCAGCAGACCCTCCCTCTGCCCCACGACCCCTCATCCAGCACCATCTTCATGTTCTGCGGGTGAGTCCCTTCCCATGCTTCTGTGTCTCCCACCAGCAGTTAAATAACCTGTGCCCCTTTCCGTCCCTGCCAAGCCTCCTCCTGTGCCACCCATGCCTTCCAAGGGAGCTGGGCACCCAAGAAAAAAGCTGTTTATGGAGCTGATTTCCAGCAGAAAGTAGAGGCTGCAGGCAAAAGTGTATGGGAGCTTGAGGAGCAATGTCCTCCTCAACCCCACTGTGTGCTGGTGTGGTTTCATCTGTGACTTACCATGACGGGACCCAAAAATTGTACATTGCGTGTTGGAGGGGGAAGGTGGAGGATTTGTTTAAGAAATACTTCTCTTTTTTTTCTTCTTCTTTTTTCTTTTTCTTTTTATTTTACTTCCCCCTCCCCTGTGCCTCTCTTAAAATAGAGTTTCATCCCTGATTTTGGCCAGGAGCCTATAATCCTACACAATTTAGCATTTTCTCTCAGGAAAATCTCCCTGGCTGCAGTATGCTCTAAAAGGAGCTCAGTGATTATCTGGCTTTATGCTGCACAGCTGCAGGCAGCCACCCAGCCATCCATCACTGCCCTGGCCAGCCCCGGGGCTCCTCCACACACCCCAGCCCTCTGCTGGGTCACGCTCCTGGGGCGCACGCGGATTCTACTTCGCATCCCAGTGGGAAGGATTAGGGTGAAAGAGGGGGGAAAAAGGAGCTTTTTGGGAAGGGAATGCCCAAAATTCCTATCTCTGAGGAGCATCCATCGGGTCCCGATGCTGCAGAGACCTTGTGCAGCCCTGGCTGCTCCCATGGGGAAGAGCAGCCCGGGGAGCTCTGCCCATGTCAGCTTCTCTCTCTTCTCTTTCTTTTTTTTAATTCCTTTTTGCTGGTTTGTTGTCTCCCCTCTACCACCACCACCACTTTCCTGTTTTTTTCATTATTGTTTAGCAGCACAGAGTGGTTGAGTCACTAAGAGAGAGCACGTTGCCGGCGCCGTGCCTGCAGAAGGGGTTGGAAATTCATGTAGGCACCAGCAACCCTTGTGGGGAGGGTCTAGAAAAATCTCGGGACGTTACGTGGTCTGCATCCACACACACGCAGGGCATCTGCATTTCAATCTTCCATCCCCAAGGACAGAGACTGTTTTTCTTTCTCTTTTCTTTGTTTTTTTTCTTTTTCTTTTCTTTTTTTTTTTTTTTCATAATCCCTTTTCAAGGCAGAGCTGAGCTTCAGGAACAGGGAAGGAAAAGTGCAACAGACAGACGGGTGGGAGTTCCACTTGCAGCAGTAAAATGTGGTGGAGGAATGGGAGGGGGCAGCCTGGCTGGAGGTGGGAGCGGTGTTAGCAGAGCTCTGTGGCTATGGGGAGGAAGGGGCAGGCAGGGAATGGGGTGGAGGGTTGTGTGTTCCTTGTTACTTGGAAGCTGCAGTGCTGGGGAAAAGGCTGGAGGAAGGAGAAGGGAAGGAGGGGAGGCAGGATGAGCACACGTGCAATAGATGCCACTGATGTCTGTCGTTAAATCACATCTCTGCTGCCTGCCTCAGTTTTCCCTTACTGTCTGTTGCAGAAGAGCACATGCGTCTTACAGAATCTCAGAATAGTTAGAGTTGGAAGGGACCTTAAAGGTCATCCAGTTCCAACCCCCCTGCCCTAGGCAGGGACACCTCCCACCAGACCAGGTTGCTCAAAGCCCTCTCCAACCTGGGCTTGAACCTCTCCAGGGATGGGGCAGTCACAGCTTCTCTGGGCAACCTGGGCCAGGCTCTCACCACCCTCATGGTAAAAAGTTTCTTTCTAGTACCCAATCTAAATCTCCCCTCTTCCTATTTAAAGCCCTTACCCCTTGTCCTGTCACTGCACTTCCTGACTAAGAGTCCCTCTCCAGCTCTCCTGTAGCCCCCTCAGGCACTGGAAGGCTGCTATAAGGTCTCCCCAAAGCCTTCTCCAGACTGAACAACACCAGCTCTCTCAGCCAGTCTTCATAGCAGAGGTGCTCCAGCCCTCTGATCATCTTCATGGCCCTCTGCTGGACCCTTTCCAACAGGTCCATGTCCTTTCGATGTTGAGGACTCCAGGGCTGGACACAGTGCTCCAGGTGGGATCTCACAAGAGCAGAGTAGAGGGATAGAATCACCTCCCTGGCCCTGCTGGTCACGCTTCTTCTGATGCAGCCCAGGATTGGGTTGGCTTTCTGGGCGCCAGTGCTCACTGCTGGCTCACGTTGAGCTTCTCATCTACGAGCACTCTCAGTTCCTTCTCCTCAGGGCTGCTTTGCAGCCGTTCTCCACCCAACCTGTAGTTGTGCTTGGGAATGCCACGTCCCAGGTGCAGGACCCTGCACTTGGCTTGGTTGAATTTCATGCAAGCCTGTCCAGGTCCCTCTGGATGGCACCCCTTCTCTCCAGTGTGTCGACCTCACCACTGAGCTTGGTGTCACCAGCAAACTTGCTGAGGGTGCACTCTCTGCTGAGGGTGTCTTACCCACAGCATGCTTGAAAGTGAGGACCAAAGAGCAAAGGAGCAGCCACACTGGAGCTGCTTCCTTGCAGAAGGGCACTACGGGGTGGAAAAAAGGGCAGGAGCTTTGTTCTAGCTTTGCTCTGGCCTGGGGAGTGTTTGTACCTGGTGGGCAGGGGCTGTCGGGGACAGGGGAGCAGAGGACGTGTGGTGTGCTCAGCTCTGCTCTCTGGTATGGGGGCAGCTCCCAGGCAGGAGAGTGGGAGCTGCAGGAGGGCAGGGTTGTGCTGCAGCAGGAGGGATGGCTGTTGGGAGCTGAAGGCTCCTTTGCTGGTTGTCCAACCAACCTGCCCCAGAGGGGGTGGGTTCTGCAACCTCTGCACCCTCACAAGCAGCTGCTACAGGTGTTAGAATCATAGAATCGTTGAGGTTGGAAGGGACCTTTCAGATCATTGAGTCCAACCATCAGCCTAACACTGCCAAGTCCACCATTAAACCATGTGGTTCCTCAGCACTACATCTGCCTGGCTTTTAAATACCTCCATGATGACTACACCACTTCCCGGGGGAGTCAGCAATGCTTTCCATCAATAAACTTTAACTAACATCCAATCTAAACCTCCCCTGCTGCAGCTTGAGGCCATTTCCTCTTGTCCTATTGCTTGGTTCTTGGGAGAAGACACTGCCCCCGTCTCTACACCCTCCTTTCAGGGAGTTGTAGAGAGCAAGAAGATCTTCCCTCAGCCTCCTTTTCTCCAGGCTGAACACCCCCAGCTCCCTCAGCTACTTCTCACAGGACTTGTGCTCCAGACCCTTTACCAACTCCATGGCCCTTCTCTGGACACACTCCATTACCAGGCTGATGATGCTGGGCTGGGCTAGGCAGAGATTCATCCTGTGGCAGGGCTGGGGGGTGACACGCTCCATTTCTGGCCTACCTCATGTAGCTCGTGGTGCTTTGCAGGTGTGTGGAGGAGTACAAGCTGGCCCCGGATGGGAAGTCCTGCCTGATGCTCTCTGACATCTGCGAGGGCCCCAAGTGCCTGAAGTCAGATGCCAAGTTCAATGACACCCTCTTTGGGGAGATGCTTCACGGCTATAACAACAGGAGCCAGCACGTCAACCAAGGGCAGGTGTTCCAGATGACTTTCAGGTACGGCCCGGTTCTGCTCCTCATTTGGGGAACATTGGGATGGTGAGATGGGACCAAGGTCCTGTGGTGCAGATACAGCATCTCTGACACATTCACTAAGGGAAGAGAGCAAGAAGACACTAGCATCTGTGTTTTTTCTTCTTGGTCATCCTTCCTGCAGGCAGCAGCATAAGACCCTCCTGGGCCTGTGTGTCTTGTCAAATGAGTGTTTAATTGCCTTTGATGGGCTTTGCATTGCCTCATCTCTTCCAGAACACTGATGTCTTTCTCCTCCGTGATATCCTGCGACAATGAGTTCTGCCGTTTAATGGCATGTAGTAGTACAGAGCCTTTCCTCTGGCGTGTTTTCACCCTGTGCGAGCTGTTTTACTCAGTGCCCCCAGTTACGGTACTGGGAGGAGCCATGGATGTAGCATGATACGGAATAACCTAAATAAGCTGCAAGTAAATACCAACAGGAACACAGGTAAAGGGAGTGCTTACAGGCTGCATCCTGGGTGTTTCAGGACTGCTGAGGGTGAGATGCTGGTGGGGAGAGCAGGATCTGAACCACCTGGGTCTTCGCCTTCCAGTGCTTGTGGAGGGGAGCTTGCTGGTAGTTGCTAAATTCAGGGCTGGAAGATGAGTTTTTTATTTATTTTTCTTCACTTTTGATTGGATGTAAACCAAGGTGGGCGTAGGAGTTCCAAGGGTGTAAACCAAGGTAAGTGTAGGAGTGAGTTCCAAGGCCCAGAGTGCTGGTTGTAGTCAGGAGAGGATCCAGCCCACATCCTACCCTGGCTCCTCCTTGCTCGGCATCTGTGGGTTTCTTTCCTATTAAAGCACCCAGACATCGTTGCTGCCTCCGATTGCAGCTGCCATTGGGGGTGCTCGTCGCTGTTGGCCACGGTGTTTTTCTGGGTGTTTTTTCCCCAGCTGAGTGCAAAGCTATAAATTCATGCTGAACTCTGGCCTTTTGCTCTCCTAGCGGCAGATGAGTTACGAGCTCCGCCGGCATGAAGGCGCTTGGAACAGGCAGCCAGCAGAGTGCTGGGAGCCAGCAGAGCTCAGCCTTGGCTGGGAGTGAGAATTGACAGTACACCAAGGCAATTTTCCCAGTGGGCTCCTCTTTGCTTTCTTTCCCTCCCGTGTTACAAGTGTCAGTGGTTTTGTCAGAGCAGAGCCAGGGCTGCAGAGATGAAATTGTCCATGAGCTGGCGGGTTGAGCAGGTCTGGGGGCTTCAAAAACTCCCCCAGTCCATCTCCTGGAAATGCCAGACCTGGACAGGGTCCCTCAAAATGAGGTCTCTATGCACCAAATTGCCTTCTGCAGAGGCAGGAGGGTTGGGAAGCCATCCCAGGGCTGGGGTCTAAGGGCTGCTTTGGCACTGCTAGGAAGCAAATGCCTCCACTGTCCTCGGGGCTAAATTCCAGCTGGAAAGCACACAAGGTGGTCTGTGAGTCTGGTTGATCCTGGGGGATGTGGCTTCTCCAAGTCATGCTGTCCGGGAGCATCCCAGGGATGGTGGGTCTGAGCAGTCCTAGGCTGGACCAGGCGTGGTTCCTCCAGGGCTGCTTGCAGCCACTTTGCTTTTGGGATAAAACACCCACAGTGCTGGGATTGCATCTTCCAGGGGTCAGAGCCCAAAGTCCTGGGGCTGTGGCTGACAGGTTTTCAGGTTGAAATATGCCGCTATTAGTGATCCATCCTCCTTCCCACAGACAGCACTGCTCCTGACGTGCTGCCTGAGTGATGCCCAGGGTGAGTGCAATGGGGAGAAGCTTACCACAGCAGAAAAGGTGTCCTCTGCCCAACCTCACCATCACAAACAAGGTTTCCAGTGCCCACCATCAGCTGGGGGACTAATCCCGTCTCTAACAGCCGCGAGGGGCAGGAAGAAGCAGGTCTGAAAACAAGAGCAAACCTGCAAAGCGCATTCCAGGCTGTAGCGTGCGATGTGCTGGCTTGGCGGAGCTCAGGCCCTGGTGGGAGGTGGCATGTCTCACTCCAGAAATGCTTTTGGCCACCTGGAAGGTCAGCACAGCCACCTTTTCCCATTGGAGTGTAGCCTGGTGGCTAGAGAAGCAGCAGGCAGTGATGAAAAGGGCTCTCTCCCCCGTGGCCAGCCTTCCCAGCGAGCCGGAGGGTTACGCCATAGAAGCACCATTACATCATCTCCTAACAAGGGAAGAGAAGGAGGTTAATGGAGAAGAAATTATTAACTAAAAGATGTAATTTGCCTCTGATTTTCATAGATATTCAAGAACCTCTCTGAGCATTAAGACACCAGCTGTTAGAGAAGCCCTTAATTTGGTGCATTTGAAACATAGCAGGAAGCTGCCTAATACCAGGGATTAAAAGCCTGTTTCTGCAAAGTAGGAGCAAGAACCTGCTATCAGAACAAGGGGCTGAGTATTTTAGAGGGATTTATAACTGCTGGGATCCTTTAGCTATGCAGATGTGACAGTCCTTTGAATGGTGCCTGCTTCCCATGTTGCCGCGTCTTCAGTGTCTTTAATAAATAGGATATTCTCAATCCACCAGGCATGTCAGCGTGGTGTTGGGAGGCAGCCTTTGTGCTGGGTAAAGCTGTCTGGCATACCCCAGCCTGGGCAACACCTATCAGTTACACTGGTATTTCCATCCCGTTGGGTCTGGGGTGGTCTCTTTGCAATGCTGATTAGAACCTCTGTATGGTCCTCCCGCCCGTGGCTTGGCACGCCACTGGCATGGTGCTGTTGGCACCAATGGCTTTATTGTATCCAGCCAGCTTGAAAGGATGGGGATGTGCAGCAGGGTACCTTTAGGACGCAGAGCAAGGATGGCTTTTGATGTGAACACGCGGCACAGCAGGCTGGTAATGAACTGGGAGAGCTGCAGAGCATGGAGGTCCCAGACCTGGGACCAGTTCTAGTCAGTACTGCTTCAGATTTTGGGTTTTCCCTTTACAGAATCACAGAATGATATGGGGTTGCAAGGAACTTCTGGAGATCATCTTGTCCAACCTCCCCTCCCAAAGTAGGGTCACCCAGAGCTGGTTGCCCAGGATTGTGTCCAGGTGGGGCTTGAATGTCTCCAGAGATGGAGACTCCACCATCTCTGCCAGGGCTCTGCCTCCCTCACAGGAAAGAAGTTCCTCCTCATTCTTAGGTGGAACTTCTTATGTACAAGTTCGTGCCTGTTTCCTTTTGTGCTGTCAATGCACCACTGAAAAAAGACTGGCCCCATCCTCCTGACACCCACCCTTTAAGGATTTATAGATGTTGATCAGATCCCTCATTGGATCCCTGTTAACCCATCTCATTTTATCCAAGGGAATCAGGCAGCACCCAAGCACTTGATGGTGTGGCCAAGGAGATGGGAACACCCAAGGGAAGGATGGAGGAAGCAAATCCTGCCCACTGTGACCAGGGCTGGGCAGCAGCCAGGACAGTTCATGCTGTGGGCACTGTATGTGAGGGATATGGTGTAGGGGAGAACTTTGTAGAGTAGGGCTGATGGCTGGACTCGATTATCCCAAGGGTCTCTTCCAACCTGAATGAGTCTGATTCCATGCATACACCAGCACTGGTGCAACACCTCGATGTCTTGCACAGAGTCTGTCCCTACTCTCACATCCCTTCCTGCTGGCACCAAGGACCCTTTCCCTATCCAGCAGTGACATCCAGCAGGACATGAGCACCACAGCATCCCTGCAGCTCAGCTTGAGTCGGCAGGAGTTGGAGGCTTTGTGGACCACTTTTTCTGTACTGAGGTGGTACTTAATAACTGCTAATTATGGCTGTGGTGGTTGGAGTGCTCCACTGACCTGTTGGACAAGCCAGCGTCAAGGTTGCTGCTCAGAGGAGTGAGACATGTCATAGCTGCTGCTGTTTTATTGCCAGGGTTTAAATCAAAGCGCTCCCCTGGTGATGCTTCTCCTGCATGGTCCCATGCAGGTGCTTCTGGGGGGCAGAGGAGGGGTCTTTTCATCACACACACCCTTGCTCCTTCCACTGCTAAACCAGAAGCATGTTCAGAGCAGTTTTCTTCTGGGTATCCTCGTCTTTTGTTTGGTTTTGTTGTTTGGTTGGGTTTTCTTAAGAAAAGGTTCTTCTCTTTGGCAAAACCCTGTGTAGTGTTAATAAATAGATGGGATGGGAGCTCATCTATTCCAGTCACACCTCTCAGTGTAGCTGGGAGGCTCAGTGGTGGATCCAGCTTGCTAAAGACTAGATTAGAGCAATTTTTTCCCCTTGTTGCCTCACGGTGGGGCAGAGCCCAAACTCCACGCCATCCCCGAATCACTGGGGGATTATTTTCCAAATGGATTGTTTGTTCGTTCCTTATCTGTTTTGTGCCGTCTATTTGCCACGAGGGAATAGAGATTTTTGTTTAAGAGCTGTTTGCAGTTTCAGACTGTTGCTTTTATGCCATTAATATGAAGAAAACCCAAATTACTACCCGTGGAGTCGGCTTTACTCGCTGGATTATTGCCGCATGGCAAACGGGATGTCAGAGCAATGTGTGGCAGAGCGCTCCCCGGGGAGCCACTGTCTGCCCAAACCAGGGTCCCTTCCCATCCCTGCCTCCGGGTGGGACATGGGGAGCACCTCACTCACCCTTGCAACACCCATTTGGTTCCCCCCCACACCCCCAGCAGTGAACCTGGGGAGTTTCGAGGTGTTGGGAGCAGATAAGCAGCCAAAAAACGGTTGGTTTGGTGGCTGGAGGTGGGGAGAGGATTTGTGTCAGCGCTCCCTCGCTGCAAAAAAACCTGCTGAGCACTGGGTGTTTTTCCCCTCTCCATAACCAGAGAGCACCTTCCTGCAAATTGGAAGTACCTTCCTCTGTGAATTGGTCCTCGGAGGATGCTGGTCCTCAGAGGATTCTGGTCCATGCACCCCCACCTCTAAAACAGGGCTACTACTTCTTTACAGCCTCGGGGGACAAGAAGAGGCGGGGATTGGAGGTGGTGCTGAGCACTGGCCAAAGCTGCTGAGCACATCAGCAAGGTGGCCAGGATGCTGTGGGGAGGGACAAGGACCCGTTGGCCCCGAGTGCTGCCAGCCTGCAGCCGGCTCTGCCTCCACACAGCTCGGTTACTGCTGTCAGCCGGCGCGCCGGGTCGCTGAACCGATGCAGGGAATTGTCATAATATTGATGGGGAGTTTGGCAAGTTAATTTTAAATCTGTCACTCCTTCCCCTCACCGCTTCTCAGCCCTTAATAAAGCGGCGTGGCAATGGCGAGGCATGCTGACAGCTCGGCGCCATCCCTGCTGGGGGGGGGGAAGGGGGGGTGTTGCTTTGGGGAATGTCGTCCCCGCTACACAAACCCCATCGTTCCCCCTGCTCTGGGGGAGGCTGCTCCCTGTGTGGCCCCTGGCTGGGGGTGCTGTGGGGGTCAGGATGGGTGCTCAACCCAGTGCAGCATCACCCCTGGGTGCAAAGTGGGGGTTTCACTGGTGCCACCCCAAGGGGAACTGGTGGGCCATCCCTGCTTCCCCTGCGGCATCACAAATGTAATGTCTGTAACTAGTTAAATTAACGCTATTGATTTTTTCATATTTTTCCCCTCTCTCTCCGAAACCTCCAAGCACAGAAGTTATAATTGTGCTGTTTATTATTCCTGTGCTGGCAAGCTCGGCGCCAGCCCGTACCCCAATGCCTTGTTTACCTATTACCCTTCAGGCCGGGATAACGGATGGGTCTCTTTTCCAGTGACTGCCTTCCTTTTCATTCCTCTTTTTATTATTTGTTGCTGCAATTCTATTACCTGTTCACAACTCTGAAGCCTCAGACATAGTAGTGGGAAGCAATGATGTCTTTCCAAGCCAGGCTAATGCCTCAAAGCCTTGGTCCTCAACAGCAGATACGGGGGCTGTTAGGGGTTTAGGAGCTCTGTGGAGCTGTGATTGGATGTGATGCTCCATGCTCTGCCCCGTTCCCTGTCTACACCATGCAGAATCACTGCCTCCTTCCAGCTGGGGACAGTGCTGACAGACCAGAGATCTCCTGGTACCCACTTGTGGCCGTTCCACACGCAATGCCTTTTGCATCCCTCAAAGAGCACCCCATCAGAGCTGGTTTTCCTCAATTCCCCAAGGCCCTCTGTCCCAAAACTGAGCCATTTTCCCTCAATCCCATTTTTCCCACCTCTCAATCGAGTGTCAGGGAAACGCTGGCTCCTTTGAGTCCATCCAACCTTTTCAGAGCCCACAACAGGTTGCACACGCCATGTATTTGGAGCGCACCCTCACCGGCCAGTCTTAAGCATTGAGGATTTTGATCAATGCAGTGTATAAATGAGGGATGCAATTAGCACAGCACCCCGTCACTTCGGTTACCCGTGCATCCTGCCTGCGTCAGCCCAGCTCTGTTTCAAAGTTCGCATCCCACTGAGAAGGAGAACAGATTATGTGGCTTTGAGCTGGGGTTTCCGACCATCTGCAGCCACGTGCTTTTTGCACTGTGTCACAGAATCACACAGAATCACACAGAATCACAGAATGTCAGGGATTGGAAGGGACCTTGAAAGATCATCTAGTCCAATCCCCCTGCCAGAGCCAGAACACCTAGAGCACATCACAGAAGAACATGTCCAGGCGAGTTTTGAATGTCTCCAGAGAAGGAGACTCCACAACCTCCCTGGGCAGCCCCTTCCACTGTTCAGTCACCGTTTTTGGTGTTTTTTTTTTTTTTTAAATTCTTGTAGCAAAACAAAAGCAAGTCTTGTGGCAGCAATATCCTAAAGATAACACAGGGGTCCAGGGTGAAAGGGATGCTTTTTAAAATATGCTGATGGAGGTGGTGGTAATAGAGGTGTTTTAAATGCTAAAGGTTTTCAGGCTCGTTCTGTGCCTGGTGTGGGTAGGATTTAAAGAGCAGGCCATGTGGGCATGGGTGTCACAGCTGTCCCCTGCTCTTGCTGCCCTGTCCCGGCTCCAGAGGCACCCCTGAGCTGCAATGTTTCATTCCAGTCTGTGCAGACAGCAGAACAAACCCGTACGGGATTGGTCTCTGCTGTTTGGCCATTGCCCAGGAGAGATCCATCACTCCCAGCATGTGCCTGAGCCCTGGTGAGCTGGAAGGACAGTGGACCTTCAGCTCCCAGCACAGCCTGAGTACAAAACTAATGGCATATCCTTGACCTAGGGCTTCCCCAGCAGCTCCTGAGCCCCAGTGATGCTGGTACAAAGGACCAGGTGGGTGTTAAAAACCTCAGCTGAGCTCCTCATTTTTATCATGAGGCTGAGGGAAAGGCAAGCAGCTCTCACCTTGGTCTGTGCCCTGAAAGCAGACGTGCAAACTGGTGAGTCGATGTTTCAATGGGGAACTTGGACCCTGGAGACTGGGGAAGGGAGAGGGCAGAGCTGGCATGGTGCCCTGAGAGATGTGGGTACCCTGGGTTTGTATCCCAAACCCGCTCACAGACACAGGCATAGTCCAGAGCCAAGGAGCTGCTGTTGAGATGGCACCAGCACCCACCATAGGTGATGGATGTCACCCATGGGCCCCTGCTGGGCTTGGAGAGACCTCATCACTCTCTACAACTGCTTGAAAGGACATTGTAGAGAGGTTGGTGCTGGTCTCTTCTCGCAGGGAATTAGCGATAGAAGGAGAGGGAATTGCTTCAAGCTGCAACAGGGTAGGGTTAGGCTGGACATTAGGAAAGAATTCTTCCCAGCAAGAGTGGTCAGAGTCTGGAATGGGCTGCCCAGGGAGGGGGTGGAGTCCCCACCCTTGGCTGTGCTTTGGAGTCGATGAGATGTGGTGTTGGGGGATCTGGTGTAGGGGAGAACTTTGTAGAGTGGGGCTGATGGTTGGACTCGATGATCCCAAGGGTCTTTTCCAACCTGAACGATTCTGTGATTCTGTGACTGGGGACCAGCCAGTGACGGCAGAGCATTCCTTTCCCCCGGCAGAGGAGCTTCTGCCCCCGCAGCAAGGGATGCTCCCCCAGCCCGCGCCCCTGCTCCCCGCTCTCCCCCCCTCCCCCCCCGAGCCCTGGCAACGCGCTTGTGTCTGCGCAGATGTTTGTATTCTCTGCAGCTGATGAAAATATTCATTATCTTGTTAGCTGCTGCGGTGGAGGAAGTTCAGATTTGCATTTCCACCGCTAATCACACAGCGCAAACAGAGCCTGTCACCCAGCAGCGCTAATTGGGCAGAGCAGCGCTGCGCCCAGGCAGGGAGCCCTCCCTCCTGGCCTTCCCACCGCCAGCGGGCACCGCAGGGGAGAAAAGCTAGGGCAGTGTGGGCACAGCATGGAGACAAGGAGGATGCCGGGGTTCCTTGGAGCAGGAGGGTGGAGGAAGGCAGCAGGCATTGGCTGTGTTGTTTGGAGGAATTCTGGTCCTTGGGCTGGATGGGAGTAGGATCCAAGACTGGGAATGCTGCTGGGCGAGGTGTGTGTGTATGGGAAGGTCGTGTCTGCTAGCCCTGGGGCTGGGAGCTTCTCGTGGGACAGGAGGTGAAGGATCTAGGGGTGTGTGCTCGTCTCTTGGGGAGGTGGTCTGGGATACAGGCTCCTCCTGCAAGGAGCCTGCCTTGCTGTCATCAGCCTGTGCCCATGTCCCCCCACGCAGCTGTTGGGGGCTTAATGAGGTCTTCAGGGTCCACCCTGTGAAAAGCTGTTGGGGACACCCTTGTGTGGAGTCCACAGTGCAAGGAAAGGGTAGAGGTTTGAGAGAGAGGACATGGACACACACAGGAGAGGAGGGACTGGAGGTTGGTGTCGGGCTCTGCTCCCCTCCTGGGTTTGGCAGAGGCATGGTGATTCGCCCCACCCTCTCCTTGTCCCCACTCCCGGTGTGGTGCCTGGCACTGCCGAGCCTTCACTTTTCCGATCTTCCCAGGGCACCCGGGAGCAGGGAGCAGCCTGCAGGATGGACTCACTGACCTGCTGGCCTTTCCCATCTGAGACTTTTTATGATACTAATTATAGCTGGTGTTATTGCATAGTTAATCTGCATTATTAAGAGATGCAGTGGAGATTGGTTTTATAATAATAACAGCTCAGATTTATAGAGTGCCTTTCATCCCAGGAGGTCCTTATTGGCTTTAGAGCCTTACCAGGGTATACAGGCTTGCACAGAGGAATTGCTTTTCCTTTTTTCCTCGTCCAGCATGGGGTGCAGCCACTCATGGGACATGGGGTCTCTGCGCCCACTCAGGACACATGAAAATAAGGGTTATGTTCAGCTGAAAAGAAATAAGAGTGTGAGGCGTGAGGGTTTGAGGCAGTAAATCGTAACTACCCAACTTTAAGCTGTAATAGCAGGTGTTTCCCATCATGCTGTGGGCACTTCTTTGGTGGTCACCATTAGCACATGCTCCAGCGGCACCTCTGGGGACAAGGCTGACACATTCCAGCCCATCACTGCTCTTCATTGCTAGTGCCAGGGCTGGTTGATGGAGATTCCTCATCCAAGGACTAAATTGGTTTGACATTGACTTAGCAATGCGAATCCTTGCTGCAGGCAATGCAGTCAGGAGCGGGCACCAGCACAGGGACTTCTTAGTGCTCTGCAGCTCTGCCAGCTGTCGAGCCATACCTGCTCCTGAGTTAGCAGCAGGGCTTGGATGTCGTCCTCCGTGCCGCAGAAAATCTTGTCTTGCTCTTTCCCATCCCAAATGATCCCTCCAGAGATGGGAGGATTTGCCCTTCCAGATGTTGCAGTGTAACTTGTGGCAGCAGAAACCTGAAGTCAAGTGCTTAGTTTCGGTTTGGGCCCTATCAGTTGAACCCAAAGGGGTGGACAAGCTCTTCTGGGAGACTTCCTTTCCCCTGCTGTGTCCTACCCTTAAGGCAGTGGGATAATAACCCAGGAGATCTCCTGGATCATAGAATGGTTTTGGTTGGAAGGTACCTTGAAAAGCATCTTGTTCCACACCCTGCTCCTGGGCAGGGACACCTCCTACCAGACCAGGCTGCTCAAAGCCTCATCTAACCTGGCCTTGAGCACCTCCAGGGATGGGGCAGCCACAGCTTCTCTGGGCAACCTGTTCCAGGTTGGCTCTTCCACAGCACCCCGTTCCTGGGCAGTGTGACCTGGCCTGGATGCTGGAGCCGTGGCCCAGCCCAGCAGGGTGCAGGCAACCAACCCAGCATCACTCACACTCCTCCCGGTCCCCTAGCTGCACTTCCTCGCTGTCATGCTGTCACCCTGCCCAGATCTCAGCCGGGCGAGGAGTCTCCTATGGGCTGTTGCCTTCAATAACAATTTTCTTGAGATGAAAGCTCGAGGCATTTGTGCCGGCTCATTTCTCCCCCAGCACGAGCTGAAGGAGCCCGGTGCGTGCAGAGCAGCTTGCATGCCTGTGACCCGGCTATCTGGGGGACACTGCCATTCACCAGCCCTGCCTGTATCTACAGGGGAACATCTGGAAGGTGTGATGGCACTGCCACTTGTCATAGGGCAGCCACCCAGCCTCGGTGTGAAGACCCGCAGAGCCGGGAGGAAGGAATCAAAGAGGAAGGACATGGACCTGTTGGAGCAGGTCCAGAGGAGGCCATAAAGATGCTCCAAGGGCTGGAACATCTCTGCTGTGGGAACAGGCTGAGAGAGTTGGGGAGGTTCAGCCTGGAGAAGAGAAGGCTCCAGGGAGACCTTAGAGCCCCTTCCAGTCTCTAAAGAGGCTCCAGTAGAGATTGGGAGGGAAGCCATGGGATGAGGGGGAACAGTTTTAAACTGAAAGAGGGGAGATTGAGGTGAGATCTCAGGAAGAAATTCTTTGCTGTGAGGGTGGTGAGAGCCTGGCCCAGGTTGCCCAGAGAAGCTGTGGCTGCCCCATCCATGGAGGTGTTCAAAGCCAGGCTTGGTGGTTCAAAGCCAGCCCCCTCCCAGGAGGGAGCTTTGAGCAACCTGGTCTGGTGGGAGGTGTCCCTGCCCAGGCCAGGGGATAGAACTAGATGGTCTTTAAGGTCCGTTCCAGCTTTGACCATGCTGTGACTCTGATTCTATGAAGGTGCTCCGAGATGTTTTGCTGAGTGCCCAAAGCGGGGCTTTGCCTTTTCCTGGGAAAGTGACAAGGCGGGACATCGCTGCAGGTGCCGTCACCCCACCCCAGCTCATTGCACACGTTGTTTTGTGGCTTCTGTAATTAACTTTGCACACAGAAATGCGACTCTGCAGATGCGGTCGCAAATCCCATCTAATTCACCATATGCTCTGGCTTCCTGACAGCGCTGGGGAGCTCCTGCCTTTCCCTGTCTTCATCTTCCCTGCCTGTCCCTGCCTTCACCTTCCCTGCCTGTCCCCGGCCTCTGGGCAGCCCTGGACTCTGCACGGTGTCTGATTGTGATGCTCCACACTGGTGGGTTTGCCGGTGGGGAGATCTGAGGGCTTGCCAAGCATCTTGCCCTGAACTTCTTGGGTGAGCTACCTGGGCGCTGCAGCCCTGGCTGGTGGGCACTGGGCACTGCTGGGGCTGGCCCAGGCTTGATGGAGCCCAGCAATGGGGATGCTGGCATACGGCAGGCCTTGCGTGGAGGGGAAGCAGGAGCGTTAACTGCGTTGAAATGACTTTGTCGGAGTGCCAGCATATGAAATGTGTGGTGATACTGCAGCCCTGCCACTGCCTGTGGCTGTTTTTCCTCTGCTTCTAATGACTAATAGAGAGAAGACAAAACAATTTCTATTAGTTTCTCCCACGCCGCAGTGGGTTTCTTATTTTCCAAACCTCATTAGGGTTTGTAATACCATGGTGGTAGTCAAGAGCAGTCCGAATCACCCTGGGGGGAAAGAAGAACCAAAGAGATATGATGTGCAGCCCAGTATTAACACTGCTCCTGGCTCATTTCCAGGGTCCCTCCTGATTCCCTTCCAAACTCTTACACCTTATCTCCATCTTAAAGGTTAATGATGAAGCTTAGGAGAGGGGAAAAAAGAAAAAAAAAAAAAAGAAAAAAAGAAGTGCTTAAGATCACAAATTGTTAAAAGACAATAGATGTGTGTGCTGAGCAGGGAGCTTGGTCTGCATTTACACTGGGAAGGCAAATATTATTTAAAAGGCAGTGCTTGCACTTCCCAGGGCGTTGCAGCTGGGGTGGAGGTTTCCCTGGAAGAGCTGCTGGTGTGTGGAGAAGCCACCAGTTTTGGGTCGCCATGCCCAAATCCTGGAGGAACTGGATGTTAGTCAGGCACCAGCCTTGCGCTGGCTCCTGGGGAAGCCCCAGCGTGCGGTCCTGGCTCCCCTGAAGGCAGTGGGAGTTATTTGTTGCCTCGTTACAAACGACGCTAATGAGGGTGCCAGGCACGGAACTGCTTGAGCAACACTCGGGAAATGATTGCAAACAGCATCCAAACAACCTGTGCAAGAGGACCCGCAGCTTTGGCTCAGCTCAATGCTGAAATAATCATTCAGAGGAGGCAGCCAGCCCAGCTCTGCCTTGCTCAGGCATGGAAAAAAAAAATGATCCCCATAGAGAAACCATCCCCAGGTCATCTCCCAGTGGCTACAGCAGAAGCTCCATGAGCTGCTCCAGGAGGTGCGTTCATCTCCACGGTACTTCTCCATCCCAGTCGTTAAAAAGCTGAAAGTTGCTGAGTTTATGGAAGCCGACAAGGTCAGGCCCTTCAGCTGTCAGTGATGGCAAAGCTAATGGAGGGAGACATCTTGAAGAGCAGGTACATGGAGCAAGACACTGATCCTCCTGACAGACACCAAGCAGTGTCAGACCTTTGCAAACGAGCAGATTTCACGTCATCTACATCATCTGTTAGGTCTTTTCCAGACCTTCCAGACAAGGAGGGATGGCACGTGGCTCAGATGTGTCCTCCTGACCCTGCCACCAGGTTGCAAGCTCAGGACAAGGTGGCTGAGGACAAACCCCAGCCAGATGTGGTCTATCTCACTGGTGAGATCAGCCAAACGCTTAAGGCAGCACCAGGCAGAGTGAGAGGTTTTGGCTGCTTGTTTGGTTGTTTTGCCCCTGCAGAAGAAGGAGAGGAGCAGAGAGGGGTTTGTGGAAGGGCTTGTGATGACGCACTTAAGTGATGTTGTGCACCCAAGCGATGTGATGCACCTCCATGACGTGACATGAGCAGGGCAGTAGTAAGGAGATAGCAACTTAAAAATGGAGAGTGTTGGGTCAGACACACGCTGGGTTCTGTTTTATCAGCTTCCTCTTGCTTGATGTTGGCGGGAGCAGTCCATCAAAGTAGAGGTCTGTCAGGAGATGCAAAGAGCTTAGAGGCTGTTCAGCCAGAGGGAAGGCATTGTCGGTGGACTTTGGGATACTGGGCTCTGTTCCTGATGCAGCTGGGAGATGCTACCTGGATTCCCGTGTTAACGACAGCAGCTCCCACACCAAGTTGTGTCATAGAATCAGGGAATTGTCAGAATTGGAAGGGACCTCTAGAGACCACCCAGTCCAACTCCCCTGCTAAAGCAGAGTTGCCCAGAGCACATCACTCAGGACGGCATCCAGGTGGGACTTGAAGGTCTCCAGAGAGGAGGACTCCACACCCTTCCTGGGCAGAGATGTCTCCTGGCTCACACGCATTTGCCTTCTGGAGGGATCTGCTCTCTGTGAGCATGGGCTTCCAAGAGCAAGTTGTGCCAGGCAAACAAGAGACAGGTTGTCACTCTCTTCCCTTTCTCCAGCTGGGGAGGTGTCAGCTTTTCATCCTTGCCCTCTCACTCGAAAATGGGCATTTTTGACTTTTCTCAAAATGTCTGGCAGAAAATCACCTTTAAGCTTAGGTTAAACAGGGGAAATTTCAATCCCAAAGGGAATAATTGGTATATTTTCAAAGTTGTGTACGGGGCTGGAAGCTGGAGCTTTGCATGGGATTCCTCTCACAGCCCCGACTCCTTAACGAGGGCATAAATCCAGCTTTGCCTGCCTGCCTGCCGCACAGGCGCCTGGCGTTGCTGTGGGAACCGTAACTTCCCAAATTTGTTTTTCCTCGGCACTCCATTCCAGGCTGTTCCCAACAGGCATGCTGGAGGAAGAAAGATCCACAGCCTACCACAGGATTTCACCCACAGGAGACAAGCTTTACCTGAATAACTAACTAGCTGTATAATGGGGAGCGGGGAGGGAAGGGCAATAAAAGGTGATAAATAGCACTGACAATGTCACCGGGACCCAGCATCTCGAGAACCAGCAATTGGGTGAGACTGAAGAGCCTCTTGGGGTCCCTCTACACAGCCTCCACCTGAGCTTCACTGATGGTGGTGAACCTTCTCCAGCCTTCTACCTGCCGTCTCCCAGTGGGAATGAGGGAGATCTCTGCTCCCATCACTCACAGCTCCTCCACCTCCTTATCTCAAAGCAGATTTTGATGTGTTTACTTTAGAAATGGCTTCAGGAGAGGATGCACTTTGTGATGGTGAACACAATGTTCACCATCGGTGCCATGGTGGTGGGCACCGCTGGCTGGGTTTCCCTCAGTGCTCACCAGGGTATGTGCAGACTGCAGCAAGGCTTTAGGTTTTGGGGGATGTTTGGAGGTGATTTGTAGGAAGATGAGGTTGAAATGGTCCAATGTTGGTGGAGCACAATACTGATGGGCATGGACACATGACTCCTGGGGCCTGCTGCTGACCCAGGCTTGGGCATAAATGGTGTGGAGAGTCGAGTTATTGGTTCAACGGCTGAACTATAACACCAGCAGTGTTATGCTTTGTGTTACCATGAAATGAGATGATGTTCTGGTGTCGTAACGGAGAATAGGAAAGCAGCCACAGTCTCCATTGAGTCTTGCCTTCAGCTACTGGGGAGGCACAGGAGCCCCTGTGAGGCACAGAGGTGGTGGAAGTGCAGTGATGGCAACTGTTCTTCTTCCTCCATCTATTTTGTCCTTAAAAGAAATAACAACCAATAAAATCATTGTCCAGGTTCTGCAAGAGGTTCAGGTGGACCTGACAAATAGCTTTGGATTAACCAAATTCCTGTTTACAGTGAATAAGCTGTTCACTGAGAAGGAATCGCCTTCCCTACCCCTGCCAGCTCTGCTCCCACCTCCTGCATTCTTCTGTCTGGCTGTCACTGCTCTCCCAGTGCGTAAAGTCCCATCTCCTGATGTCATTTGCTGGCTGTCACCATCATCATGCCATGTCTGCTGTCCTTCCATGGCATCATCTTGGTGGAACAGGCAGTGGTGGGGTTTGCAGTTCCTGCTCCCATCCATGCTCTCTAGTGACAGCCACCACCCTTTGCCCGGTCCCATCCCTCTCGCTGTGTCCTCCCACACTTTGGTGTCCCCAGATTGGGTGTGATGAGGGAACAGAAGCCCTGGTGGTACCACCAAGGGCTTCCTGCAGCCGTGCCAGCGTGGTGTCATGATTAATATTCCAGAGCTGGGATCAAAGAGCTGTCGAGCAAAAACATGGGCAAAAATGCCCACAGCGTTTCCCCGGCAATGGCTGAGCCTTTTTCAATATTTTTTGACATTACAGAGCAGGTGACTTCACCATCACACAGCCCTGGCTCCACGGGACAGAGGGGCATGGGATGGGGGGTTCTGGTCATTCCCACTCACAGAAGGTTTCGGGGCAGGATGTGGGGCTTGGTCTGAGGGCGTGTGGAGGGGATGGCACTGAGCACCACACTCAGAGGCACCCAGGAGCACCGTGCGTACCCACAAGCACTGGCATGATTTACCTCCCTGAAACACCTCAATTTAAATGCTAATTCTGCCTGAACCAAGGGGGTAAGGCACCTAGTGAATATTTTCAGACAGTTTATTGCTGGCGCTGAAGTGGGGCAGGCTGGGGGCATGGCAGGGAGGAACGGGCAACACGGGGGCAGGTCCTATCCACAGCATCAGGGCTGATGGAGGGATGGGGGTGATGGTGGCACTGGGGGGACTTGGGGGGCACTGGCAGCTCTGGGTTGGTCTCTCCTCTCTCCCCAAAGCCTTGTCGAGCCACACATTGTTGCTAAAGGTGGTCAGGGCTGAAAGTTGGGGAGCTGGAGGGGGCTCCAGAACCTGGCAAAACCTGACCAGTCTCTCTTTTTTTAATCCTGCCGTCTTATACAGGAGTGGGGCCTTGCCAAAATTAATGACCAGTAAATTTGGAGTAAAGTAATTGCTGCTTCAGAGGGTTTGCATTAAGTCTTTATAATTCACCAGCGCCTGAGGTCATGGGGACACATGGGGGGAGATTTACGGTGTGCTTACCTTCTCCAAAGTGGCTGTTGAAACAGGGCACCCTCTTTTTCTGCCTCCCAGTGACTCTAGATAAATTTATTTTTTTTTTCTTGGGTGATGACAAGCTAAGAAGAAGCTATTTCTGAATGTCCCTGTGTCAGATACAGGCTGGGCTCTTGTGAGCTTGCAGCCACCCCAGCAGGAAAGCTTCTCTGAGGGAAAGTTGGGTCAAAAGCTGGCACTAAATAACCTCAAATCCATCATCTTCTCCCCAAGCCATTGCAGGACAGAAAGAAGTAAGATTAATAAATTATTCTTGCCAGAGAAGGCGTCCTCTCAGACTCGCACAGCAGAAAGAGCAGTCCTCGCATAGACACTTTGCTGAACATAAGCACGCTGGATGATAATGTGATTAACATTTGTAGCTGTGCCGGCTCAGATAAGGGTAATTAAATCTCATGCTTCAGGGCATCAGCTAATCACTTGTGGGGTCATTTTATATATATATATACATATATATATATTTTTAACCCCTTCATGAATTTATTTGCCCGGTCACTGCGACGCAGGGTGTCCGTGGTGGATGGAGGCAGGGATCCCCACAGCTGCTGATGCTTGGATTTGCAGTGGCAGTTGTGCTGGAGCCAAGGAGGGTCTCCAACACGCTCAGTGGACAGAGTCCAACCTCGAGGCCTTGGGGCACAAAGTGTAAAGGGAGGAAGCCACAGCCGGCTGAGCTGAGGAGGAGAAGCTGCTCCTTCACCCAACGGTGTTGCTAACAGGGAAATGAAGTTAAAAGAATGTGAGTCACCAGCTGATCAGTCACTACTGTGAGCCAAAATCCCACAGCAAGTTTGGCCCTGGCTTTCAGCATCTCAGCAAAGGGGACGGGATGCCACAGGGCTTGGCAGAATCCTGATGTGGACCAGGAGCTGGTGGCCGTAGTCCCATCCGGGAGGACCACAGTTTCTCCCCAGCTTCTCCCATCAGGCTCTCCTGCTTCCCCCCAAACCCCCTTTCCCTTGGGGATGCTGGTCCTTTTTGGAGGCTTCCTATCACCTGCGTGAGAAGATATCAGCCCCAGGGAGTGCAGCAATGCTGCCCTCCGCAGCAGCGTGCCAGGGCTGTATTGCATGACCTTCAGCATGTTACTTAAGGTCAGATTCCCCCCAAAACATCTCCAATCTTCTGTATGGAGTTTCAGAAGGGCAAGGAGAACACCAGCACAGTGGGCTGTCGCTGTGTGAGCCCTCCTCCTGGTACCTGAGCCACGGCTAATTGCCTTTACTCCACCAGCACCCTGAGATGGAGGGAGCTGCTGTCTGTTACCTGTCACCCAGGGCAATGGGAGCATTTCATGACCGGGCCAAGGTTACACGAAGTGGCCGTCAAAGCCAGGATTTTGAACTCAGTTTAATCCAGCCAACTGCCTTCCTCCTCAGCCCAACCCTGCCAGTACGAGAGCTCACTCAAGCCTTTGGCCATTTGACCTTTCCCAGCATCAGAACTCTTTTGGTCAGCTCCCTCCCAGGGCAGGACGTACTCCAGGTCGGATGCTACCGGGGATTGAGGCTATGAGGGAAAAACAGCACTTCCTTGTATAATGACTCAGTATCTGCAAAATGCCCCAAGAGATGGTTGGATCTCCACCAGGAGAGTGCTGTGAGTCCACGTGTGGGTTCAGTTTGCGTCATCCTGGAGAGAGCAGCAGACTCCCTGATCCTGCCAGGTATGGGACATCTGCTCCACCAGTACTGGGGAGATGCTGGGGGCCAGAACAGGAGCAGAGGAGGATGCTGTGGGTCTACAAGGTGCTGTGAGCCGGTGGGTTTGCTGGGCTATCTTCTCATGCCATCAGAATAATCCTAGCTCCATGGCCGGTAGGAACCACAAGGCGATGAAGGTTCTGCCGTGTCCCTTGGGGAAGCAGCATGGACTCCCAGGTGTGAACCCGTGGCTTGGCCATCCCCAAGAGGGAGGCACGTGTGGCAGCACATGCACAGGGCTGCTGTCACATCTGTCCCCTCGTCTGTGTCCCTGGCCTTTGCACAGAGCCCGGCTGGCTTTGATCAGAAAGCACAAAAGCCTGGCAGAAACTCTTTCTTTGTGCCTTTAATGGTGAGCAGCGCTGCGAGCTGCAGGGCTGTTAAGAAGGCGCAGTGGAAGAGGAGCTGCAGCCCTCTGCCGGCTGCAGCTCTGTGGCACACAGCCTGGCATGCTGCCAGCCACAAGCCCATTTGGGTGTCCCCAGGGTGTCAGCTGCCCTTCCGGTGTGCCATCCTGCACCCACAGATGCAGCGAGGGCTTGGCTGCAAGGGGACTTCCCTCAGCACAGCTTCAGCTTGTCCCTGCTTTGGGGCTGGAGGTGGGGAGAGAGGGAGGGAGGAGGTAGAGGAAGGGTTTAGTAGTAAAAATGCATCCCTGAAGTGCTGCCTGGCACTGCTGCTCCCTCCTTCTACAGCAGCAGGCTGTGGGCACGCACCTGTGTGCGCACCCACCTCTTGACTCGCACTCGCCCCATGTTTTTCCTCGACCTTTTGACCACCGAGGAGTTAAAGCCAACAGCATTACAGCAAGCAGCGCCTTGGAGCACATCTTGTCTTTTCGGTAAATACCTTTTCACAGAGGTGTCAGCTCAGCAGCAGCCGCTGCCTGCAGGGTCCCCTTGCACCTGTCTCTAGCCTTTCCCTCCTCAGCTGCCCATTCATGGGCCACCAGCCCCCTCAGGGATTGTCCTGTCACCCAGGTGAGCTGGGCTCATGTCTGGGGACAGCCAGCTGGTCCGCTGGGCAGGTGTTGGTGAGATGGTTCTATTGGGTTTGTGTGCGAGGGGGAGTAGACGCTGCTTCTCTGCATCATCTCTGCCCTGTGCTCGAGGTAAGCGCAGTTTTCTGGTGTCTGTGGTGCCACCTGTTTGTGTCCCTCCATGGCTGAGCTCTTCTGGCACCGCTGGGTCTGTCCCCTTTTGTGGGGCAATGGGAGAGCACTTGGGAAGGTGCTACCAGCCAGTGTCATTGTCCTTCCTGGTCCTCTCAGAGGTGGGAGGTGGGGTTGGACAGGCTTCTGGCATGACCCATCTGGCCCTTGCGCTCATCCTTGGCTGCAAGGTGACCCATCAGGGAGGGGGCAGTCCCCATGCCCTGGGGTGGCAGGTCGGCTCAGCGCAGCCACATCCCTCTTCCCCAGTGCAGCCTCACGCTTCTCTGGGGCTTTGGGAGGTGGTAGCGCTGATGCTTTCCTCCCTTTTCTGCTGAGGCAGAATAGCAGAGACACCAACACCCTCCTTCCTGTGTTCCTACCACTTCCCTAATTTTGCAGCCCCTGCTTCCTACCGCCCATGTGGCTCCCGTCCCCAGCAGGGATTGCAATTCCCCGTTTGCATCGCTATGACAGCAAAGGGCTCAGAGCAGCAAAGCACGGCTCCGCCACGGGGATCCCGCGCCTGCCGAGATCAATAGGAGATTTGTGAGCACGTGTGTGAGCGAGAGGCTTTTCCCCTCAGACAAATAATCCACTTTTTCTCCGGCAGCGCGTAAAGCGAAGCTCCTGAGATGCAATCAGGTGCTGACGGCTTTGAGACAGGGCTGCCTGCACAGCCATGCTCAGCCCCACTGTTGTGTCCCCACCTGAAGCTTTTCCTTGCCTCCCTCGGGGCCAGGAGCATCCCCAGGCTGGTTGCATGGGGCTATGGCCTCCTGCTCACCCCCAGTACAGGTTGCACTGGCTCTATCCTGATGATAGAGCAGAGGGAGGACCTGGGGGAGCGCTCCACCAGCCCAGCATCTCGCCACAGCCGGACCCTTGGAGGTGGCACCATGGTGTCCCCACTTGTATGATGATCATGGGATGATGGAGCATCCCACCCAGGGTCAGGCTGAGGGGGGAAAAAAAGCAAGGAAGAGGGGTCAAACCAGCATTTTTTTAAAGGCAAATCTGTTCAGAAAAAGAGCTGGGGCAGACTATGCCAGCCTGAGCCGCCCCCAGCTCCTGGGGCTGACCTGATTTCGCAGGAACCTCCCTTTATTCTGCTCTGCTGCCCTTTTGTCTCCGCACCCGGAGGATGCAGAGCCTTGCTGGCCTATATTTTGGCTCTAAGATCAATATTTAAAATCCCCCCCCTTCCCTTTTCCTTCACACAGGCATGAGGTGTCTCGCTTGCTGGGGGAGGCTCATCTCCCAGAGACCTCTCTGTTCACCATTTCAAATACTTTCCCCAGCATCATTGTTCTAGAAACAATTCATTAGGGGCCTATTACGCGATGTTAGACTTGCCAAGGTTAGAAAAGATCCTGCACGTGTGGTAAAATCCCACCATGAGCTGCACACGCNTTTTTTTTTTTTTTTTTTGGTGTCTGTCTATAAATGTATCTCTTCCTCCCTGTATAAAACCAGTCATGCAGGGACAAAGCTGTGGGGGTGACGATGCTGCCTGGGGTGGGAACCACCCCCAGCAGGGCATGGTCTGGTGCTTGGTCACGGTCCCACACTGGGAAGATGCTGTAGGTGGAGGAAAGGGGCAGTTTTGGGGTGTAGCTGCCATTCCCTCTGCTCGCCACTATTTGCCCTCTCTCCGGTGGCACACTGGAAGTCCACATTTTTGGGCCAAAACCAGAGACCAAGTCCCCAGGCTGAGAGCGGTCCCATGTTGCTGGAGACCTAATGGAGCTATGGTCCCTGGGAAGCTCATTAGACATCACCTTGGAGGACTCTGGAACCATGGGTGGCTGGCAGTAGGGACTGCAAGCTCCACCCCCTGTTAGGTCTCCTGCTCGCAGGAGATGTTTGTCACCCTTCAGAGCCATCTGTCCCCATGTCACTGAGGCAGCTCAGTCCCCCTGCCCAGCTGTGGCCTGCATCATTGCTTTGCAGTTGTCTTTTTCTCTCTGCAGGGAGAATAACTTCATCAAGGACTTCCCCCAGCTGGCCGATGGCCTGATGGTGATCCCACTGCCGGTGGAGGAGCAGTGCCGTGGTGTCCTCTCAGAGCCCCTTCCCGACCTCCAGCTTCTCACTGGTATGAGCAGCCCTCTCAGAGCAAGAACCCAATCTTCCACCTTGGTCCCTGAGGGACATCGGCGTCCCTGGTGGTGTGGGGTCTTTCGCGGTATCCCTCCTGTGTCCCTTGGGCAGAAGGAGCCTATGGGGTGGGTGAGCCCACCCTGGCACTGGGCAAAGAAGCATCTCCATCCCTGCAAGCTCCAGGCAGATTGAGGACCCCATGGCATGACCACCGGAGGAGGTCACCACCCCTGCTGTCACCTCGCTTCTCACCCCCACTGCTGTCACCTCGTTTCTCACCCCTGCAGTGTGTAGCAAAACCATTCCTCTTCGTGAGCATTAAGTGTTCCCCAGAGTGTGGGCACCAGATCAGCAGGGGCTGAGCACCGGCTCTTCCTTTGCAGGGGACATCAAGTATGACGAGGCAATGGGGTACCCCATGGTGCAGCACTGGCGGGTCAGGAGCAACCTCTACAGGGTGAAGCTCAGCTCCATCACCCTATCTACAGGTGAGGGTTTCTAACCACACATCTCCATGGCTGGGGAGGTGGGTGGTGGTCTTCTGCCCCAAGGGACAGCCATGCCAAGCACTTCACCAGCATTTTCTACCTCCAGACTCTGCTCGGGCAGTAACTTGAGCTCCCAGTGCTGCTGCAGAGGCAGGTGGAGGGGTTTTCCTCCACCTGAGGAGGGGGAAAACTGAGGCAGGGGGTTTGTGCAGCTCAGTTGCACAAAGCAAGTGCCGGGGTCAGATCCAGGATCAAGGTAATAAACCACACTGCGGGAAGATTCATGTGGGGGTGGCTGTGTATACATTTATGTAAGAAAAACAGTAAGTTCTTGAAAAAATATGGCTTCAAAAGGACCCAAAGTGCTTGTAAAGGCGGGTCATATGAAGCAGGAGTCACAGCTGAAGAAGGGGCGGGCGGGAGGATCCTGCAAATGTCAAAACGTTTCACTTCCATGTTTTTGTAGCTACACGTTTTGTTTCAGTAATGCTGAAACATTTTGTTATGACCTGAAATGTTTTGCCTTTTCATTTCAAAACAGCATTTTTTATTTTTTTTTTTATTTAAAAACCAACCTGTTTTTAAAGGGGAGAAAGAAACAAATAAAAGCTTTAGTTCAGACAGGGCTGCAGAGCCCCAGAATGAAATAACCTTTTCAGAGCTGAACAAAATATTTGGGTTAAGCTCAAAACAAGTTCTTCTAGCTTTTTTTATGAAACCAACCTTCTCCTTCAATAAACCAACCAACCAACCAGCCGGATAACCTCACTCTGGTGACAATTCTGATGGATTTCGTTGCAGTATGTTTTCAGTTCCACCACTGAACCAAAACGATGATACCAGTCAGCTGTAAAGGGGGCCAAGGCACCATGTAGTCACCAATCCCTCCATGGTATTTCCTCTGCACAGAGCAGTGGGGGTCTGTGTCCTTGTCCCCTTTGTCCCTGCTGTCTGCTTGGGTGCTGCAGGGCTTTGCCCAGGAGATCACAGAATCACAGAATATAAGGGATTGGAAGGGACCTTGAAAGCTCATCTAGTCCAATCCCCCTGCTGGAGCAGGAACACCTAGAGCAGGTCACACAGGAACACGTCCAAGAGGGTTTTTAATATCTCCAAAGAAGGAGATGCCCCAACCCTTGTGAACCCACAGAGCTACCACGAGTCCCACTCCTATGTGTCCCTCCAGGCCATCTTCAGCTTTCCTAAAAATAGTTATTTCCTAAAAATAGTTATGGGCTGTGCAGGGATTTTACACTGGGGATGATCTGCGAGGCAATCTATAATTAGTGACACCAGGAGAACATCACTGGTTGTGATACTAAAGCAAAGCAAAGGCCAAGCACATCCTCTGGGGAGAGCATTGATGGTGTCCCAGCAGGCTGCATAATGAGATGGGGCTGGTGTTTGCTTGTGGGTATGTGTGGCTGTGCACACACACGCTCACATGGACATCCCTACACATTGGTTTTGGGAGAAGACTCACAGAAGGATGCCAGAGCCACATCTAGGGGTAAATAGGAGGTTGTGGATTCCAAAGGATCATAGAATCATAGAATGGTTTGGGTTGGAAGGGACCTTAAAGCTCATCCAGTTCCAACCCCCCTGCCCTGGGGTTGGAACTCTCACCAGATCAGGTTGCCTGAAGCCCCATCCAGCTCAGTGCTGAACATCTCCACAGTTGCTCTGGGCAGAATCATGTAGACCTTGGAGGCAAGAGCACTTTGCAGCCATGTGGGGACTTGTATTTCTTGATCAGGGGATCCTCTGGGCCTTCTTGCCCCAGGCTGTGGCTGGAAGCCATGCCTGGCACCCCTTCCCATCCCCTGCCTCCCTCCCACAGGCTTTGCAAACATCCTGAAGATCCTGAACAAGGACAGCAGCCGGGAGGAGCTGCTCTCCTTCATCCAGCAGTTTGGCTCCCACTACATCGCGGAGGCTCTGTATGGCTCTGAGTTCAGCTGCACCATCCACTTCCCCAGCAAGAAGGTCCAGCAGCAGCTCTGGCTCCAGTACCAGAAAGGTGAGGAGCGCGGTGGGAATGGGCAGGGGCACAAATCCCTGTTATTGTTCATGATGTTTTCCATCCATCAGCTCCTCTCCCCTGTGCATACACCATCACCATACCAGTTAGTAGGTGTAGATGGGAGATTTGTCCCAAACTGAGTGCCCAGCAGCAGGAGATAGTAGGACATGTCCATGGGAGCATCCCTGAGACAGGGGTACCCATCCTGCCCGCTCCTGCCGCTTCCAGGCTCCATTCTTCCCTGGGGGAACCCCCTTTACCACCCGCCTCCATCCCCACCGCGGTGGCCCCCATAGCACTGGGGGTGCTTGGGGTCGGGTGATGGAGATGTGACATAATTGAACTGTCTCGGAATAGCTTCCTTTTATTGCTTGTGACAATGATGGTCTTTAAGGAAGTGTATTAAATCAATAGCAGACTCGTTGTGCTACACCATAAATAACGAGACACATCATTAAACAGGGCAATAAACTTCAGGACTTTGAAGTAATACAATTAGGTTATGTTTATAAAAACTCCCTTATCGCCGTAGCCTTCCATTTGCCAATTCATCTCTTTCCTCCAGGGAGATGGGGATATTTCCCGGATCTGATAATTTTGCCATGGAAAGCCGTCTGTGATGTTGCAGAGGGCCCGTTGGTAGGGCTGATGGTGACAGAGGTGACTGAGGCCCTTGTGTCCTGCCCCGCAGGCGCTGCCGAGAGCCACCTCCTCTCCTGGAAGCTGGTGTACAGGGGTTTGCTCCCTCCCACCACCTCCTTCCCAGAAGTGCTCATTTTTTCCCTCTGTCTTCCCAGCGCTGCTCTTCTCAGCATCTTTATACCACCCTGTACTCCTCTGTTTGGGTTTTAAAGAGTGGTAAATGAAGTTTGCCGTAGCAATACCCCTGTTTAGCAGGAGAAAGCTCACATCACATCAGGGAGATGTGTTGTTTACCTACTCCCCATGTTCTTAATCATTTGGCTCTGGTCTCTGCCATCTCCAGGCAAACGTGTTGGTGGGGCTGGACCTGGGGTGGCCCCACGGTCCCAGCGCCGTCACCTCAGGCTCAGGGTTTCTCTGGAGATGCTGGAGGGTGGGAATGAGAGGTGGATGCTGCAGTCTGAGCCCAGCATGAGCATCGCCACTCTTTGCCAGTGCTAGGGCCAGAGGGGAGATGAATGGTGGCAACACTTGATCCAGCAGTGAAATATCTCCCATTTTGGAGCCCCCACCTTCCTCCTGGCCAGGGCAAGTGGTGGTCCTGGGACTCAACCGCAAAGCCCCACGGTGGCATTGGGACTGAAGGCAAGCAGTGCCTCGCTGGGACAGTAATTTCCTTTTTAGTCCATAGTATGCAGCTGGCTGAGGCAGGCTCCCTCGCTCCCTGCCTGCATCCCTCGACATGTGCCAGCCCCATGCCACTCACAGGGATGTCCCAGTCCTGGGGGCATCCACAGCATCCTTTCCCACCACCCACCGAGCATCAGAGCACCCCAAACCCCAGGTTTTGCGTGTAATTCCTTGGACATAAGTGTTTGATTTCTGACCATGTGGCATCTAGACACCGGGTGCTGGCTTCAACCGTGCTCTTTGTGGGTGACTCCATCTGTGGCTTCGGGAGCTAGTGGGGTTAGTGAGGCTGAACTTCAGGGATGTCAGTACTGTAGAGTGGACTAGTGTTGCACTTTGCTATTTGATGGCCAGAAATTGCTCTTGGAAGGACATTGAGGATGTTCAAGGCTCTTGCTGATACTGCAGGAGATCAGCTCTGGATAGAGAAGAAGGAACCATGAAAAACAAGGGCTTCCTCCTGGAGAAACCCCTGTTAGCTGAGAGAGAGAGCTTGCAGTTCACAGTAGATGGATTTTATTCCCAGCTTCTCCACTGATTTACCCTCATTTTGCCAGTGACATAAGGAGGATTTGAATAAAGAGCTCCAGCTAGACAGTTCTGGATGCCTTCTCCGCTTGGAAACAGCTCTGGCCCGCCAGGCTCCCCACTGCGAGTCAGCCCATTTCCGAACTGCTCAGGGAGCACACATATGCATCATCTCTAATAAACACAAAAGTACGGTCAGGATAACTGTAATTTGTTAGTGAACAAAGCAGGTCAGAAGAGGAGGGGGTTGAGGAGAGTCTCGAGCTAATTGGCACAGCACCAAATCTGATAAAAACGCACATTGCGGCCTGTTTGCAGCATCGCACAAAATCATTTTAATATTTTAATCAACTTCACGAATCAATCGGCCGGCCTTGGGAGGAGGCCTCCACCAAAGAAAGTGCACGATCTGTGCCTCGAGCCCTAATTGAAAACATGGCCTGGAAGAGGAGACGGTGCCGCTGGCAGCCGGACCCCCTTGTCAAGCGCTGCTCCAGGTCCTGGCTTTCTGCCGAGGTTGGAGCAGCCCGGATGGGGAGGTGGGTTGGTGTCTGCAGAGCTCTTCCTTCAGCCCAACAGAGGAGAAAGGGATCCAGCTCTCACCAGGGACGGCAGAACATCGGTGACTTCTCGCTGCCGGGCCCTGGTGGGACGGGAGGGCTGTAGGCAGCGTTTGTAGGCTGTTCTGCCTGTAGAAATGTGAAATATTCCTCTTCCTCCTCCAAGCAGATAAGGTGTGTGCTGGGGGAAGGAGAATCCCTTCTTCCCAAGGATTTGCAGGAGAGAATCCTAGAACAAGATTCATAAGGCACCAGGCTCCATTCAGGGCAGAGATGGAAACAACCCCCAGGCTTCCCCCCTAGAAACTGCGTTAGCCCGTGAGCAGACCATACCAAACCCCACTTTCATTTCATGCAGAGCAATTAAAAGCCCTTTTTTGGTGCTGTTTGCTCTGGCTTTTTGCAGCCAAGCAATGCTTTAACTCATCAGAGAGGCCTCTGAGTAGGGACCTTGTAATTGACCCAGCCATTGATCCATGCCACGGGAGCCTGCGTCGCTTTTCTCCCCTGTCGAAGCCAGCGGTTAACGCTGACGGCACCTCGTTAAGTTTGTACCAATTGTGTGAGCACCTTCGTTTGGCAGCTGGGGCAAATGCAGCCCCCTGGGCCACCTCCTGTTGCGTGTAAGAGTGTCATGGGTCTGGCTGGGATGGACCAAAGTGGCTTCATCACAGTCCCTGTGGAGCTGGGCTTTGGATTTGAGGCTACAACCATGTCAATAACACCCCGGTACATGGGCTGCTGCCAAGCCGTGCCAGCGCAGCAGCTGGGCTTCCTCTCCTTCCCACACTGTCCCTTCAGGGATGTGGCTGGGGTGGCAAGACATTGGGAGGGGACACAGCCAGGACCGCTGACCCCAACTGGGCTGGTCCTCACCATATAATGCTCAGAGGTAAAACTGGAGGTAAAGGCTGGGGGTCAACCCACCACAAAGATGCTCAGAAAATGTAGTGTCCAGCACATCCACCTGCCAGGGACTGCTTATAGAATCATAGAATCATGAAATGGTTTGGGTTGAAAGAGGCCTTAAAGATCATCCAGTGCCACTCCCTGCCCTGGGCAGGGACACCTCCCACCAGACCAGGTTACTCCAAGTCCCCTCCAACCTAGCCTTGAACCCTTCCAGGGGTGGGGCTTCCACAGCTTCTCTGACCAGCCTGGACCAGAGTCTCACCACCCTCACAGCAAAGAATTTCTTCCTTCTATCTGCTGAAGGTTACAGGTGGTCCCTTGGTGTGGCTGGAGGAGGAGGAGAGCTAGGTTTGGGAAAGAAAGGAGCTGCTTGATAGCAAACCCTGATAGATCTGGTGGTATTTCCCCAAGAGCTTGCTGGTTCCTACCACAATATACAAAATGCAGAACAAATGCCTGTAAGTGCTCTGGCACTTAGAGAACGGAGACATTATCAGTAGTAACACGGAGGGTCTCACCTTGTCAAGCATTTGAGTGACAACTCTTTTCCTTCACATGGTGCAGACAAGCTGAGCCTCAGCATGGGAGACTTCTGTTCTTCAGCTGGGAAAAGCTGGAAAAAGAACTGGTGTGCCCATGGTGTGCTGCTGCTGAAGAGCACCCAGGCTACCAGGAGGTCCTTTCCCTTGCCACTGTGGACCTGGGTGGAATTCAGCCGGGGAGCAGGGAGGGATGCTGCTGGGCTGGGGTGTCCTGTGCTCCTGTGCTCAGGACTGGTGAGACCACACCTTGAGTATCGTGTCCAGTTGTGGGCACATCAGCACAAGAGAGATCTGGAGGGGCTGGAGCGAGTGCAGAGGAGGGACACGGAAGGGCATGGAGCATAAATCTTATGAGGAACAACTGAGGGAGCTGGGACTGTTTAGCTTAAGGAAGAGGTGGCCTCATCACTCTCTACAACTGCTTGAAAGGACATTGTAGAGAGGTTGCTGCTGGTCTCTTCTCACAGGGAATCAGCAGTAGAATGAGAGGGAACAGCTGCAAACTACAACAGGGTGAGTTTAAGCTGGATATAAGGAAAGAATTCTTCCCAGAGAGAGTGGTCAGACCCTGGAATGGGTTGCTCAGGGAGGTGGTTGAGTCCCCATCCCTGATTGTGTTTCAGAGTAGATTAGATGTGGTGTTGAGGGATCTGGTGTAGGGGAGAACTTTGTAGAGTGGGGCTGATAGTTGGACTCGATGATCCCAAGAGTCTTTTCCAACCTCTATGATTCTATGGGTGGAGGAGAGTCAGAAGGTTTCACAACCCAGCTGTTACCTTGCTTTAGGTCTGCAGCAAATGAAATGTTTTGGTTTGTTTGGGATTTATTTTGCATTTCCTAGGATACCTAGATATTTCCCTTGGCTGAGGTCAGCTGGCTGGTTGGGTGCTTGGCAAGTGGAGCTTTGGAAGCAGCAGGCATGGGTGTGAGAGGTGTTCCCTCCCAGTAACACCTCTGATGGTAAAATAGTCCAGGGAGGGGCTGTGCCCTGACAGGTCCTGTCACCCCCCCAAGGCTTTCTGCACACCAGCCTCCCCAACACTCCCCAGTACTTCCTGGTATCTCTTGGACCATACGTTGTTGATTGCATTTACTGTTTGGAGGTTCCCGTTGCCATACTTTCTTGTGAACGCAGCAGTTGAGACAAAAGCTCTGCATAAACCCCAGGCCACATTACGGACACAGCCTGGAGCTCTGCTGAAACAGCAGCCCACGTTCTCCTGAGTGGGGTCTGTGGGTCCCTTCTGTCCTCTTGAGGTCTCCTTCAGCTCCCTTCAGGTCCGATACCGCCGTAACACAATTAAGATGGATTGAACCAGTCTGTGGGAGCCTTCAGTTTTCATTGCCTAGACACGTTAAGAAAACTGTTAAGGACAGGTTTGCATCTAAGGAGATAATGCTTGGTCAGAAGTAAAGCCTATAGAATTCCCCCGTCCTTGAGATCAGCTCCTATAAACAACCGCTCTATTACCTTCGTTACTCTCTCAGACGCTCGCGGTTCCTGTCATTATATTTATTTCAAAACCTCAGATTTTGACATTTTGTTCGGAGGAGGGAAGAAACAATCTCGCCAGTTGCCGTGAAATTTAGTTTAGACTAAAATATGTGCTGTGACTCAGGCTGCTAAATGACCTTATGCACCGCTCATTGTAATCCAGAATTGCCAGGCAAGCGGAGTAATTAGTTGTGCAAAATGAAATAACTTTAAATCCTCGCATTGAGTAATGACCCAGAAAAATCACTTAGGCTCTACAATAGAAAAGGACTCAGAGCATCTGGCTTTATTTTTTTCACTTTTGTAGCTCTGCCCCCTTTGATTAAGGAACAGGCTCTCCCCCTCCTCCCCTCAGAAGCCCGGGCCATCGGGTGCTGCCCAGAACAGCAGCTTAGTTGACGCTGCCCAAAGAAATCGTTAACTTCTCATGTTTGATAAACCAGCCACTCTGTTAAAAGAGCTGTTTGGTATCATCCGAGATGAACCCAAGAGATAAAAACCTCCACTCAGAGCAGCAAACCCTCCCCGGGCAGTAGGACAGGGGACAACCTGCTCACAGAATCTCAGGGATTGGAAGGGAGCTTGAAAGCTCATCTAGTCCAATCCCCCTGCCAGAGCCAGAACACCTAGAGCAGGTCACACAGGAACGCCTCCAGGCAGGTTTGGAATGTCTCCAGAGAAGGAGACTGCACAACCTCCCTGGGCAGCCCCTTCCAGTTCAGTCACCCTCACTGTGAAGAAGTTTTTCCTCATATTTAACTGGAACCTCCTCTGTTCCAGCTTGCACCCATTGCCCCTTGTCCTATCATTGGACGTCACTGAGAAGAGCCTGGCTCCATCCTCCTGACACTCACCCTTTTCACATTTATAAACATTAATAATGTGCCTATGCCTTTTGAAAGCCATGGCATATTGCTTTGGCTCCACCTAAAACACTGCTACTAATACAATTTTGGTTTTCTGCAGCAGGGGAGGTCATTGTGCCCCTCTGCTCTGCCCTGGGGAGACCCCATCTGGAGCACCGGGAGCAGTTCTGGGCTCCCCAGTTCCAGAAGGACAGGGGACTGCTGGAGAGGGGACAGCAGAGGATGATGATGAGGGGCCTGGAGCATCTTTCTGAGGAGGAAAGGCTGAGGGACTTGGGTCTCTTTAGTCTGGAGAAGAGAAGGCTGAGGGGGGATCTGATCGACACCCAGAAATACTTCAAGGGTGGGTGTCAGGAGGATGGGGCCAGGCTTTTTTCAGTGGTGCCCAGTGAGAGGACAAGAGGTAACGGGCACAAACTTGATCATAGGAAGTTCCTTCCAAACATGAAGAGGAACTTCTTCACTTTGAGGGTGGCAGAGCCCTGGCAGAGGCTGCCCAGAGAGGTGGTGGAGTCTCTGTCTCTGGAGACATTCAAACCCTGCCTGGACATGTTCCTGTGGGACCTGCTCTGGGTGACCCTGCTCTGGCAGGGGGTTGGACTAGATGATCTCCAGAAGTCCCTTCCAACCCCATATCATTATATGATTCTGAGATTTATTAAAATTACCCAGAATCACAGATGACCCCCCACAGCAGCCCTCCTGCCAGCCCCAGTGTCCGCCCTGCAGCGGGGACAGAGCTTCACGTCCCCTGACTGAGAGCTCAGGGACCAGACCTTTAAAACAGCAGGTATTGGCTACGGTGAAAAGTAAGATATTGCCCTCAAGGGAGCACCAGCACGAATTAAGGCATCAAACGCTGGGCCTTGTTTATGGGGAGGGTAGGGAAGTGTCAGATAAAGGTATGTGAGACCCCCCAAGGGGGATGGATTTATCCTCCGCAACTGATGGCATAAAAGGGGTCTCGGAGCCATTGTGTTCCCAAGTCTGATCCCCATGGGCTGTAAAAACCAATCTGCCACTGAAGGGAGGAGATGAAGTGTTTTTAATAAGAAAATGAGCCGTTTGCAATGAACTTTTAATTGGATCAATTTTTCCTTTATTACACCATCTTTAAAAAGCCACCACATACGTATAAGCAGACAAGCTCCTTCTCCAGGTAGAGAGCAGAAGCCAAACTATTTCATCACAATCCTTAATTAGCCCATTTCGTCTCGTTTGGAGGATGAGCACAACATCGGGCTTGGGGGCAGGGGGGGGGAAAGGGGGCACCACAGCGAGAAATTCAGCTGTGAAATCAGCTCACAGTCCCAATTGAGTTTTGTCGGGGTTGGGGGATGAGCACACCCTGGGTGAGAGACAGCAGGTTTTCTTTGTCCCTTTTCTGCCTGAAAAGCTGGACTCAGCAGAAGAGCTGCCGGCGCCACATTCCCCCAGGCGCCGCTGGCAATGTCCTGCCCCACCAGGGCATTGAAGGGTAGTGTGATTTTGTGATTTCTTTGGTGTCTCCCAGTGGGAGACAATGAGAGAGGCTTTGTTTGAACCTTGTAACCAGGAACAGGCTGGGGTAACCAACTGCTCAGTTTACTGGTCCGGCTTTTACGGTCCTTCAAGCGCTCCAGGAAAATGTTATTGCTAGTAGTGCGATGTGTATTGCAAAAAAAAAAAAAGAAATAATAATCCGTTGGAACAGAAAATGACAGAGGTACATATTATCATAGATAATATTGCTTCATTTATTCAGGTCCACGGTAGCTTCCTGCTTGGAGCAGTTCTTAGAAACAGGAGAAATGTTTTAAAGAGATAAGTAGGAAAGGAACTGCCATTACCATAATACTGGAAAAAATGCCTTGAGTTACAATGTAATTAACTGCAGAAGGGCCCGGTAATAGCCATCATCTCCCAAAAACATACAAGCAAGATGACATCGGCTCCCTGAACTGCTGTTAGGTACCTCGGGCCGCTTCCCCCTCCTGCCCAAAGAGAGAAGCAGGGAAGGTAAATAAGGATGTGCATACCAGTCGCCTTGGCAAACACACAGGGCCACTCAGGAGGGCGGGGGGGGCTTGGTTTCCCTGGGCTGGTATCTTGGCTCCTGCCGCCTTCTCCGAAAGCCTTTTCCAGCAAATTATAAGGAGAGGATTAAGAAGTTGCCCTGATGGAGGGGCACCTCCGTCACACAACCAGGTGTTTGCTCCCCTGGACCTCTTCAGTGCTTCAGCTGAGCACCACAGGGAGAGAAAAACCAACAAAATCCCACTAAAATCTCCTCCCGTCACTTTGTCTGCAAACCCTGTAACCGCCAAACAACCGGCCGGGGCAGCAGCGGCTCTAAAGCCCATTCGACTTTGCTCTTTCACTAGGGGAAAGTATAGGGGAGCTTAGAAAAAAAACCATAATCACCTGTTGCCTCCACATTGTAGCACAAGTAGCAAACAAATTGTTATAGTGTGGCAGCCGCCATAAAATCAGCTTTTATATTGTCTGTCGTGCCCCCAAATTTGCAACCACATTGTTGATAGCAACAAATAAACGCACTGCAGTGTAACTATTATCTGTGGCAGATTAACATGCTACCACTGTGCCCTATTTAAATGCATCTTTCCTTCAATAAACTATTCTAGGCGAGCAGCACTACACTGAGGTACGCATTTATCAGCCAGGAGAGTAGCACTGTGGGGGCCTTGGTTCACACAGCTGCAGTTTTGTGCTTCATTTGGCCCAAAGCCGTGATGAACATGAACTCTGGTGCCTGCTGGTGCCATAGAAATAAATAAATAAATAAATAAAGGGGAGGAATATAGTGTTTTGCTGTGCAAGGGGGAAAAAAAAGGCAATGCACTAATGGACGTGCTTCCAAGTATTAAAAAAAAACCCACGTAAGAGTGAAACAGCTTCCCCCATTGCCATCTCAGCGGTGAAGTGCAGATGAGCGGAAACCTATCGCTAAATGCAATGGTCTGGAATGTAGAACAGTGAAGTGCAGGTGAACATACAATATGTTGCATTTAATCTCATTTACTACAATCTCCCAGGCTTATTCCCCCCACCCCCTCCCATAGACACTTTCCAGGCTACATTTAATAATATAACAGTGAATAACAACCATAAGTTTCCCAATTATTCTTTTTCCCTTCCAGCTCCCTCCCTTTTTTGACCCCCTTTCTACCTCGCAGGACTCGTAGTAGTAATAAAATCCCTGTTGCCATCAGAGGGCAGTTTTCTGCCTCCCACCACGGCCGGGTACTCACTTCACATTGAATAGACACCGTCACGAATGGCACAACAGGGGCAAGCTCCTGAATAGCAGAAAAACGGGGGGAGAAAAGCCCTCCCTCGTCAGTTTGAAAGTAAAGCTCCATCTCAGCGCAGTTTAAGAGGGCTATTTTGTTTTATGCAGTGCTGCAATCAGAAATTGCTTTCTCTAGTAGTTGCCCAGACAACTGTTACCCAGTTCCTTGCGAGCAGCACGGCGAGAAGAGGATTGCCTCTCTGGTCCTGGAAGGGAAGGTGATTTAGAGCAGTCAGTCAGTCAGTGTTTATGGCACAAAGAAAGATGCAGTGGTTGAGGCTGGAAGTGGAGGAGATGTGGTGTGAGGAGGTGAGAAGGTTTATGGAGTGATGGGTCGTTTAGCAAGGAACCAATACTCTCCCTTGCGCTTGTTCTTTTTTACTGTACGGATTTTCTATCAAAAAAGAGAAAAAGCAAACCACCACCACAGAAGCTATATTGTTTCTAGACACAAAACACAACGGCCTCTACACCAAACCCCTCTACGGTTACACCACGATCTTTCTGTGAATGCCTGACAGTGGCTCCCATCAGATCGCAGTGAGGCTGGAAGAATCTCTGCTTTGCTTAGAGACCTTATTCCACCCTTTAAGGGGTGGAATACCTTCTCAGATGGTAACTGTAGATCTTAATGCAGTGATCCCAACAGTCCAGCACCAGCAGCTGCCCTTTGGGAGTAATGGCGATGCCGACGGGACAGGTGAGTCCTTCCCGGATGAGGATGTTGTAGCCACCTCCTTTAGGAAAATGCAGGATTTCTTTCCGGCTGCTGTCAGCAACAATGAGGTCTCCCCTGGGGTCGACGCACATCCCGGCGATGCACCTGAAGTCCTCATTCTCGGAGAAGAAGTGGCTAATCTGGCGTCCCAGCTGCCCATCCGGGCCAACGGATCCAATTGAAAAGCCTCCTTCTAAATGGTGTTCGTACTGCCGGTTCTCCAGGTTAAGCCCCAGCCCTTGAGTAAAATATATGGTCCCTTCAGCGTCGCAGGTGACAAACTTTGGGCGCACTGCGCTACACAAGCAACTGTACTTCACTACCCCCACACCACGGTCCACCGTGAAACACCAGAGCTTGCCCCCTTCCACATCGGTGACTACAAACTGCCCAGAAGGCAGGGCAGCGATGCCCCAGGGCTTGCTCAGCTGGCTGCGGTGACACGCCACGCAGTGACCATCCATGGTGTAGACCTTGACAGAGTTATCGTAGCTGTCTGTCACACCTATCAGGCCATGGCAGTTCATGGTGACGGAAAGAGGAGTCAAATTGGGCAAGTCTGCTCCAAGGAAACTCAACACAAAACTATCGATTCCACTAGGGCTCCGGCGGATCTCCTTCAGGAAGCCCTTGCGGGTAAAAACCTGGATTCGAAAATTGCCCCTGTCTGCCACAAGCACCTCTCCTTGCAGGGTGACGTGGAGGCTGACGGGGAGGTTAAACATCCCTGGCAGGCTGCCCTTGGAGCCCATCTTCTTGATGAAGTGACACTGCTGGATGCTTGGGGCTGCTTCAGGCATCCTTGGCTTGGCTGGCGAGGAGTTTGGTGTGCAGCTGGCTTCTTCTTGCACCAAGTCAGGCTCCTGAAATGAGGCCGATGAGGACGCTGCAGTTTCCATGAGTGATTCCTCTATGTTAACAGTGCGGGGTTTCTTCACCACCTGCCCGATCTGCAATGGTCCCACGTGGCTCACCTTAAGGAGTTCAACTTCTTGAAGTGTCAATTCTCTCGGGAGACTGTTGGTCAGTTCTGGCTCTTCTTCATCTGCCACCTCCTCCAAAAGAGCTATATCACCCTGCTTTATTTTGGCGAGGAAATAGTCACAGCGAGACATTATCTGCACTTCTGCTAATTTGAGCAGATAAGCTTGCTCCTCCATAACCTGACTATTTACCTTCTCCACTTCAGACAGAGAGGTGGTGAAGAACTTGCGTGACCTGGCCAGTTCTTCCTGGATCTTGCGCTCTTCTTTGCTGTAATCTTGCAAAACTGCTTTGTATCTAGATTGCAGGTCTCTGGAAACACCCTCCAGAGATGCTTTTCTTTTCTGCAGATCACTCATGAGCTCCCGAAGCCTGGCAAGCCTCGTCCCAAATTCCCTCCTACGCTCTTCAGCAGCCTCTTTGATAGCAATGACTCTATGGCCTTGGGGCATGTGGGATGTCTCCTTGCATGGCTCACATAGAACCAAGCTACAACTCTTGCAAAAATGTCTTGGCAACCTTCTCCCACACACCTTGCACATGAGAAGACCCACCACTTCAGCCAGTCCGGTGGTGTCTATGATCTTCAGCACAGTCAGATTGTCGGTCAGCTGAGCCAAGCTTGTGATCCGCGTGATTTTGCTGCAGAAGGGGCACCGTATCCCATTAATGCTGTTTGCCAGGAGTTTCTCCAAGCACTGTTTGCAGATGGTGTGCCCACAGTGTAAGAGCTTGGGTCTCAGGTGCTCCTCGGTGAAGGACTCCATACAAATGGGGCATTCCAGGACCTCTCGGAGCACATCCGAGTTGAGATGAGGGGCGGCAGCCATGGCTTTCCAAGGCAGCTTTAGCTGATGCCAAGTCTGGTACTCGCATCTATCTATTCCAAGGTGCTCCAATTCTGTCCAGAAAGAAAAAAGGAAACATGATTTATGTCATCACCAGCAGTTACATATACATGCAATTTATTTCTGATTTATCACCCAACCCTGGAAAAAAGAAGCCCAGTTAGTTTTTCCATGTTTGAAAGGATGGATTAGTCATGGGTAATCTCAGAGTGGGCAAATTTCAAACCCAACTTGCAGCTTCTCGTGTGGTGAATTATTCACATGCAAAATTTATAAGTAGAACTAAAAGAAGTGTAATGGCAGCAATAAGGAAGGCCAATAGATATTGATGACTGAATCATCTCCTCACGGTGCCCATCTCCTGCTGCCAAGCCTCCAAGTTTACATAATTTACTGAAACCCAGGGAGATTAAACCAAGCATTCAAAGCGTTGCACATCAAAAGAGGAACCAGATGGTGCAGCGCTTTAGGACATTAATATATCACCTCTGGAGACCTGCGTTCAGATGTGACATCAGATACGAACCAAATAAATGTGGTTGTTTTACCCTGCTATTCTAGATAGCCAAAATAAATTTTCAAGGTTTCGTACAACTGCCAGAAAGTGAAACCAGAAGGAATGATTTGTCAGCTTCCACTCGTTCTGGGAATGGTTGTACCTGCTGAAAATGCACAGTGAAGATTTGACACCAGCGTGTTTCCTTAACCTCTGCCATGCTGCCTCCTGCTTCAGCATGCAAATTAAACGCAGCTCCACGCCGCAGTGCTCTAGCAGGTATTAGCAATAATCGAGTTAGCAGACAACTCCAAGCATTCATTTATATACAAAAGTGGTCACGATTAGTTCTTGAACTTAGCTTAATTGCATGTAATTTCTCCCTATTTCACAATCTGGCAGCATTGACCTCCTTCTTGTATTCTGGTTCAGTTTTGTACCACTCTGGTTGCTGTTCAGCTTCAATCCAGGTTTCTCCATCCTCACATCCCTCCCAGCAGGGAGCAGATCCCGGCAGCTCTCTTGCTAAAGCAGCCATCCATTCAAAAGGAACAGAACAGGGTTCACATCATTAAGTTATTATCCAACGGACTGGGTTTCAATACCTTGGCTATGGCCTTGCTTAGCCATTAAAAGAAATGGGGAAGGAAACATTTCTTCTAGGGGCAGAGGAAGAGAAGGAAGTAGTTAGTCTTTAAAATGAAGAGTCGGTCACAGAGGGATGTGAACAGACAGCTTTTTCTGAGTAATGGCTGCACGCATGCAGCACTCTCGCCTCCCTGCTGGGTTTGCCTGCTCCATCCTCGGGAGCATTTCAGACAGAAAGGTTCACTGTATTTCAGTTTACCATTTGCTCCAGTGGGAGAAGAAAATGGCAATGAAGTTCTTTATGTTCATACAGGGAAGAAAAAAAAATACTATATTTTTTATTTAACAGCTGCAGTTCACAGTCCTTTAAAGCCCACATTTCAGGAAGGGATTCAGTGGCAAAGCTGAATCTCCCAGTTTCCAAGCTGGGATCTGATCCTTGGCTCAATGGGTATCACACCTCTGGGAATCAGGGGGCAGTGGCAGACCAAGCACTTGCTGCCCCTGGCACCAAATGCACTTCCCTTTAGTCTTAGCTTATATCTCAGCTGGGGAAGCAGAAGCCTGGGCACTGCCACCTAGATCAGAAACCTTCCTCTGAGGGATGATATATCTGTATTTTAAAACATTTTTTTTAAAAATGAAACACAGGATACCATATCCATTATTCTTATTTTCCTTGAAAATATGTCAAAAGCCTTGGTTAGGGAAGGATAGGGGAGCAGCACAGACATCAGATACACCAGAGAGTTATACAAAAAGCCACCTTTAAAACAAGTATTTTCATTAAAGAACAATGGCAGAGGGGATTTTGCTTAGAATCGCTTTTTAGAAAGATCATTTGTACAACATTCTTTTCATATATAACCCCCTTTTATCAGAATGCCAGTATGTGCCACAGTAATGTGAAATTATTTTTACTGCTGCACTTTTATCTTTATCTTGCACTCAACCATCCCTTCATGGAAGGTTCCTTAACAGCGAGTTGTTCTTGCCTATCAGTCCCTCCCAAGGCCATTCCTCTGGCACAGAGCAGTGTATTAGAGAAAGCCACAGCTGAGGATCAAGCGATAAAACTCTGTAAATTATGTGAGTTTGGTTTCCTTATATTAAAAAGAAAAAAAAATCCTGCCCTAGTTTCTCTTCTCACTCTGGAGTTCTTAGTTAGTGTGTGTGGTGAGACAACTAGTTTCACTTGTCATTCTCAGCTTGAGTTATTATTGTGGTTAGATCCCAGCTGGACACCAGGTGCCCACCAAAACTGCCCCACAGCTCCCCTCCTCAGCTGGACAGGGAAGAGAAAATATAAAGAAAGGCTCATGGGTTGAGATCACTCAGCAATTTCTGTCACCAGCAAATCAGACAGGACTTGGGGAAATTAGTGTAAATTATTACCAATCAAATCAGAGTAGGGTAATGAGAAAGAAAACCAGATCTTAAAAAAACCTTCCCTCCCTGCCCCTTTGTCCTGGGCTTTAGTCTCTATTTCTCTACCTCCTCCAGCAGCACCGCGGAACAAGGAATGGGTATTGTTGAAGCATTGTCTCTGCTGCTCCTTCCTCCTCTTGGGGAGGACTCCTCACACTCCTCCCCTGCTCCAGCATGGGGTCCCTTCCACAGGAGACAGTCCTCCATGAACTTCTGCAGTGTGTGTCCCTCCCACAAGCTGCAGTTCTTCACAGACTGCTCCAGCATGGGTCCCTTCCATGGTGTGCAGTCTTTCAGGATCAGCCTTCTCCAGTGTGGGCTTCTCTCTCCATAGGGTCACGAGTCCTGCCAGAAGCCTGCTCCAGCATGGGCTTCCCATAGGGTCATAACCTCCTTCAGGCATCCACCTGCTCCAGTGTGGGGTCCTCCATGGGCTACAGGTGGATATCTCCTCCACCACAGACCTCCATGGGCTGCAGGGGGGCAGCCTGCCTCACCATGGTCTTCTCCAAGGGCTACAGGAGAACCTCTACTCTGGTGCCTGGAGCACCTCCTCCCATTCTTCTCCACTGACCTGTGTGTCTGCAAGGCTGTTCCTCTCACATATTCACACTTTCTCCATCTGTTCTTGTTCTCACCATTTTGTCTTTACCTTTTAAAATGTGTTATCCCAAAAGCATTACCAACATCGCCCACGGGCTCAGCCTTGGTCTGGTGAGTCCCTCTTTGAGCCATTGGCATTATGTCTGTCAGACATGGGGGAAGCTTCTGGCAGCTACTTGCAGCATCCACCCCTGTAGCCGCTCTGCTACCCAANGAGAAGGAAGTAGTTAGTCTTTAAAATGAAGAGTCGGTCACAGAGGGATGTGAACAGACAGCTTTTTCTGAGTAATGGCTGCACGCATGCAGCACTCTCGCCTCCCTGCTGGGTTTGCCTGCTCCATCCTCGGGAGCATTTCAGACAGAAAGGTTCACTGTATTTCAGTTTACCATTTGCTCCAGTGGGAGAAGAAAATGGCAATGAAGTTCTTTATGTTCATACAGGGAAGAAAAAAAAATACTATATTTTTTATTTAACAGCTGCAGTTCACAGTCCTTTAAAGCCCACATTTCAGGAAGGGATTCAGTGGCAAAGCTGAATCTCCCAGTTTCCAAGCTGGGATCTGATCCTTGGCTCAATGGGTATCACACTTCTGGGAATCAGGGGGCAGTGGCAGACCAAGCACTTGCTGCCCCTGGCACCAAATGCACTTCCCTTTAGTCTTAGCTTATATCTCAGCTGGGGAAGCAGAAGCCTGGGCACTGCCACCTAGATCAGAAACCTTCCTCTGAGGGATGATATATCTGTATTTTAAAACATTTTTTTTAAAAATGAAACACAGGATACCATATCCATTATTCTTATTTTCCTTGAAAATATGTCAAAAGCCTTGGTTAGGGAAGGATAGGGGAGCAGCACAGACATCAGATACACCAGAGAGTTATACAAAAAGCCACCTTTAAAACAAGTATTTTCATTAAAGAACAATGGCAGAGGGGATTTTGCTTAGAATCGCTTTTTAGAAAGATCATTTGTACAACATTCTTTTCATATATAACCCCCTTTTATCAGAATGCCAGTATGTGCCACAGTAATGTGAAATTATTTTTACTGCTGCACTTTTATCTTTATCTTGCACTCAACCATCCCTTCATGGAAGGTTCCTTAACAGCGAGTTGTTCTTGCCTATCAGTCCCTCCCAAGGCCATTCCTCTGGCACAGAGCAGTGTATTAGAGAAAGCCACAGCTGAGGATCAAGCGATAAAACTCTGTAAATTATGTGAGTTTGGTTTCCTTATATTAAAAAGAAAAAAAAATCCTGCCCTAGTTTCTCTTCTCACTCTGGAGTTCTTAGTTAGTGTGTGTGGTGAGACAACTAGTTTCACTTGTCATTCTCAGCTTGAGTTATTATTGTGGTTAGATCCCAGCTGGACACCAGGTGCCCACCAAAACTGCCCCACAGCTCCCCTCCTCAGCTGGACAGGGAAGAGAAAATATAAAGAAAGGCTCATGGGTTGAGATCACTCAGCAATTTCTGTCACCAGCAAATCAGACAGGACTTGGGGAAATTAGTGTAAATTATTACCAATCAAATCAGAGTAGGGTAATGAGAAAGAAAACCAGATCTTAAAAAAACCTTCCCTCCCTGCCCCTTTGTCCTGGGCTTTAGTCTCTATTTCTCTACCTCCTCCAGCAGCACCGCGGAACAAGGAATGGGTATTGTTGAAGCATTGTCTCTGCTGCTCCTTCCTCCTCTTGGGGAGGACTCCTCACACTCCTCCCCTGCTCCAGCATGGGGTCCCTTCCATAGGAGACAGTCCTCCATGAACTTCTGCAGTGTGTGTCCCTCCCACAAGCTGCAGTTCTTCACAGACTGCTCCAGCATGGGTCCCTTCCATGGTGTGCAGTCTTTCAGGATCAGCCTTCTCCAGTGTGGGCTTCTCTCTCCACAGGGTCACGAGTCCTGCCAGAAGCCTGCTCCAGCATGGGCTTCCCATAGGGTCATAACCTCCTTCAGGCATCCACCTGCTCCAGTGTGGGGTCCTCCATGGGCTACAGGTGGATATCTCCTCCACCACAGACCTCCATGGGCTGCAGGGGGGCAGCCTGCCTCACCATGGTCTTCTCCAAGGGCTACAGGAGAACCTCTACTCTGGTGCCTGGAGCACCTCCTCCCATTCTTCTCCACTGACCTGTGTGTCTGCAAGGCTGTTCCTCTCACATATTCACACTTTCTCCATCTGTTCTTGTTCTCACCATTTTGTCTTTACCTTTTAAAATGTGTTATCCCAAAAGCATTACCAACATCGCCCACGGGCTCAGCCTTGGTCTGGTGAGTCCCTCTTTGAGCCATTGGCATTATGTCTGTCAGACATGGGGGAAGCTTCTGGCAGCTACTTGCAGCATCCACCCCTGTAGCCGCTCTGCTACCCAAACCTTGCCATGCAAACCCCGTACCGTCATTAACAAGTTAAAATAACAGGATAAAGCTGCAAAAATTTGCGTTGTGACTTCCGCTTTTAGGACAGTATGATGGTGACAAAACCAGCAGGACAATACATGGGTTTGGGGTGGATTTTACTGAAAGCAGCCACTCGCAAGCACCAGGCTCAAGGGCTGGGGCTGACTGGCCCTCGGTGCCGGGGGGCTGCCTGCGGACCCTCGGGAAGGACACACGGCGTTAGCGGGACGCTCGGCTGGGTGCAAATAGCCGGTTTAACGGCAGGACGAGCCCCCGCCCGCCGCGGCCCAGCAGGTGCCCAGGCAAAGCCCACGGAGGGCGCGGCCTGAGGGGGCTCGGTAGGGGCGGACTCGTCGAGGGGCTCTTACGGTGGGGAAGCATCCTATCCCTCGGAGGGGGAGAGCCTAGGGATAGGGGGGGCTACCCACCCCGTACGCCCCCTCCCCATCCCGCCCGCGGCTATGTGAGGGAGAGGGGANCGCCGCGCCGTCGTGACGTGTGCGTGGCGCCGCGCCACAAGAGCATACCGGGAGATGTAGTCCCACTAGGAGACCAGGGGAACCCAGGGTAGGCCCAGAGCTTGCGGCCGCTGAGCTCGGCCGACGGGCGAGGAGGAGCCGGGAGGGGGACAGAGGGTGCGGGAAGGAAGGAGAGGCTGTGGGGGGCTCGTCCGGTGGGCAGGAGGGTCGGTGAGGTTAGGTGGAGGACTGCGGGCCGGCCCTGGCCCTGGCGCCCGCACCGGTGGCTGCCCGCACCGGGAGGGCCCATGGCGGTTGAGGCGCCCTCCTCCAGGCTGTTCCGGTTGCGGAAACCGGTGAGGGGAGAAAAAAAAAAACAAAAACAAAAAACAAAAAGGAGCAGAAACACTTTTTTCTTTTCGTTTTCCAAGGCATTACGTGCAGTTTTGTTGCACTCAGGTTGGTTCACGCCCTTTCCCTGACCAGCCCATACCGCAGTCAGTGCAGCCCCTTCCCTTCTCCCTCCTAGTCCCTCTGATGGGGTCCCAAGCCTGGGTCCTGTTCTGTATCACCCACTGAAAATTTGTCTTTCTGGGTCCATTTCATGAACTGGGCTGGAGCAGCCCGTGGGCTCCCAGGACAAAAAAAAAGGACTATTTTTAGGTAGAGAATAGGAAATGTAATCAGTTGATTGGGTGATGCTCATAAATACCATCAGTGAATAGACAGGCAGCTGCAGTTGTTTATGCAGGGACTCGCTCAGGGCACATCCTGGTTGATAGTAATTCCTTTCCCACAGTGCCTCGATTCTGCGCTGTTGGCCCTCGATCGCTGCAGCTGTCCTGGGGCAGGCAGAGAATCAGTTTGTGGGGAATCAGTTACGGGGTTTGCCCCCAATTGGGGGAGACTTTGTGTTGCCCAGTCATTCAGCTCCTCCACAAAGGATGGCATCTCCATTGCACCTGCGCAGGGCTAATGATGGCACTCGTTAATCATAGAATCTCTCGTTTCCCTCCTGCCTTTTCCCTCCTACTTCTTGTCTCTTCAGCCTTTATTTCTGACTTCTCTGTGCATCAGACAGGCTCTCCGCTGCCTGCAGGCTGGCAGCAGTAGCAGGGGTTTCGCTGCTGGACCACCTCTCAGCTCTGCCCTGGTGTTTCTTGGGGTTGTGATCCTGTAAGGGGCCATCAGTAACACCAGGCCTATTCCAGCTCGGCTTTTGCTCAGCCATTTGGAGAAGGGTTTACAAATGGTAGAGAGACTGTTTTTTCTGTGGCCCTGTGGTGGTGTACAGCAGATGAGGAAATACCAGTGCCTTGGGCTTCTTCTGTGGGAGCAGAGAGAAGCCCAGGCCTGGGTTGGGAAGTCCAGGGGAACCAGGTCCTTCACACACCAGCAGCATTGCAGCTCTGGTGGCTCTGGCAGCACTGCTGGTCCCAGCAGCAGCATCCAGGCAGTATCCTGCAGTCTAGTGAAGGACTGGAGGAGTTTGCTGCCTGGGGAGGAAGCGATTAACCATTTCCCATCTGGCACAGACGGCTGTGGGGCCATGCCCAGACCTTTCAGCAAAAGCTGCAGCACATTTCCAGTGCTGCTGGCTCACCCACTCCAGCAGCTGCCAGCCAGCACTGAGGAAAGCACTAGCATAATGCAGCAATTCTTGTCACCTTCTGGTTGTGGTATTTTTTTTTCTACTTTTTTTTTTTTCTTTTTTTTTCCTTTTTCTTTTTTTTTTTCTTTTTCTATTTAGAATAGAATAGTTCACTTGGAAGGGATCTATACCCAACCAGCCATCAGGAGCAGCAGGGATCAGCAACATGGGCAGCAGATACACTCAAAGGCATAGAGAGCAGATGCAAAGCATGAGCAGGGTTGCAAAAGAAAATTAATGAGATTTATGGCCTCCTGTTTCGTGCCGTGCTTCAGGCCCTGAGCAGCAAACCTCAGCGGGACCCCTCCAGTCACCAGCAGGTCTCTGGGGGTGTTACTGTGCCCAGGGAGGGGACATGGGGTTAACCCCCACCTCCTGGCATCAGCAGGGAAATGCTCTTTCAGCCCCTCATATATTTTCCAGTGAATAAAAGTGGATGTTAGCATTGAACCAGGGTGGTCTGGCAGATTTTGTGAGTGCACTCCTGAAAATGAATAGAATGAGGGGAAAATAATGCTGGGAATAAGAAAATAAACTTTCAGTGCATCCTGGGGAGAAAACAAAGAACTCTCTGGATTTGGTTCAAGGTAATAGCAATGAGTTGGTGGTGTTACCCAGTGTGTTGGAGTATGGAGACCCTGTGCTGTGATGAGGATGGATTGGGAGGCTGTGAGCCTGACTCCCTAGCAGAGTGCCTTGTCCTGTGGGGCTACCCCACACTGGTAGCTAGTCAGCCAGCCAGCAGAACTTGGTGGATCTTGGCCATCCCATGAGATGGGGATGGAGCATGTGGGTGTGTTGGAGCAGAGAGGAAGGTAGCTGCCCATATGGGTACTACACAGCAGCCCTTGAGGGGTGGCAGCAGAGATCTGGGGGCATCATGGAGCCCTCTTTGTGGGGCTGTAGTGGCTCAGGGGCACGGGGACCAGCACAGATACTGCTGAGGGTTGGATGAGCAGGGCAGGGCTTTGATTCGTCTTCTGAGAGCTGGCAGAGGCAGCAGGGAGTCAGTGGGGACCCTACAGAGAGCTAGTTCCTTTAGTGTGAGCTCACCAGTGATGCCTGCACCATCCCCTTTTATAGAGGTTTATCAGTGGTCTCTCAAAGCTCTTGTGGCTTTTTGTCTTAATACCACAGACTTGCAAGCTTGTAAATGTCTCTTCCAAAGCTGAGGTTGCTGCAAAGCCTGCCCAGCCGACCTGCGGGCAGAGGAGATGATCTGCTTCTGGATTCTCCTTGCTGGTACCTTTGGGACCAGCTGCAGGGCAGAGGGGCTCCTGTGGGCAGGCAGGGTGGTGACCTGCTGCTGAGCCACAAGCACCGCGGTGTGGCTCTGTGGCCACTCCTTGCGGTTGGGCATTGGGGCACTGAGAGTCCACAGGGTTCTGTGTTTAATTGAGTTACATCAGTTGGCTGGGAGCAGCGATCAGAGGAGCAGCAGGGAGAGGGGGGGGTTGCAGCAAGAGGTTGCTGGTGGGCAGAGGCAGTGTGGGGCTCTCCAGGCATAATGGGGGCAGAAGAGGTGTCACAAACCATCAGGTGTAGGAAGTTATCCCATGTTGACACTCAGGAACGTTGTGCATTTGGGTTGCCAGACTCTTCTTTCTGAAACGTGGGGCTACCCAATAGATGAGGCCCGGGATGTCCCCGCAGAGGGGCTGTGGGGTGACAGCGGCAGAGCCAGAGGTGGCCATCTCCAGCCCAAGAGCCATCCTCCTGCGATGCCACGAGAGGGCAGCAAGCCCTCACGGACGGCGGTGGCCACAACTGCCCCGCAGCCAGACTGGTGGCAGGTCCCCACGCCACCCCACCCCACAACCCGCTGGGGGGGCTCAGTGCTGGGCTCCCACTGGTGCGGATCTGTGGTTGCTCACAAGCCCCAGTCTGAGCACTTCTGGGGTCTGCACTCGCCTGCTGTATCCCTCCCGGACAGGCTGTGGTCATGCCTTCACCTGGGCTTCCCACAGAGGACGCCATGCCACAGGATGGCTGCCTTCTCCAGAAGATGGGTAGCAGTTCCAAGGTGAGCCCTCCTTTGCCCCCCACATGTGAACCTGGGGGGCACGGGCATTGCTGGCTGCTCAGGGGGTTGGCACAGCCAGCCTGAGCCTGGCATGCCCTGGGCAGCAGCAAGGCCTGGCACATGTGGGTGTGTGTGACAGAGGAGCACTTGGCTCCCCTGGACATCACTCTCCCGGCAGCCCTGAGCAGTGTTTGCCCACCACTGCCAACAAGCAGCTTTAAATCTGGCCAAACTCTTCCCAGACCTGTTGGTTACTGCTCTGGCAATAACTCACTGCAAGAGAAATTCCCAGGTAAACACACCTATTGATTTTCTCTCTAACGCCCTTTCAATGGATTTGCTAACAAATGGGGTATTATTCCACCGGGCACTAAATGGGCAGTCTGTGCCAGGGGTGTGTATTGGCTGTAAATCCTCACTGCTCTGCCCGTGGTGGCACTAGGTCTGTCCAGTCCTGGTGGTGTAAAGAGGAGGTGGACCAAAATTACATCTTCCTCTCCTGAAATGCCAAATCCGGGTCCTAAGTCAGACCAAGGTGAGCAGCTGGTGGGTGTCAGCAGGGTTAATCTGCTGAGCCTGGAGGAATCCCTACCTGGGTCTGTTCCTGACATTTCCTCTATGGCTTCAGCTGGAGAGCAATCTCCTCTCCTTGTCCAAGGCTTTTCTTCTCTTGAAGAGCTACCACATCCTACCCCTGATGTGGTTGCGTTTGTGTGGCACGTGGAATGATTCCCAGTTTTGGAATGACTTGGGATCTTTTGGAAGAGGCACTGTATAAAATGCTGGACCACTGGCAAACCCATCGCCTCCTGGGAGCCCTCAAGACAAAACAGCACTCCAATACGAAAGAATTTGGTATTATGCTTTTATTATTGTTACAGTAGTGGTGTTATCCTGCTTCCCTCTTGTCCAAGCACTAGGAGGTGCTGCTGGTAACTCTGGAAGCATTTCCCCTCATCTGCAACTGCTGCATCCCAAGCAGGGACCCTTGTGCAGGCTGTCACCTCGTGCTCTGTGGGATTAAATCCTGGTGGAGCACAGAGACGGAGCCAGGCACCACACTAAGAGGCGAGCACTACCTCTGCACACCCCGCGCTGCTCATCCTCCCTTCATTACACAAGGCTTGACACTGAGCGGAAGGCTATGATTTTATTTGTTTCGAGTTGTTGTTTTGTTTTTGTTTTGGTTTTTTTTAATACATATTTCAGACAAACAAACAAACTAATAACTCCCACAAGTTGCCGTCCTGCATCCAACCACATCCGCGGTGCTGTGCTTCCAAGCAGACGTTGCCAGGATTCGACCGAATGGCCAGCAGCCTTAGCAAAAGCTCGTTGAGATGCAAGGGCTGATAAGGAATCCCCCTGTCCTCGCTGCTGCTACTGCACTGCAGCACCCACAGCCAAACCTCATCTTCCCACCAGCATGGGACCCTTGGGGCACCCCAGCAGCCGTCACCCTTCCCTAGGTGTGAAGCAGAAGCTTTCAAAGAGCTTTTTCCTGTGCTGGGAGGCTAATCACTTCTGCACAGGGCTTGTGCCCGGTGAACCTGAACGGCAAAGCTGGGTTTGCTTACTCTGGACCAGACCCAGCTTGCTGTGAAGACAACAGCAGCAGCTGGAGATGGCATTGCAATGGTCCATTGCAGGGTCTGTTTCTGATTCTCCCCAAAACTTCATTTGACTTCATAAGGAACAGAGTTGGGTAGCCCATATTTTCACTTGAGAAGCTGCCAGTCAGCTGGGCCGCAGCACTGATGAACGCTCTGCAGCCACTAGGGAATAAAAAACAGAGCCATTCTCTGGGAATATGTGGGGGTTCTCCAGATGGAGAAAAAAACCTGTCAGGTTTGCCTTGTGGAGAGCAGTCTGCCTCTCCTGAGCCTTCTCCTTGTGAGCAGATAACCAAAACCCATCTCAGAGGTGGGAGAGAGGGAGGTAGAGGGACCTCGATCCCTTCTCCCGGGGCTACAGTTGTAATGGCAGGTGTGGGAATAAAGGGGTGTGTTTGGGGAGAAAATACCTCCCAGATCAGAATAACTCCTCTGTGAGATGCCACAAATGGTGGGTGATGTTGGTGGGAAGAGAAGAAAGCGCCGTCTCCCTTAAGGAAATAACCAGCTTTCTTAGGGATGAGCGCAGACCTGAAGGCAACTGGAGCTGGTGCTTTCCACCCTCTGAGCAAGCAGATGAGGAGCAGCAGTTCCTCCTCGCTGCCTCTCCCAAGCTCTGGAGGAGCTGGCTCACCAGCCGGGTGTGCGGCTGGCACTCTCAAACAGGTTTGAACAGCAGAACTGGGGTGATTATTTTGTTAGGATGGTACTTCAGCCCCCAAAGCTCCTTCCACAAAAGCCACCAGGAATTGCTATCTGGTGCTGATGACTTCCAAGTGCTCATCCGGATAAGAGCTGGCAATCTGGCAGTGAAGCCCATCTCCCTCTGCTGAGCCATGTCCTATTTGATTTTCCTCTGCTGGAGTTTTACCCAGAGCCTTATTGGTACGAGGGAACATGGTGGGTCCCTCACCAGCTGAACCAGTAAGGCTGGGCTGCAGTAACCCATTACCATTCCCAGGAATCCAGCCAGCAAAGCAGTCCTTTTTCCCCAAGCAACTGGGGCTTCAGCTAGTACAAGGAGGATTAAACACGGCCAGCTCTTCCCACCATACCTATGGAGTCAGCTCTGCTGACAAGCCTGCCGTGATCACCGGGCTCCACAGTTAATCTTCTCTTGCTGAATGGAAGGGGAGCTGCGCTAACACGGTTTTGCACCTTACTTTATTTGCAGACCTCTATGCTTTTCCCTGTACAGCTCCAGTTGTTGACTGCTGCTCTAGAAATGGCTTTGTTCCATCTGGGTTTCCCTCAGGAGAAAGGAGCAACCCTCATTTTCAGGCCAGTCCCCCTTGGGGAGCTATGGAAGCCATCACTCCCAGTTAAAGTGCCCATTCCTGGGAGTGATGGAGGGGGTGAATGTTGAATGAGCTCACACTCAGTTTAGTGTCTTACAAGAGGGGCTGCATGGTCAGGGTGGACACTGGAGGATGACTCTCCATGTCTAGCCCACCATTTGCAGGGAAGCCATGTCCTCTCTGTCCCTAAGGTGACCTGTCTGGTGGAGCATTGCTGCAAGGAGCTTCAGCTGTGTACCTGAATGGGGCAGTTAATGTAAACACTTGAGTCTAAGCTCTTACAGTCGGGGTGTCTCAGCACGGGGCAGTGCAAGGAGTTAGTGCTCTCCTGCAGAGGGAAATTCTTGCTCAGAAGTTTATTTTCCTCCTTACTTGCCTCAGCTTGCTCCTCGCAAACACAGCAGGTAACTGAGGAGGACCAAGGGAGATTGCTCTTCCAGCTTATTCATCCCACTCCTTGCTGCTTGTTTGTACTTGATGAGCGCCTGAGCCCACAAGCGCTGCGTGCACATGCATGGTGTCCCCTGGGCTTTAATGTGACACAGGGGAATGAGCACAGAGCAGACAGCTTGGAACGGAGCCTCCAACAAGGCATTCCTAGAGCAGAGCTCCAGCGGCTAGACCACACTGCCCATCTAACCTGGGCTGTCTCCACATCTTCTTCCAGGTCTTGGTGGAAGCCTCTATGTGCAATTTGAAGAATGATTTTCAGAAAGCCTTTTAGAAAGGCTTGCAACTGTGCCATGTCTCCAGAGAAGCCCTAGCTGAGCTTAGGGTAAGCCCCAGCCCGTGTTAAAGATGCATCCAGGCCCATGATGAGAGTGGTCTGTCATTCTGAGCTATAAAGCCAATAATTCAGGAAAGCAGGGTTGAGATAACTGATTCCACTTTCTCCTCAGCTCTGTCTTCATGTTCTCCCTCAAAGTGCACGGCTCCAAAATTTCCTTCCCTGTGGAGGATTGCTGAAATCACTGCGTGAGCTCTGGTGAAGCCGCTTTGCAGCCCAGGAAGTTGTTCTGATCTCCTTCTTTCTCTTTTAAATGTAGTTTAGGAGTGATCTTAAAAGAAATGTTACTTTTACCCAGAAGCAAGCAGAGGGTCATGGCATTGCCTTGTAGCTTCCCTCTTTCTGAGCCACTCAGTTTATCGTGGCTTTTCCTTACAAGGCTTGGAGTTGCCTGGAGCTGCTCTTCCAGAAAAGAATCTCTCCAAGAACCAGCTCCAACTCTTGTTTTCCATGTCTGTGTACACCACTGTCTCCCTAGATGTTGAGACATCTCCTCACAGCCTTGTTTTAATTTATCTTTAGCAACTGCTCCCCCCTTTTGTCCCACTGAAAGTTGGATTGATTGGAATTTGCTCGTTCTTCCCGTGACAGCTTTGATGCCGCGCACAGAAGTGTTCCGTGACAGCCAGACAGGGAAGGGCTGTCCCTAGCCTGCAGGGCTTGGGGAGTCATGAATGAATGCTGTGTTTACTTGTCTTTCATATGGACTACTGCCTGGCCAGATCAGCTGCATGTTGCTGCAAGCCAAGAGCATTGAGACAATCCTCGTTCCTCCACAGCTCCTCCTTGGGACTGGGAGGTTGGTGGTGGTGGCAACAGCCATCCAGTTCACAGTGCTGAGAGCCTCATTCGGGCACAGGATGGAGAATGGCTTCTGTAAGTCTGACACTGGGTTATGAATGCCTTGCTTCTTGGACCAACCCAATGTCTCAAGATAATGAGTTTAAGTAGAAGTGTACAGGACAAAGATGGGAGTCTGGGCTCCTCTGCTCAAGGTACCACCAGGTTCCATGCTTTCCTAGTCCTTAGGGAGTGTTTGGACCAAGGCAGAACAAAGTAAGGCTCTCCGGCTTTATCGCCTTGTGGTTAAGACCACGGGGAAGTTTCACAGTGGGTTTCAAAGGCCTGAATATTTCCTGAAAGCAGAGTGTTGACAAGGGTTTTGGAAATGCCTCCATCTATTCCCTCTGCGGTGAGATTGTTCCGGTACCCACTTACCCCCTCTGCCAGAGGGCTTCATCCTACAGGGAAGTTTCTTTGCAGCCTCCTTTGGCTCCTAGGCAGACCTCCTTTGGTGTCAGTGCCCTGGATAATGTGTCACCCAAAGAGGGAGCTAATGACCGCAAGGACTAGAGAGGGCTGGCATCGGGGCAGGGATAAGGGAACTCAGCTTTTTGACCTGGTTGCTTTGGAGAGGTTTGTTGTTGGTTTTTTTTTGGCAGGGAAGAGATAATTGTCTAGTTTTATGTTTCATTTTGAAGGGCAGAATGTGAATATGCAAGTTATAAAAAAAGGAGGCTGGAAATGCTTGCACTTTCTATCCACTACCAAGCACTGACCAGCAAGTCCTTATTTTCTCCTCTCCTTGACCTTTCTGCTTTCATGCTCCCACCTGGCCTACACCGTCAGCAGCTGCATTTATCCTGTCTACAGCAAAGTTTGGGTTTGGGATGACTCTGCTGAGATTAATCTACCGCTGTTTGGTTTCTCCCTCTCCCTAAACCAGAAACAACGGAGCTTGGAAACAAGAAGGAGTTGAAATCCATGCCCTTCATCACCTATCTCTCAGGCCTGCTGACAGCACAGATGCTGTCTGATGACCACCTCATCTCAGGTGTGGAGATTCACTGTGAGGAGAAAGGCCGTTGCCCATCCACTTGCCATTTGTGCCGGCGTCCTGGCAAGGAGCAGCTCAGCCCTACACCAGTTCTGCTGGAGATCAACAGGGTGGTGCCTCTGTACGCCCTGATCCAGGACAACGATACCAGGGAGGTGAGTGAGGTGGTGGACCAGCTCCACAACTATGATCTTGCCTTAGTCACCTCTCAAGTCTGCCTTCCCAAGTCTCTGCCTAAATGTTGGGTTCCCAGGAGTGGGGCAGTGGTTTTGTTGGCATGTTTGGTGAGGTATGATTGAGGACAGTGTCAGTGATGGAGCTGGCAGGTCCTGCTACCCACCACCCACAGCTCTCTCTGACCAGTGTTTCCCTGCCTTCAGGATAGTGAAGCTGAGGCCACGGTCCTCCCTGGCATTCACTCAGAGCAGACACTGGTGTTCAGGATGTGTCCCCCTGTGGAGGGGTCTTAGCATCCAGGCATTGGGTCAGTCTTTCACTCCTGGCTCTGAGGTTTCAGGTGTTGGCCATTCAAGGGGTGGCCAAAGCCCTGTGAAGGCCAGCCAAAGCCTTGGTTTTGCAAAGCACCAGTGTAGAGGGAAAAGACAGCCCCTAGGGACAGTCCTGCAGCCACAGGAGGTCACTCTTACTCCAGGAGGGACCAGCCAAGCTGGAGGTCATTCTTTCCTGGGGCTGGACTCCTCTCCCTCCTGCTTCAGTGTTAGTCCTATGTAGATTGATTTCCTATGTTTCCCAGTTTGCTGCTGCCCCCGGCCCCTTTCTGTAGCCCTCTGACCCCGATCTCAGATCCAAAAATGACAGACCTGCTTAAAGTCACTTATTAGCACTGAATTTGCACTTGATTAAGATGCCTGACATAAGCCAGCGTGCAGGAGCTGTGGGTGGGACACAGAGGGCTGCAGGTCAGAAAGCCATCCTAGCACATGGAGGTGTGACCACCAGGAATGATGCTTCACCCCTTCCCAGAGCCAAGGGCAAAAGACCCCCTGTGCTTCTGACATCCAAGTACCTTATTGGGGCTATCTGGCCTTGTCTATCTTGGCCTCATTCCTGCTTTCCCATCTATCAACGTTCCTTCCATACCTCAGTTCTTCTGTACCTCGGTTCTTCCATAGTTCCCCTCTACTTCCAGCTCTTTTCCCCAGACTCTCTTTCTCACAGTATATTCTTTTCCTGCATCTTTTCCTTTTTTCCCTTGCCTGCTTTTTCCTCTGGGCAATTCTTGTGTAGACATTGGCCTGCTGTTATCAGCACGCCCAAGGCAGTGCTGGGATGAGGCATTATGGGTACAGAGAGACCAGTGGGAAAGTTGTTTTCCTTCAGGCAAGGACATGTTCCCCAGGAGTGATCTGCAGGAAGACAGTTCTTTTTGGGGCATGAGAGGTAGGTTAGCCAGCAAGGAAGGAGTACTAGCAAAAGCAAGCAGAGCCCAGCAGGATTTGGGGGATCTCCATGGACCCTGCTCACCATCAGCTCCCCTTTTGAGCCCTGCACCCGTGTGGCAATGCCACCCTGTCTGTCTGCCCTTGAAGGTCATCCTTAATTGTCCACCCCGGCTCTGCTGATGCCTGTCCTCCCCAGGCTCACTTGGGGCACCTCCTTAGCCTGGGGAGCTAGATCCTGTGTTCCATCAGGAGCTTCCTTTGCTCTCTCCCCTGGCTCCTGCGGAGGGCTGGCCCCATCAGCTGCAGCTGGAGCACAGCCCGCATTGTGCTTTCTGCTGAGGCGCTGGGAAAACCAGCAAACAAACAGGCAACCAAACAGGAGAAGTCCCTGTCATCTTCCAGAGGGCTGTATTCAATGTGTCCCTCCTCCTCTTCCCTCTACCTGCTCCCCCAAAGCTGGAGAGTTCCCACCAGTGAGATTGTTGCTGCGTGTGAGTCTGTTCCCCTACACCCCAGGGTGCTGGCCACCAGCGGGGCTGGGGTTGGAGGTGGCAGGGCAAGGGATTTCGGTGGCCACAGGATGGAGGATGATGCTGGAGTAGGTGCTATGGGGACACTAGTAGCTGGCAGTGAGCAGTGCATACCAGGACAGGTCACCTTGCTCCATCCACAGTAGCAGGTCCTGGGGTGGGAGGCAGATGGGTGCACACTGTCCTCTTTGACCCCCAGCATGCAGCTGCATTGGCTCTTGGTATTTTGGCTGTGGGCTTCCCTTGATGGCAGACCCTCTCATCCCCCCAGCCCTGCAGCCCATCATAAGCCACCCGCCGCTTGGCGCAGCAAGACACAGGGAGTGCTTTTTGCCTTCCCTTTCCCTCCTTCTCGTTCTTGGTCATTCCCATTCCCTCAACATTAACCCCTTGTCTTGCATCAACTTCAGTACTTTCCTTTCCCCCTTTTCCTCACTTCTTAAACCATCATCTTATCTGTTGTCCTGTCCTCCCCACCTTCCTTCTCACCCTTCTCTCCTGCCTCTCTCTCCTGCAGGGTGTGTATTTCTCCCCCTCTCCTCCCCCTCCTGCCCTTCGGCCCCACAGGCAGGGACAAGTCCTGGTCCCTGGGGGCTGCCGGAGGGCCTCACTGTCACCACGGCACACACTGCACCTCTCTGGGCACTGGAGGCTTTATTGGGTGGCCTGGGCTGGTCAAAGCTGCTCCCACCTCTCTGGAGGAGCTGGAGCTGATGGTGGCCATGTCCATGACTCAGTGAGGATGGTTTGGTGTGAGATCATCACTGCCTGTGTGAGAAAGTGTCCCCGAGCCTCTTGTGGCATCATGAGCTCAGGGACAAGGGAACCCCATGGGGACAGGAGCATGGCTTTCCCCCATGAGGGAGGGTGACCACAAAAGGGAAAAGGGTCATCTTTTCTGCTGCCATCACGGGGGAATCACTCTGTCACCATGACCCAGCAGTGTGCCAGAGTCCCCTGCAAGCATGCCAGAAAACCACTGGCTTGAACTAGAACAGGGGGTAATGGCTTCAAACTGGGAGAGGGGAGATTTGAATTGGCTGTTAGAGAGAAATTCTTCACTCTGGGGTAGTGAGAGCCTGGCCCAGGTTGCCCAGAGAAGCTGTGGCTGCCCCGTCCCCGGAGGGGTTCAAGGCCAGGTTGGAGGGGGCTTGGAGCAACCTGGTCTTGGGGGGTGGGTGTCCCTGCCCAGGGCAGGGTGTGGGACTGGATGGGCTTTAATGTCCCTTCCAACCTAACCTGTTCTATGATTCCTCACTTTCTGCCCCAGGATAGGCTCCCAAAGGGTAGGTTCTGTCAGGAGCATCTCATGTATGGGCCGACTGATGAAATGTCCTTTTCCAGCACCAAGCCTGGAGGGTCTGGGGGGTCCCAGGCACAAGCAGAATGGTGTTTACCTGTGGCATAAATAAGATTTGCAGGTGCCTGGGCTGAGCCAAATGCTGCACCATCCACAGCCGAGCGCTCTCCTGCCTGCTTTTCCCCATTCATGTGGGTAATGCTCAGTCAATACAGCAAATGCTACCTTATGGGAACTGCAAGGAGATCCCAATCCCCCCGTAGTATTAAGAAAATAACAGTTGTAAGCAAGGAAGATCTTTCTCTTTGCATATATATGTACACACAGATAAATATATACTTATACAGAGAGAAAGCAAGGACATTAATAAGCTGGAGGCCAACATCTATAAAGCTTGCTGAAAGTTTGCCCATCTAAGCCTCGCAGCAGAGATGAGGTGTGATGAAGGTAAAGACATTTTGCCCACTTCAGGATGTGGAGGTTTTTTGAGCAGTTTTGCCTTTTCATCTGCCTCGGTGCAGTGAGTTATGCACTTTTAAAAATTTACAACTACTGCATGGTACAAGGCCATGGTCTCGGTTGCTGATGACCTTGCCAGACTCTTTTAAGTGCTGGGCTTTAAGTTTCCATGCTGGGTGTCTGCCTCGGGCTGATTTGTGTTTTTTCTACCCGTGCATGTTTGATTTCAGCTAAAACCGACCATTTCCAAGAGGGCGATGAGGTGAAAATATATTGCTTTGCCCGCGTGATAGAAGTTAGAAGACTCTTTATTTCCATGTCACTGGTAACTGCTGTTTTCTTCTTGCTTTGAAGCAAGGGTGTGAAATTTTGAAGGGCTCCAGGAGTCAGGTTTTGCCTTTTGCTCCCCAGGAAGCATTTGCCTGGAGGTGTTTGTGCTGAGAGCTTTGGGAAGCTCTGAGCTGTATGTGATCAGCTGGGGTTCAGTCTGTCTCCCCAGGCCTTCTTGACTTTTGCTTCCCTTTCCAGCAGCAGCAACGAGGAACAGTGTGTGGTGGCCCTTCTTTTCCTTCTTGTGTGCAATGAAAACTTCACACATTGACCCACTGGCGAGGAGATGTTCCTGTTTCCTCCTGCGCTGTAATGGTGGTGGTCAGAGAACTTGGCACGGTCACTGGTATGGTAGCTGCAGCCTGGCTGGAGACTTTGGCAGCACTGGGGTGGGAAAGGAGATTCCCAGAGTCAAGGAGATGTGCTTGAAAGTCCAAGCATCTTTCAAAGGGCTTTGTTGGATGGCTTTTTAATAGCTATTATGGCTGATGTGGCTGGGGGTGGAAGGTTTCACTGAAGAAGGAGTTCTTGGTGGAATAGAGGCAATGCTGGAGTGCTCTCCACTGGTCCTGGTCAGCTGGTGAGATTAAACTAGTCCAAGAAGGTTTGTAGTACCATGACCATCATAGCTCTATTGCTCTTCAGCCAAAATGCTCATATCATGAGTTCAAGAGATGTAAAGAGACAGAGCTGTGACCTTGGCGGTGACTTACGTGGATGTCCACATCTCTCTTCTGTCTCACTTGTGCTCTGCAGCAGTGCAGACACCAGGGTGGTCCCTCTGTTGTCATCCCCAGAAGAAGCTGGAGGAGATTATCCACTGCAGACCTGTGGAAGAAACCTCCACCAGTGTCAGTGGCTGGCCAGATGCAACAGCAAAGAGTTTTTATCCATTGGAGGTGCTTTCTGCAGGCAAAATGCCCCCAGCGCTTCGAGGGCAGGATGCTGTTGAGTACACGCGATGGGAGAGAAGAGATGCAGTGGCAATGGCTGATTTGCCTCTAGTGAACATTGTGCAGTGAGAGGAGAGCTGAGCTGAGCTGCACATCACCCCAATGAGAGTGCCAGGCTGTGGTGGCCTTTGTCCTCCACCATCAACATATCCCTGCCTGCCCTCACCCCACAGGATGGGCAACATACATCTTCCTGCCCAGCATAGCCTCAGAGTCCTCCAAGAGGGGTGGGCTGAGAAAGCCAGACCCCAGGTTTACATTTTCTACAGACCTCCACATCCCCAGGCTGGACTGCAGGAAGGTGAGCCAGGCAGCTAACCCTGAGAAACCTGGGGAGGAGCAGAGATGTCCTGCTTCCCCCATCACTCCCACTGCCAGCACCAGCCTGGGGAGCGACACCAAGACCTGGAAGATTGGTGGGGATGCATCTGTACGTGACCAGAGCCACAGGGCAGACGTGGCTGGCAGTGGGGAGGAGAGGGGCAGTATGGTCCTTTGTACTTGTAGTCTGTTCCTTTCCCCAAAAGCCCCTAAACAAACACAACCTGCTCCTGTGGAGCAGCTCGGCCAGCTGTGGAAGTGCTTAGAGGGTGGCCTGGTAAGGGGGGTGTGGGGAAGGGGGACAAGACAGATCAGTCTCACTCCTCGTGGGAAATGGACTCAACCCCCTGTTGTTTGTATTTAAGGAGACAAATGGATGTGGAGCCTGGATTTTTAGAAGACCCTTAGGACCCTGATTGAATTCCAAAGTGGAGTAATCTCCACGTTTGCCTGCAGCCACAACCTCCTGGCAGCACATGGTACCCAGTCTGTGACCCAGAGGCTCACTGAGGGGCACATCCCCAAGCTGCCAGCCCCATTGGTCTCAGCAGTAGCCTGGTCCCTGGCTGGGACCCTGGCAGGGCTTGGGCTATCAGTGAGAGACGCTTCACTGCCTGTGCACATGCTGGTGCCTGTTGGGTCACCCGCTGGGATGGCAGCTCTCAAGGTTGGAGCCAAATTCCCCATTGCTCCTTCCCAACCCTGTGCCGGCCCAGTGGCCCCGGGGAGCCATTTCTTGCTGAGCAGAGCATGGCTACCACTGACCAGTGTCCTCACAGTGGTCTTGGCCAGGGCACTGGCAGTGAGGACCAGGGGAGCTGCAAGGCTCATGTCCCAGGGTCCAACAATTGCCTGAGCTGGGCCAGAAGGGCAGTAGAGTTATCCCAGACCAGAGGTTGAGCAGGGGCAAAGAGAAGGGAAAGCAAACTACTTTCTCTCAGCTCACTCCAAGGTCATGCTGATGATGATGGAGCACGTGTCCTTCCTCCCCCCACCGGAGCAGGCACTGACAATGGCCGAATGGTGCTGGTGGTTTCAGAGGGAGCTGTACAAACTGGTGTTGCTTTGCTTCCTGGGTCCAGCTGATCTCCATGTCCTTGCTGCTTGCTTGCTCCGATGGCTGTATTCCAGCAGAATTGCAAAGCCCAGCTGGTTTTGGTGTCTTCTGTTGATGGTTCTTGTTCAGGTCTTGAGGTCAAGGTTGTCTGGCACTTGCTCTTTGTAAAGCATGGTGTGATGGAGCCACGTTCTGGCTCTGTACTTGGAGTCCTGAGCATTTATACCCACCCTGAGTTACCAGGATGGATGGTCTAAAGGGCTCACAATGGGGTGAAACGTGTTTATCGTACCTTCATCACTGCCTGTCCTTCAGGGCAGTGGGGAGTCCCCCTTGTTTGTGCGGACTGGGCTTGCTATTGCTGATTTCCAGCCTGGGCAAGGAGCTGGAGTATCCAAGTGTATTGCTGATGCTGTCACCCCCTTGCCCCCCGACTTTGGTGTTGACATTGCCCTCAAAGGGTAGAACAGAGGAAAAAGAGCATACCTGAGAAATCCCGTACCCCGGGACCTCAGCACTATTGACCCAAGACCCCATGCTCCCACAGCAGGGCATCATCTGGTCTCTGCTGCTGGCTTTGGGGTCTCAGCTGTGCCTTGGAGAGGAGCCCTTGGGTAAATATTGTCCCTGCAGCCATCCCAGTTTAGCTCACAAGGACTCCCTATGTGGAGACCAGAGACATGCCTGGAGGTTGGTGCTACGTGTGAGCCAGACTAGGAGAAGCATACACCTGAGGGCAAGGGACAGAGGAATTGAGGCAGAGGCTGGAGAAGCATAATTTGGACTCATTTCTCAGGACAGAGTTTGGCTGTACCCCTTGAATCCCACTGTGGAGGGCAGATATCTGGGCCCTTCTATCCCCCTGGACCCCAGGGCTGAGCCTCCTGATGTCCTCTGCCCATCTGGGGTGACAAGGAGGAGGGTGAGGCTTTGCAGGATGCTATGGGGACAGGGCGAGAGATGTCCCCCCTGGCTTTGGGCTCACTTTGGCCCCCATACAGCACCATTCTGCAGAGCTACTGGAGGACAACGATCCTCCCTGCACATACTCGGCAGCCAGTGCCAGGGATTTCTTTTTCCACCGCCAAAGCTGAAAGGGAGCCAGGGCGAAGGGGGGGACAGTGTTTGTATTGTTGAGGTGAGGTTATTTTTTTTTTGTTTTGGTCTGGAGGGGCGTGGGGTGGTGGGTTTTGGTGGGTTTTTTTTTTGCTTTGTTTTTGCTTTGTTTTAACATCAGCTAATTGGCCCTTGCCTTCTCCTCCTCCTCCTCCTCCTCGCGCACTCGAGCATCCTGCTGCAGTTCCAGCCCACATCCGACTCGCGTTTCCCGGGGAAGAATAGCCGCATTGTAACCGCCCGGGTCGGGCCATAATGGGGAGCTTTGTAGCCGAGGTGTGAAAGCAGAGCCGGCTCCCCAGGACGGGACTCTCGCTGCAGCCCAAAGGCTTTTATTTCCCCCACTGCCAGGTTTTACAGTGTCCTCTGCCGCTCCCTGGGATCCCATAAATAACAGAAATCAGGATGCTGCCCACCCTGGGTCCCTTCCAGCACCCTGACCTTTCCGGTAAACTGCTGATGTGCCTTCCCAGGATGAAGTGCTGGTGATCCTGCTCCCCGGGGAGCGGCAGCCGGAGGCAGGGAGGGTGTGAGCAGCACAAAGATGAGATCACCTGCCAACAGCAGTAGGGAAACTTCATCCTCCTTCGCTGTGAACCTGGAGCAGACTTTCAGACGTGAACTGCATGATCCTGGAAAGAGTCTCTGGCCTGGGAAATCCTTAGTTTTCCTCCTTTTTTGTTTTTTTCTCCTCCTCTCAGAGACGTCTAGACTAAGGAGCAGTATTTGTCTCCTGTGAACAGCACTCAGCATTGCTGTAAGGGCATGGAAAGCTTTTTCTTCAGCCACGCTGTCATTGTGGTAACATCCCATTCAGGCTGTGAAATCCCTGCTGGAGCCTGCATCCCGTAGTCTTCTTTCCCTTGATGAATGGTCAATATTTCCATTGCTATCTACAGGCTGCTTGGAGCATGGCAGCACCTGGGAGCTCCAGTCAGTGGCCCAGTTCTGTCAGGCACCATATGGGGTGACACGGCTGGGTTTGCTGGTGAGCAGAACCAGGCTGCACCTCATCAGGCAGCCCTTCTGCCTCCTCCAGTGGCACCCACACAGATTTGGGGGAAGGTGGTGCTGGTGGTGGTGCAGACACTTGTCTCCATCCTGCAAATGGGAAGGAACAGAATGTCTCCCTTGGCTGCCATGTCCCTGGATGTGGGGCTGAGCCTGTCTGCTGGCATGACCCAGCCTGCTTCCACCCTTCTCTTCCTTCTACACTTAGGAACAAACAAGCAAAGACATGGGAATTAGTGCAAAGCCCGAAAGGTGCTAAATGCCCACTTTCTAGGTCATCTCTGGTGTTTCCAGGATACCTGTGTCCAGCCTCTGTGCTCATTTGTGGTTATTCTATTATTTCCCTCTATTTCCTTTTTAATTTTTCCAGAAACTGGGGTGTGCATACCAACCACAAAGAAACCTGGACTCAAAGAAAAAAATAAGCCATGTTTTCCCTTCCCTGTCAGCCATAGAGGAGACCAGATGTTCAAATGCAGATAAGCAATCAACACATGCCCTTTCCAGTACCCCATTTGGATACACCAGGCCCTGTGGTGCATGCTGAGTCCTGCAAATGCTGATCCGAAAGGTTCCTTCATGTCCTGTAATTTACCTCTCTGGGGATGTTAACAGAAAACCCACAGTCAGAAATAACTTAATGCTTCTCCCACCATCAGCCAGGTCTAACAGAGGACAAAGGAAATGTTCTTCTATATTCTGTTGCAGAGCGTCTAAGCTATAAAACGGGGCCAAATGGCCTCCCCCTGAGCACAAATAACAACAGGAGAAAGATCCATATGCAATGGAGTGTAGGATGAATGTGCTTAGCTGATCATTCGTTTCCCTAATATTTTTTTTATGAATAGGGTTAACTTATGGTAAGATGGAACTTTATGGTCCTGTAAGTCTTGCTCATGTCAAAACAAATGAACTAGCCATCCTATGGGGGAACTATCAATCCAATATATGTGTGCGTATGGGTGTGGGGAGTCAGACCTATTATACCTTTAAGAGCAAATTAGATGCTGTTCCTATGATTCATAATGCTATATATCTAATGGCATGACTCGTCATCTAGAAAATAAACGTTTCGAGCCAGTTTCTCATCTCATAAATTTCCCCTCTGGCACTGAAGGACATAAACTAAATGGGCTGACTCACAGGGAAACAATACAATTTGGATACTTTTAAATGAAAGATAAAATTGCCTGGGGGCACAGTGTGTGTGTGTGTGGGGGGAGTTGAGATCCTGGGGACCAGTTGGCAAGTACTGGATGGTGTGTCAGGGGCCATTTTGCCATCCCCAGTAGGCAGGGCTGCTCCTGGGAAGCCCTTCATGCTTCCAGAATGTCTTGGGTTTTCCCAGCTCGGTAGCTTGGCATGACCACCGTGGTGAAGCATCTGATGCAGAGATGGACGGTCATGTTGGAGATGGTCTTCTTGTATGTGCTGTCTGCTGGTAGGGAGGAAAGTGGTTGCTGCATGTTTCCAAGCATGACAGCAGGGAAGGACAAGAGAGGTGCCCACTCCAAGGTAGGAAGGGAAGGTTGTCCTTTGCCACCACAGACCAGGGAGGTCCCTGTGCATTCCCATCTGCAGCTCTCCTGAAGGCTGCAGCTGCCCATGAGATGGGTCTTAGCACCTTTGCTACATCTTTTGTCCATTCTCTTGATCTTTTTGAGCTGTTGGACCAGGCTGGGGGCAGTGAGGGAAGGAAGTGTGGGCTCTGTGTGAACTACACCGAAAGCTGTACCTGGCTTCAAGGCTGGGAGGACCAGAGTCCTCAAAGCTCACAGAGATCCTCCATTTCTCCTTAAGCTTTTGCAGATCAAATGCATGTCCCCGCAGAGGGGACAGAGCCTCCTAAAGTGATGGTGAACATCTTTGGGTATGTGGGGAGCTTCATCCCCTCTTCCTGCATGATCCTACCCGTTTCCCCCCATCAGTTCGCTCTTGCCACTTCCTTACCCTTCAGCACACGCACTGGGAAACCAGTGGCTGTAAATCCCACTGGAAAACGAGGGAAGGCAAGTCCTGGCTGCTCAGCCATCCCAGTGTCAGCTAGCTGCTGGAATTGGGATGGTGGCAGCAGCCAACTCTGGGGCCAGCTGTGCTCTGAGTAACCTGGTTAGTGTGCGTAGGTGCGCTTGGCTTAATGAGTGCAATTGAAGGACGCATCGATTAGCTAACCTCGTTTGTGTGAAGGTTGACACAAGGCAGATGACGGCTGGGTACCTGCAGGATCTAATTAAAACATGCACAAGGCTGGGCAGGCAGAGCAGAGGGGATTGCTCATCCAGCCTTGCACTTACCATTGGGGAAAGAAACAGAAAACAGAAGGAAGGAATTGACTATTGGATTTGGCTAAAGGGCATGGATGGGGTGGGTGGGCTTCCTTCCCTGGGTTGGGGATGCGCAGGGAGGAGCTGGGTTAGGGCCCAAGGAGCCTGCAGAGCGGCAGGGGTCAGAGCTGGGGACAGGGTGACAGCAGAGCGGTGCCACGGGTGTGACACTCCAGCTTTTCCAGGGATCACCCCACATCTGTCTTTGCCCACAGTGCGTGTCTGTGCACACATGCACCCACAACACGTGTGTTTATACTGCTCCCCGGGGGGAGCACAGGCTCCCCGTCCTCCTATGTGCATCGCTTTCTGTTTCTACCCCACACAAACACGCTGCTCTACAGCATTGTGTCTCTACCCATTTATCCATGTGTCAGACAAACTCCTTTCTGTCTCCCCTGCTTTCCAATTACTTTGAGATGTCCTTTCCAGCCCAGTTGCTTCAATTACATTCTAAAGAAGAAAATAAAATAACGTCACATTTTCTCTTTTTCACGTTTGGTGGTTTTTTTTTCCTTTTTTCTTGTTTTTTCTTTTCTTTTCCCCTTCTGGAACAGTCCCATTTTGTAAATGCCTGGAAGCAGAAAACGTTTCAGACATGAGAACCTCGAGGCGCCTCGTTAAAGGTGCTGGGGGGTTGTTTGGGGAGAGCGACAAAACCCTGGACAATGGGAGCCCTGACATCAGGCTCTATTTATACCTCTGCTTTTCAGAAACCTCCCTGGGATGGTGGCGCTTTTCCTAGGGTTTTCTACTAAGTGCTGCAGCCGCTGGAGACATCCCTGTCCTCCTCAAAGGGCAGGGGTTTATCTTGAAGGCGTAACCTGGCGGCGCGGGCGGTATCGCCAGGGCCAGGCATCCGCAGGCGGCTGGGAATAGAGGAGCTGCTGCAAGCTGGGCTGCGTGGAAGGCTGGCAGAGAGGCTGCTGTACGTGGATGAGGACCTGGGAAGGCGTTTCGGCCCCGAAATGTGCCTTTTGAAAGGTCAAAAGCATTACAAAGAGGTCTGTTGCAGTGGATGGAGTTTTGGTGTTATGATTATTCTTAGCATGGTGTTGTGGCTTCCCAGGGTCAGGTTGAGCATCGGCCGCGAGTGTGTGCAGGGAGAGATGCTTTCTTCCAAACTGGAGGCTTAATAAGCCATGACAGACAAAAGTAGCAGAGAAACCACCATGGAGTCTGACCTACAGCAGTGTAGGGAGTGAGGGATGACCTGTCCTGCAGTATGGGGACCAACACCAAGCACCCCACACTGTGGGATGAGCACAGGAAAGACACCACGCAGTTAGACCTGGAAGGCTTTGGGAATTCAATCAAAGTGCTTCAGGCTCAGGCCCCAGCGGATGGATGGCTGTTATTCTGGTGATCCATTGGCATGAATAGGAGCCATCAGGATGGCTCCTGGACAGGCTGGGAACAACCTGAAGAGGGGACACTGCCTGGCTGGGGGACACCCTACAAGTATTTTACAGGATTTCATTTTTTTTCTTCAGGATACTGCTATTTCGCTTGTGAGTATTCCTTATGCAAGCAAGGAAAGCGGCAGTGTGAGGTTGGAAGGGGTCTGTGCTGTTGAGGGTGTAGGACTTAGTGGGGACAGAAATAGTGACAGGGTGGAAGAGTTTCACTGCACAGCTGCAGTGTAAAGGTACCCCACGTGTGATCTCCAGTGTGACAAACGGACTGCTGTCAATGTTTCTTCAGGCAGCTCAGTCCTCCATCAGAGGAGATCCCCTCTGGAGGGGACACCTTCAGATAATCCTCATCCACACACCAAAAGCAGCACCCAGGGATGAACCAGCATCTCTCCAGCCACGGGAGCTAAAGCACAGGGGGAAGGTGAAGGACCTGCCCAGGACCATGCAGAGAGTCTGTGGCAGAGCTGGGGAGGACCCCCCCAATATTTCCCCATCCTCAAGCTCTGTGTACACCCACCCCTGCTGCTCAGCACCGTACGGCCAAGCCACTGGGTTGTATTTCCCCGAGTCTTTCCCGCACGTGTTCACGCTTTTTGTTCTCACATCAGGCTTTCAAGGGAGCCCTGATGAGCTCATACTGGTGCTCGGGGAAAGGCGATGTTATCGAAGACTGGTGCAGGTGTGACCTCAACGCCTTCGATGAGAACGGACTCCCGAACTGCAGCCCTCTCCCCCCACCTGTGTACGTATCGGTGTGAGCCCTTCCCATGGGACGTGGCCCCCCTGGCACCAGCCCCTTTCCTGCAGGTTGAGCCCATGGGCAACCTCCTTCCCCTTGCCTTCGAGCCCCGGGGCCACCCTCTAGCACTCCTCGCTGTGTGACTGATGCCTTTAGGATATCCTGGCTCTGGCTGTGGCCCTGGAAGGCTTCCTTATAGATTTTCATCACCTGATTAGCAGGGCTTGTAGAATGGGATTTCTAATGCTGAAAGAAATGGAATTACAGTGCAATTCATTGTGGCTTGTCAGAGCAAGAGCAAATCAGGAGCAAACTGATGGGAAATTAGCTGAGAAAGCAGGAAAACTGGCTCCAGTGATCCACAAGGAGCAGAACACCTTCTTAGTGAGCCAGTATCCTCGGAGGGATCCGTTTCCCATCCTAAGTTCAACAAACAGGCTCATACATTTGGAGCCGGACTCTCCGTAGCCCTGTTGTCATTTTTCCCTGGTGCAAAGAGCAGAGGACGCCTTAGTGCTGTCACGGCCAGGAGCACAAAGCTGCTCTGCCTTCACCACTGCTTACGTGGCCCCGCTCCAGGTAGGAGCTCCTGCACAGCTGCCCTGCTTTGGCTCCTGTCTCACACCCATCAGAGGTTTGCTCCTTCACAGCTGGGTAAATTCACAGCCACACCTGCCCCTTCTCTCCCTCCCTCGCCTTTGCTTGCTAGCAACGCAAACCAGACCCTCTCCTCCTCAAGACACAGCCCTGCTGTGTTGCACAAAGGTTATAGCTTGGATCCTCCCCTTCTCTTCTCTCTCTGGTCCCCAGTTCCCCACAGGGCTGCTGAAGTTTGGTAGCTCTCCCAGGAGATGGAGGTTCCTGTAGATGGGATATTTGGGGTCAGGTGATTGCAGTTACACGACCAAGGCTTTTACAGGAGCAGGGGGAGGTAAGGACACATATAGGATACACCCAACTGAACTTCAACTGGAAGTTCTTCTGTGCCCCCTGTTCTTGTGGGTCCATGCATGAGCGTGAGCCCTGCTAGGGGTTGTGCTCCCTGTAGAGATGGATTGCTCCCCCAAAGGGAGCTGATGGCTTATGTGGTTTCTTTCCTGTCTCCTGCCTAGCCTGCGGCTCTCCCCCAACGTGGAGCCCTCCAGCACCGTGGTCTCTCTGGAGTGGCTGGACGTTCAGCCTGCCATTGGGACGAAGGTGTCTGACTACGTCCTGCAGCACAAGAAGGTGGATGAGTACACAGACACGGACCTCTACACAGGTGGGTGCAGCTGCGAGGGTGAGCTCCTCTGTGTACCAGGGGTGCAAGGGGATGCATCCTGCACCCCACATGGCTGGGACCTTCTTCCCATATGTGGAGGAGAGGGCATAGAGCCGAGGTGTTACCTGAGGTGTCAGACCCACTTATCCTAGTTTGGGGTGGAAGAGCCAACTTTCTGCTCAGTGAGAGGCTCTTGCTTACACTCCTGTTTGTGGCAACCAGGCTCAGCCGACTCATTTTTAACTTGTGGAGGGACCTGCGGGGAGGAGTGGACAGATCATGTGACCCCAGCTATCAATGGGATGTTCCCCCCCATCTGCTCCATTTCCTCTTCAATGGGTCTCTTTGCTCAATGACTGACACCTGAGGAGGACCCTGTTAGTTTGCCTACCTTCAATCCCCATCAGCGAGTTCTGTAATCTCATTCCCTATTTGTTACTGAGTCTAGTCTGGAATTTTCCCTGCTGGTGGCATCTTCCTGGGAACTTCATGTGGTTTTGTATTTATTTGTACATATTCTATCTATTTTATTATTTCCTTTTTATTAGTTTTGTTTTTTCATCAATTCATAACTCTATCTCTCTTCTTCCTCCCCTTGGAGCAAGGTCAGGGGGAGAGTATCGGTCATCTTGTCATTGGCCAACCCAGCCTAAACCATGATGCCACTCCCTTCAGGAGAAGGTTGCTGAAGGTTTCTGCAAACATGGGCATTTGGGGGGGACAGGGAAATACAAAAATGCAGTCTATCAGAAGGAAATGAGTTGCCTCGTTTTTGGGTGGGAAAGCTGTGATTTGGAGTTTCTGACTGAAGCAACTGTTTGATCTGATTGGTCTGAAATGCAGCAGGATGGTGGGTGAGGGAGGAGGGTCAGCCTTTAACAACTCAAGGGCTTTACTGGTCCATTCCAATGAGTATTGCATGGCGTGCCAGCCTTTGAAAGGACACTTTAAGTTGCCTTGCACACCTGCTGAAGTAACTTAAAGCCTGTAGTATTTGGAGGGATCATTTAAGCAGCACAAAACATCTCCAGGGAAACCTGAGACTTCCCTGGGTTGGAGTCTGATTCCCAGCTCATGCTTGGACTGAGCGCTCTGTGCTTTGCAAAAGCTCTGTCAGCAATTCAGGTCATGCTCCAGGAACTGCTGGGCAAAGTGTGAAGGATGGGGTTTGATTTGGGTGAATCGATGGTGTGTTTCCATATTAGACTTGAGACCTTGAGTTGAGTGATGCTACGGCTGCACAGAAAGCCTGGCAAAACCTTCTGCTGCTCTTTGCTCGAGGATTTTGGAGGTTGTTTGTTCAAGAAGCTCATGTGATATGTCAGGGATGGCCAGTGTTGTTGACCAAAGAAGAGATTTAACTTTATGCAAAAGGCTCCTTCCCCCAGACAGTGTCAGTACTGAATTACAACTCCCTAGGCAAGGGAGTTGAACATAGAAAGAGAGTTTGCACCCATCATTGGAGCAAGGCTCTGCAACAGCTACCACTTTGGGTCATTAAAATCCTCATTTGTTTCAAGGGGAAGCCTGGTGAGCTTATGAGGCACGTGCCTGAGCTTCCTGCAAGGACAGGGGACCTGACTGAACAAGGGGACGTAGCTGGCATTGGAGGGAGGAACCTTGCTGTTCTCTTGCTGTCTTGCAGGGGCTTCCCAAACATCTTGGGAAGACACTTCTCTGTGTTTCCCTGTCAGAAAGGCGATTTCAGGAAGGTCATTCAGAGCAAGATCAGGAGTTGCACAGAGATAGTCCTTAGGTCATGGTCAGAAGCTTTCTTTACTTGTGGTGGTGGCTTTTTTCTTCTCACCAATTTCATAAGACCCATTGGGCCAAAGCCTTCTGCTGCCATGAGTTGTCACGGAGGAAACTGCTCCAGCTCAAAGCCAGGGGGAAGTTTTCACCCTCTCTGTTCATCTCAGGGTCATCTATTTTGCTTCTGCAGCCTCTCTTACCACCATATCCAAAATTTTTGTGCTGCAGGAGCTGAGCTTTTCCTGCTGGAGAGAGCTAGAGCCCCACGTTCTGCGGGGACCCCAGCTGTTTGTGGAGACCCCCACAACAAGGAGCTCTGGATCCTGGCTCATACACCAGTCCTGTCCCACAGGGGCTTTCTCCTACACCTTGCCAGCATCCACTTCCAGAGCTGCCCAATGTGGCCGTGGCCCCTGGGTTATGTTTCCCATTTCCTGGCATGGAAGAAGGCTTGTTCTTTATCTTGGAGGGGCACCCTCCAGTAACGGAGAAAGAAAACAAGCCACCAAAGGAGGGGCTTTGTTTTGGATGGGGATTCCAGATTGCTCACACATCGGTCAGGTGAGGCCAGACTGGGGAAACGTGGGCTTTCTCTTTTGAAGTGGCTGGATCTTTGCCTGGCAGCCAGAGTAGGAAATACAGATTATTATTATTATTTTCCTTTTATGACTGCCATGTGTTTGACAGGTGATTGAATTCATTGTGGGGAGCTGCCCTCCCTTCTTCCTGCTCTGGGGGACCATTTGGGACAGAATGACCCCATTAACAATTAAAGAGAAAAGCCAATCCTAAATCTCTCCTTTTTTTTTTTTTTTGGTCCTATGTTGTTTATAACGAAACAACATTCCTGCCTTCATTCCTTTCTTACCTTACAGGCCCCTAATGCCAGATGACTTGATTCTTGCATATACCTTTCATAGGTTTGCAGGGATGCTGACTGCTATAGTTCTTAAAGGCTTTGCTTGGTACAGTGCTCCACCTGGCCAAAAGTCCTACCATGGGTACCCCATCACCACCATCATCCACCCGTCAACGCTGCACCACATCTCCATCACATCTGAGCAACATCCACACAAAAAATCAAAAAATCAGTCAACCCAGAGGAGGAAGCCTTGGGGTGTGTGAAGTATGAAATTTGGATGTTTTTTGATGGATATTGGCAGATCTTCCTTCCCTACCAGTCTGGTGGCTGTGGGCAGGTAGGAATGGGTTGCTCCCATTGCTGGGAGGTGCACCATGGGTATCTGAAGAGCATGGCAGTGCTGGGCTGGGAGGATCCTGCAAGGTGTGAGGGCTCTTGGTGCTTCTGCTGTTCATTCTTGGGCCTTTCAACTTTAAGCATGTAGGTTATTTGTGTTGGTACAGGGTATTACTTTTTAGTTTGTTTGTTTTACTGCAGTTGTAGCCATTTCTTTTTGGAATTCCTGGCACTGACTGGGGCTAGACCTATGCCAACCTGCTTTTCAGCCCCACAGCAAGCTAGATGGTACCTGGCCCCTGCTTAACCTGCCTTCTGCCTCCCTTCTGCCCTCCAAAAGCCTCCAGTCTCTCACCCATGCAAAACTCCTTGGCTTCCCCCTTGATTTGCAATTGGAAGGTGTAGCCTTTCCCTTGAGCCAGTAAATACTTGCTCCTCTTCTTTCTGGGGTGGTCCCAGGAGGGGTTTTTATGGCTGGTCTAAGATGCATCCTCTCTGCTCCCCACTGGGTTCTGCATGGGGCGGCGATGCTTGTGGGAAGGGGGTGGAAGGAGCCGGGAGCTCACATGGGTAGTCTGCCCCTGGCTATATGTGCTTTTTAAAGAGGCTTATTACTGGTGCTTAGAAAAACACAGCCCTTGGACCATCTGAGGCTAATAGGAGGTGACCTTGTGTGCTAAACAAACCCTGCTTTCAACACCAGCGCACAGGGAGCGAGCGGCTCTCCGCTCGGGAGCCAGCGGAGAAGACGGAGGAGCAATTACATCCCCCAACTGTTTATTAAAACTTGTGAAATTACTCATAATACTCCATGTGTGCCATGGCTTTGTAGTTGAGTGATGCTCTTTGTCTGAACGTGGGGCTCTCGCGTGTGTGTGTGTATGTGTGCGGGGCCGAGCCGCCAGCCCATGATGTCATGGACAAAGCAGGCACTGCACTTGAGAGAGGGAGAGGGAGAAATGTGTTTTACAGGGTGAGGTACAAACTGAAATGGCTGTGAACATCTGGAACTGATATTAGGCTTGGAAAATGTTTTCTGTCACTCCAACACTCCTCTGGAGGGAGGTTTCTGAAGTTAAGAAGCTCCGAAGGGGATGAGGGGGAGGGACGAGGGGATAATATGACCGCAGTGCAAAGTGCTTTTTATGTCTCAGTTCTGGTTGCTGTAGCCAGGCTGTGTCCCTGCCTGTGCTGGATAAGGGACCTGGGGGTATTGCCATTGCCTTTTGTGGTGGCTGTGGCTTAGAAGGTCCCCTGGTTGAGCTGAACCCCACCACTCAGATGGCCCTTCCATGTATGAGGAGAGGGACAGAAGGATCCTTTCCCTGGTTTTAGGGTGGGAAGCCGAGGAGCTGTGGTAGGAAGCTTTGTCTGGAAGATGAAGGGTGAAATCCTTGGGAGGGGACAGGCAGACCTGTGCCTGGTTTAACACCTCCTGGACTGTCTCCTGGGACAGCCTGGGAGGTCGGACCCACCTGGGGGGGCAGTGCAGGTTGGGGCAGCTGCTGTGAGCATGCAAAACACAACGCTTAAAATAAAAACCTCTTTGAATGTGCTTGTAGCACACACGCAGCAGGCGGAGGATGGGGAGCTGGGCTTTCTCTGTGTGACAGATTGGGATCTGTGGGTTTGGCAGGGGCCGGTGTCACTCCTGGGGTGGTGGCCCTCTTGCTGTTCTGATGCTTCTTAGCTCTGGGAGCTCCTCTGTTCCTTTCTTGATGTTCCTCTCCCTGGTGCAGTTTTCTTTCCCCTCCTGCCCTTGTCTGTTTGCTGTCAGCTCTCCAACCACACATCTGTCCAACAGGCCCTGGTCAAGGCTGGTGGGGCTCCCCACCACCATCAACCCCGGGTGATGGTGCTGAGCTCCTGCCATGCCTCTGAGCCCCAGTTCTCTGTGGGGGGACTCAGTGGGTGGCCACCATGCACCTGCATAGGGGAAGCTGAGGAGGTCTGTGGGGTTGGTGGTTTCAGCATGTGAGCCATGAGAGGATCTCAAAGCACTTTGCTGTTCATACATCAGACCCTTCTTCTCACCAGTCATGCAAGGGACTCTCCCTTGTTGTGCAAGAGGGGACGGAGGAATGGAGAGATGGAGGGGTTAAAAAACAAGACAGAGATAAAATGCCTTCACTGAGATCACCAGTGAACTGGGCAGTGAATTAACCTCAGCATGAGACCCTCATCATGGAACAGTACTTGCCTCCAAAAGTGGAGTAGGGCTCAAGTCCTGGATCCCCCCGGCTTCATGCCCAGCTCTTGCTTCTTTGTCAGGAGCCATGTGCTGATCACTGGGCTACATGATACTTCTCAGCTATTCCCCACTGCCACGGTGGTCAGTCCTGTACACCTGCAAAATACATGTCATAGCTGTGCTCCTTGAGTGTGAAGCCATCTCCTCCTGCTTGTGCTCCAGTGTCAAGTAGGTAGAACTGGGACGATGCAGAAACAGAAAAGAAGGCTAAGGGGAGATCTTATCACTCTCTACAACTCCCTGAAAGGAGGTTGTTGCCAGGTGGGGTTCAGTCTCTTCTCCCCAGTAACAAGCCATCAGACAGGAGGAAATAGCTGAAAGTTGTGCCAGGGGATGTTTAGATTGGATATTAGGAAAAATTTCTTCACTGAAAGGGTTATCAAGCATTGGAACAGGCTGCCCAGGGGAGTGGGCATCTCACCATCCCTGGAAGGATTTAAAAGCTGATCCCTGGAAGGATTTAAAAGCTGGGCAGCCAAGGTGCTGAGGGACATGTGTTAGTGGAGGTTTTGGCAGTGTGAGATTGGTGATCAGACTTTGATCTGAAAGGTCCCTTCCAACCTCAAGGATTCTGTGTGATTCTATGAAAGCAGCACTTGCTGTCACTGTGGTAACTCACGCTGTAAAGGGTGAGNTGTGCCAGGGGATGTTTAGATTGGATATTAGGAAAAATTTCTTCACTGAAAGGGTTATCAAGCATTGGAACAGGCTGCCCAGGGAAGTGGGCATCTCACCATCCCTGGAAGGATTTAAAAGCTGGGCAGCCAAGGTGCTGAGGGACATGTGTTAGTGGAGGTTTTGGCAGTGTGAGATTGGTGATCAGACTTTGATCTGAAAGGTCCCTTCCAACCTCAAGGATTCTGTGTGATTCTATGAAAGCAGCACTTGCTGTCACTGTGGTAACTCACGCTGTAAAGGGTGAGTGTCAGGGGAATGGAGCCAGACTCTTCTCAGTGACGTCCAATGACAGGACAAGGGACAATAGGTGCAAGCTGGAACAGAGGAGGTTCCACCTAAATATGAGGAAAAACTTCTTCACAGTGAGGGTGACTGAACAGTGGAAGGGGCTGCCCAGGGAGGTTGTGGAATCTCCTTCTCTGGAGACATTCCAAACTCGTTCCTGTGTGACCTGCTCTAGGTGTTCCTGCTCTGGCAGGGGGATTAGACTGGAGGATCTTTCCAGATCCCTTCCAATCCCTGAGATTCTGTGATTCTGTGTGGTTGAGGGTGGCGGTGAGCGCAAATGTGACGTTGCCACAAAGCACTGCTTGCTCTGTGCTGCTTCTAGCGGATCACGGTGGATTACGAGGCCCTACCTCTCTCTTCTGTCCTGTTCTGTGGTTTCCTCTCTCTTCTCTGTGGTACCTCTTGTACAGCTGAGTGTGTGTTGACACCTGGGTTAATGCACTTGGGGATATTGTGGGATGTTGGTTGGAAAAAGTGTGCAAGAAAAGAGCACACCGCTTACTGGCTTCTGTACAGCCGTGCTACTGTCAGTCTCAAGGCGCTGTGTCCCAGAACAGGTGAGGTCTGAGCAGAGACTCCCAAGTTTCATTATTTCTCACATCAATCAACGGATCCTGGCTGCTTCTGGGGCTGTTTGGCTGGGCAGCGGTCACATTTGGAAGAAGTAGCCCTCATCCGGGACAGTTTGTAATCCTCAAAGAGAGAAGAACAGAAGAACACAAGACTGCTGAATGAGCTTGTTGGGGATCACGTAGACCTCCAAGCAGGAGAATCAGATTTTGGCAGCTTGGTTAGAGTGCCCTAGGAGACCAGGACCCTCTGTGCACAGGACATGTGGTGTGGAGAAGAACTGGTGGGTAAAATGGTGGGGGATTGGACTAGATGATCTTTCAACATCCCTTCCAATCCCTGATATTCTGTGAATCTGTGAAGCTGGGAAGGGTGTCAGGAGAAAAGGCTGGGTGGAATGATGTAGAGAAGTTTGGGATATGGTTGTATAAAACCTGGGTGCATCATCATGCCGACATTGCAGGCATCTCTGGAGCAAGACTGTTCTGCAGAGGAGTCTTTGAATACACATCATGTCTGTAAAAGAAAGGTCAACCCACAAGGCTTAGCACTTTATACACTTGCAAGCAGTGCTCTGAATTGAGGCTTGAGAGTATCTTATTTATAACTTGGTTCTGTAGAGCATCATTCTGATGTGCCTGGATGGCTGGGGCTGTATAGATATAGCTATGGCAACCGTCACTTCCAGCACACCTTCTTGTGTGCAAGCTGTGCTGCTACTGTCGTGTGAGAACCATTGATAGGCTGGGAGAAGAAGAGGAAAAAAGCTATCTGGTCAGAATAAATACTGTGCCTGTCAGTGAGGAGTCAGTGCAATCTCTGTACAACTAGGTTCCACTCCTATTGTGTGCCTTAAAATCACCTTTAGAGTCCTGATTTTCAAACAGGCTGGAGAGCAGAGAGAGTAGTAAGAGTTGGCACTGTCCTTAGAAAACTGTAGGAGCTTCAGGTCCAGCCAGGAGCTGGGTAAATGTGTGAATGTCCAAAGTTTTAATTCATGCTGATGAAGTGTAGAGGACATTAAAGCATGAGTGTTTAAGCTATTTGTTTTTAAAGATGCTAATGGTCTTAAGTGTGGACGATGGTATTGACTACCTCTGGAAAGGCCTCTGGAGGCAAAACTCCCTCTCTTGGGCACCTACATTAACGTAGGTGCCAGTTTTATAGATGATTTTTGATTTATAAGTTGGCCCAGGGGACATAGTCTCTGCAGCTGGCTCAGAAACTGAGCCTTGAAAAGAAACCACAGTCTCTGCTGGTTTCAGGAGAGTAGTTCTTCTGCTCTCCCTGTCCATGATAACAGACTACTGCTCAGCGTGGTGATCCTAGTGGTCAGCCTGGGAGTGATCAGCAGCTCTTCCAGGGGGCATCTGTGTGTTTGAGTTGTGTTCAAGGACCTCTTTTGAAGACCACTGGAGCAGAGGATGGTGGTCAGGAGCTGGTGACCCACCGTTGCCAGTCTTATACTCACTGCTTGGTTGTCTTCTACTTGCTCATTCCTTGGTGGTCTCCCTGGTGGATCTCAGCTGGTTTCTTGATGGGCAGGTGTTTGGCTGATCACAACCACCACTCAGTGAGAACTAACTCGCTTAAGTGCTGGGGATGGAGATGCAGCAGAGCTTCCTCTGCTGCCATCTGTGTGTGGGGAGCCTGGGCTGATCAGATTTGCTGTGGGGAAGCTGTCATTGCTGCTGCCTCTCCTGTAACTAGCGCATGGGTAGAGATGTTTTCAACACCCAGAGTGCCCTTCTTGACTGCTGAATCCACTTCACTTGTTAGCAAAAGGAAAGATGAGTCAAAAAGAAGCCTTTGAAGGAGAAGGTCAAGTTTTTGGAAGCTGCTTCCTGGGATGTGTTGTGTAATAGCACCAAACAAACACTTAATTTTGGCCATTACGCTCACTGATTTCTCTCCCACTGGGACAGCTGTAGTTATTTCCACCTACCAGTGTCATTTTTGTATCCTGGAAAGCAGAAGGGAGGTGGAGGGTTCTCAGCTCTCAATTAGGACTGAATCAGTTGCTGAAATATTTCATTAATTCACATTTCCATATGGTTGTTCCAGGTTTATTGAGCTTTTTTGTTTGTGTTTTATTGTTTTGTTTTAATATCTGCCTAGACACCTTTTGGACAGACGTGGGCATTATCTTTGCTTCCTCCCAGATCACTTCATAGGTGGGTAGCTGGGACTGTCTGCCTGTTCCCCGCTGAGAGCAGAGGACAGGGCAGCCTGGATGGTGCCACTTGTCATGCACTTGGAGAGCTCGGTGTTTGCCAAGGGCTTTGTGCTGTCTGCTCAGAGCTACCCCTCCCTCAAGGCAGAGGACAGCTGGAGATGCTCCCTTCTAGCTGAATTTCTTAAGTGGCCGTGAATGAGGCCAGGCATGAAGAGGGGTTTCGGTTGGGTTTTTGGTTTTGGCTTTCTTTTTTTCTGCAGGTCTGCAATTTTATCTTCTAGGATTAAGTTTCTCCTGATCTGGAAAAGTCAAGGCCACAAATCCATCTTGTCAGAACACATCAAAAGCAAAGATTGCTAACACAGTCGGACGGATCATGGCATGTGAGCGCAGTTCAGTGGAACCTTTTCAGGGGAGCCTTTATTGACTCGACAGTCTTTTCTAATCAATAAACTGTGGCTGGAATTTGGAGGGAGGCTCGGTCTGTGCTTGCACCGCTGGCGCTTGGCAGTGCAGCCCTGAGCTACTTGGAAAATACAGTCTGTGGGGCATCCGTGGATGCAACACTGCCCTGCTCTGGGAAGAAGCTTAGGTCTTCCCTTTGGATGGGCTCTGCATGATGCCCAGGCTGAGATTACCTGCTGGGAAAGGATCTTTCTGGAGAGTTTGCATGTTCCTCTTGTTCTAGCCAAAGCGTGAGATGAGATCCTGACCGGGATGGGGAATCTGCTTTCCAGTCCTCTGGCTGCTGTTGAGGTTTCCCATGCGTTCAGCTTTGTCAGGTGGCTGAACTACAGTCCAAAAAGTTAGACGGTGTCCCTCCACGCTTCCCTGGAAGGAAATAATGGTAGGAAAGGGATCCAAGGAGGCACAAAGGCTGCCTTGGGACAGCCTGTTCCATCCTGTTTGAAACCTCTCCACCTCCCCTCTCAACATCCCCAACTGTGGGGACGTTGCAGTTGTCCTAGGCTGTGGTCCTGCCAGCACCAAGGCTGCTCTAACCTGTGCCACTCCCCAGGCTCATCTGTGTTGGATGGCACATGGTAGTAGCAGTCCTTCATCCCTGTATCTCCTGGGGTGGGCTGTGTATGCTGTGTGTCCATCATCCCCTGCCTCCCTCTTCACCAAGACAATTGGGGCTCCTCTTGTGGGGCTCAAGGTGGGGCGCATCATCTATTCCCCATGCTGCTTTGGTCTGGGGGAAGTTAAGCAAAAATGGAGAGGGATTAAACCTTGAGCCAGGAGGATTTGCCAATTAAAATACCTGCTCCTCCTGCAGGTTTCATATGATACAAGAACTGGGAGAGACCCTCCCCTTCTCCCCCGTGACCCCTTCCCAGTTTGTTCAGCTTGCTGGGGATTGAGATCTGGCTCTTGGGAAGGAGGGGGCAGCAGGGTCTATGTTACGTTTCATGCTGTTTAGATAGGCTCAACCTTTCCTCCCTGTAATTGGGTGACTGGGCTTGTGAGCCTTCTCAGATATTAATCTGGAGACCCTAGAGGGGGTCAGATTAGGTTATGGAGACATAATAGGAAATAGTGCTGTGGCTAGTTTGGGTTATGGGGGGATAGAGTGGATATTCTGTGGCATTCCCACTGATGGGGCTTACGTGGTGGGGTTAATGAGCGGTCTTATCTCAGCATCAGGTTGACTTGGTCTTTGCTGGGAGCAACTCTCTCTGAACTCTTTCCACCCCTGTAATCCTGCCCTTCCAGAGAACAGGACCATGACCTCTCCTTTGCCAGAGGGAGGGGTGGGTGGTGCTGACCTGCTGCCAGGGCTTGTTTGTGGAGGAGAGAAGGTCTTTTTCTTTCAAATGGGTGTCATGTCTCCAGGAACACTGGGACAGAAAAGACTTCATATTCTGAACTGAGGGTCATTTGGACCAATCAAGGTCTTTCTCCTTGCTAGCACGTGTCATGCCAATCATGGGGAAGAGGTTGATATGTCCCAGAGGGGATCATTTTAGCAGTGAGCGTTTAAGTGTGTGCTTTCATCTGTCCCACGTGAGAGGTGTATTTGAGGAAGGATGTCATGTTGGACAAGTCAGAGACAGTGAGATGAGCTTGTCCCTGCAGCCAAATGAGTGTTTCAGAGCGGTGCTGGTTGCAGATGCTGCGCTGAAGCAGCATCCTGAGGGTACTGGAGAAAGGGAACCACCGTGTTTATGGAGAGACCTGTTTGGTGTGTGGGTTAATGCCTCCTCCTGTTCCTGTGTGCTGTATCTGGGAGCAGCTCTGCAGCACTACTGGAGACAAGCTCTGCTGATACAAGCCTGGCTCCAGGCATTGGTCTGCAGCCCTCCCTCCAGGCCTTGCTTCTCTTTATTAACAGTGAGATGACAGACAGGGGATGGTTATTAATTTAATAAAGGAAGTTTCTGATCACGACTGCAGAAGCTAGGTCCTGAGCTTTTTCATGGTGGTCTGATGACTCACCCTGATGAAGCAGGGTGATGCTGGGGTAGGAAATACCTCACTGGTGCTCAGAGCCTGGCAATGGCTCTTCCTGAGTAGCAGCCCAGCTTCTACAGTCATTCTGCTGTCATTGGCTGGACTGTCTTTGGGACTGGACTCACCAGTATGAGCACTGGGAAGAGCTGAATTTAAACTCCAGAGACACTCATGGTCCTATGCAGCTAGGTCAATTTGCTGAGATTAATGAGGCTCACTCTTTGTTCCCCCGGTGCTGGTCCTGAACATAACCCTGGGGTGACGGTGGTGTTAGGAGCGTTGAGGTACAGCTGAGGGACCCTGCTGCCCACCTCCCCTCTGTGGCACACTCATAAGGCCACTGGAGGCTTGAGTGCAGGTGGTAGCAGCAAGGCTGTGCTGAGAGAGGAGAGCTTGTACACAATCACGGATAATAGTTACCTTTATCCTGCGCTGTCATCTGTGGAAATTGATAAATCTCAGCACTGTCATTGTTCAGCCTGGGAAATTGAGGCACTCAGCAGTAACGGCCAGAAATTAGATTGCACATGGACTCTAAATCCAGAAGAGCCAGTTAAGAGCAAGTGGTCCAAATTCATGTACAGTAATATTTACTGTGATGTATTCTCCCAAGCCTCAAAGGTTCACACTTGGCTTCAATATTATTTTCAGATCTCATTTTCCAGTTCCTCCAGACACCATCCACTCGTCTTGGTGGATGGAGGGTGCCAAACCCAGCTGAATGTGCCCGTCCTGCCAGGGGCCAAGGCATCCAGGAGCAATAGCTAAAAGAAGCCACAGGATCTGTTCCATACTGGAGGACAGCTCAAAGTAGATGGGCAATGGCCATCCCATCTGGGTACGCTGGGGCAAACTGGATCCTGCTGGGACAACATCCAGTGGCTGTGGGGACCGTTCCCTCTTGGCATTCTCACTTCACCAGTGGTCAGCCTGCAACCCTGTGGCTGGTGGAACTTCTGCCAGATGCCCCTAGGATGGTGCCTGGCAGCGTAGCCCTGTTTCTGCACCCTGTTTTCTGGGTATAAAGGTATGAGACTGTTGTCTCCTTAATTAAGATTTCTTTGAAAGCTTGCTGACCTTTTCCAGTCCTCAAACATGAGCTCAGAGAAGCAGCAGTTGCTGCTCAGAATTGGGCGCTGGGGCCCCTAGACCTCAGAGAGGCTGCGCGCTTCCCTCCCTGGGGGTGGCTATGAGGACTTTTGGCGCCTGCTCTGGCTGGCCCTAGCTCCCTGCTCCCTCCTGTCTCCAAGGCAGGCAGCTATGGAGAGGCATGTCAGGGCTTGTTTGGGGATGGGGGGCTGGAGAAGAGAGCGTGCGAGCTGGAGAGATGGCCAGTGATGGAGGTGGGGAGGATGCAGGAAAGCTGCCTGCTTCACCCAGGCAAGGCAGGAGGCGAGTAACCGGACAGGCTCTCCCCGCTTGCCCCAGATGTGTGGTGTGAGGATGGGGCTGCTGCTCAGCATCTGTCTGCTTCCTCCAGCTGCAAACAGCTGGCGCCTTGGTCAGGAACACGATGAGGAGCTGTGCCGGGACTGACCCAGCTTCAGCATGGCCAGGTCAGCCAGCTCCCTTCAGCTCTCAGCCGGGGGCTGAGCCTGTGCCCCGGGGGCTGCGGGAGGGTCCTCTTCCCCTAGGGTGCCTTCCAAGGAGGGTGCTGGGGGGGTGGTGGGGAGACTGTGCAGAGGATACCAAAGCTGGGTGGCTGGGGATGGGAAATGCCTTCCTCCCTGCCCTCCACACTCATCAGCCATCCTCCTCGAGCACGTGATAGATTCCCTTTATCTGCTAATATTAGTCATAAAACAATCCAGCTCTGTCCATAATCCTGTTAGAGCCTTTGACTCTTGCTCCTGTGACTCCCAGCAGCTCTAATTACAGATACTCATGCCGGTGATTAATGACTTGATTCATCTTCAGTGGCACCAGTTTTACATGTGGAGCCCGCTTCCCCCCTCTCCAGCAATGATTTGTGCAAAGGGGAAATAATCCCTGTTAAAAAACCAACAGCACAGAAATGTGGCGTTGGCGTTTTGCCTTCATCAGGCCCTTCTGCATCCTGTCCATCCTTTCACTCCGCTCCCCCCGGCCTTTCATCTCTGGGAGAAGGACCCTAATTGCCGCCCGCTCGAGCTTTGCTGCACTGTAACCCATAAATCACTCTGATGCACGGAGAATTTTCATGCTCCTTAACAAAAGGAGCAGGATTTTCTCCTCTGCTGCATGTTTTACAAGTGACTAATTGCGTCAAGGCACCTTTGAAGCAATGACTTCATCAATTGCTCATCCTGCGGCCGCACTGCTGGTTATGTATGCCTGATCAGAACCCTACATTTATTAGGATTAATTTATTCTCCAATCATTTTTCTTCCACCACAAGGACAGGGAAGTTGAGTGATGTTACTTGCTCAGCTACGTAAGCACGATTTCTTGCCTCATTACTGAGCCTGAGATATTTTTCGTTACATGCTGAAAGTTCTCCAAATGAAACCCGGTAATTTTACAACCCAGACAGCAGTGCTTCCAGGACACCAGAGGAATTAAGTTATTTCAGGGTGCCCACAAATCAGCTTTAGATCTTCATCATCCTCCTTCCTAATTTTGTGTGTGTGTCCCCGCCCTCTATTTTTCATGGGGTGAGCGATAGCACATGGGGGGCTTCCTGCAAAGGGAGCCTGGAGCGGGTAGGGGTGTGTGTTTCTCCCAACTAGAGACTATCCAGAAGAGGGGGGAGTTTTTGAATCCTTAGGAGGATCTGCTGGGAAATGCGCAGGGTGTGTGTCTGAGCAAGGAGGGGTGTGGAAGGGCCGGCCCTGTGAGAAAGGATGGAGCTGAGCATCTCCTAGGAGGAGGCACGGTAACTGGTGAGGACAGAGAGCAGTAAACATGGGCGAATTCACACATTCTCTTCAAAGCTGTGGTCAAACAGCTTTGTAGGAGTGGTGGCTGATAACAACTGCCAGAAGCCCTTGACTCAGATGCTAACCTCCCACCCCCACAAAGTCTCCTCTTTTGGGAAGGACGGAGCTTGTTTGCATCCAGGCAGGAATTCTGCCTCAGTTACTTCCAGTCTGGTGTTCATCTGCCTGTAATTCACTGCTGGCCCCAGCAAGTGCAGGGGGTGTGTGTGGGTGAGCAGGGCATTTGCAGCATGTTTAATGGACCAAAAAGGGTGATTTTGAACCAGAGCTGGGTTTAAAGCTGTGGCTTGGGGTGGGGGGGCTGTGGCGATGCTGGAGAACCTCACTGGGATGATGTGCAGTGCTGGGATGAGGAGGTGCAAGAGAGGAGTTGGAGAAGGAGCATCAGGAGGAGGGGGCATGGTTTCCTTCTGTTGTATGGTGAAGAAGGGCATCAAGGCCCCCTCATCATGGGCTGGGAAGGTGGACCTTGGGTTTGTCAAAGAGGCAGGAGAAAAGTAGGTGACTGCTTTGGAGAGGCTGGAGAGAGGGCAGCTCCAGACCTAGGAGATGTATCAAAGCCCAGAGCTGCACAGAGGATGGCTTGTTTTATTTTGCTAACAGCAAACTGGCAAGACATGGGCTGTTTGGATGGCAAATCTGGTGTCCTGCTGGATGTCCAGCCTCAGTTCATGTTGTGTGTAACTGGGCCAGCTATTAATGTGCGGTGGAGCCGAGACCCGATCCTTGGCTGGCACTAAGCTTTGCAATCCCGCTCTCCCTCTAGCTCTTAGATTGGGGTGGACAAAGAGAGGGGTGTTGCTGAAAAAAACCTCATGTCAAGAAGTAGGGGATGCTGGAAAATGTGGGTCTTTGCCTACAGAGGGGGCTCCTGCACTGCCCGAAGCTGTCCAGGCTGGGAAGTCAGGAGAAGGGATGCAGCGGCTGCCAGCTGACCTTTCTCAAACAGTTCATGGGTTTCCAGAGCAGCCGAGGTGTCAGCGGTGTAGAGCAGTCACAGCTTCCCAGTCGCTGGAGGAGGAAGGCAGGGGGCACTCGAAAGGGGAGGAAAAGGCTGCGTCCTGGAAGGGTGGAAACCTTGCAACCTATTAACCGTTTCTCAACGGAGAGAGATGGAAAGCAAACAAGGGTCTACCTTCATCCTGCACCGTGCTTGCCCACTCCCATCCTTTCTGCCCTTCTCTGACTTCTCCCCCTGCCCTGCCTTTCCCTCCTGGCTCCCTCCAAGGATGTTGAGGATTTGGGTTAAAAAGTCGACTCTGTCCCACCATTCTGAGCAGACCCAAGCAGAGCAGCGAGCTGGAAAGCAGAGCCTGTCTTGGCACCCAGAGTCCCAGCACTCCCTGTGGTCATGTCTCTGTGCAAAGCCCTCTGCTTTGATGAAGTCTCTGCAATCAGACTTAATTAGTGGGTAGGGACCCAGAGGAAAAAAACCCTTTTCCAGCCCTTTTTTTAGCCAGCCTCTAGCGGGGTGCTCTGTGTTGTCTTTACTTGCTTAAGGCGCCTTTGTCTCAAGCAAAGGAAGGGGCTGAGTTGCTCCACAACAGCCTAAAACTGAGACGCTCTGGCTCAGGGATGACAAAGCTTGGGAGTAAATTAGCAGGCAAAGTCTGTGAAAAGGACTGTTTCCTTAAACGTTTCCATAAAAGCTAATTGGCCTGTAAGAGCAGCGTACCTGTGGGTGTGCTGCCTCCCTGGGTTCAGGGCTCAGGGAATCTATCCCTGGCTTGGCTCGTAATTTTCAGTCTGACTTTGAGTAGGTCATTTCAGTTCTTTGTGCCTCGGTTTCCCCCTCTCTGAAATGAGAAGAATATTCCCTTCCACAGCACTGATAAGGTTTAAGTACTAAAATTTTATTACTCAGTTGAAGATCCTTGGCAGAGGGACATTATGCAGATAGAAGGTTAATGATGATGATAGGGAGAGAATAAAAAAAGAAATTGCTGTTTTATTTTTATTTTGTTCTTTAAATGATGTTTAATAGCCAGTTTTCAATCCAGGAATAAAACCCAGTCCTCTGTGACCACCAAATTATCTCTCAAACACTATTCTGCGTGCTCTTAACACTTGCAGAGAAAGCGAGGAGCAACCCCCTTCTCTCTGCTCTTAGGAGCAATCAGCAAAAATACAGTCTTGAGCTGCTCATCTCCAGCCGGAGGTTTTCCTTTCGCAATTAGGAAACCGGTCTTGATTCATGAATAATTAAGAGAGCGCTTCCCAAGAGTCCCCCCACCCAGTATCGTGGCTCTGTTAGGGGCCGATGGTCCCCATTGGAGTCACAGCCCCATCAAACCAGGCATGGCCTGTTTTGGGGCAGCTCCTTGCCTGTGATCCAACCAGATGGAGAAAGATGGAGGGATCTTCCTGGAATCAGGTAGGAAGCTGGGCAGACCAAGCAGACAGGACTTTACCTCTGCAGGAGGAAATTAAAGATTGAACAGAGTCATTAACCCCACAAATGAACCCAACACCTTTCCAAAAAAGTTTCTAGGCAAGCACATCCCACCGCTGGGATGACCTGGAGAGCCAAGATGCCCCTTCCAGAAGAGCCTGTTAGTGTTTGCAGTGATGCTGGGGGCTGGGAGGGGTCCCTGCAGGATGGTTGCCCACCCAACCTCTCACCAGCCTCACAGCCCTGCCTACGGCTTCCTGCCCAGTGGCACCACTGGTCACCCCAGTTTGTCATCCTCACCACAGCCATCGTAGACTGTAAATGTCAACCACAGGGAAACCCACTGCAGTCTGTGGCCGGGTACTTGCTTATTTATTTTTTCACTTGTTTTTTTCACAAACATGAGCTACGTCAAGAGTGCTATGTTTGCCATCCCCAAACTATTACAAAAGTTAAGGTCAAATTCATGGAATAGTTTTGGCTGGGGGAAAAGAATGATACAGACCAGTTGGTCCCTGGTGGTTGAAATGTCAGGGCTGGGGGATGCTGTCTCCTCTCTTTCGACCGGTTGTGGATAAGGGTTTCCCGTCCAGGTGGCAGAGTACAGCCTTGGGGTGGAGGCTGTGTTTGTCAGGATGCTTGTGCTCTCTTTTTCTTGCTGAATTCCACTTTGGAGAAATACTGAGTGAGATGTAGTTCCTTAGGGGTGTTAATAGCTCCTGTTAGGCCAACTGATATACCTGGAGAAGTGCGTGGGAGGAAAAAAGACCAGCTTCTGGACATGCAGTCCTCCCATTAGTCACCATTTAATCCCAGTCACTGGCCCCCTCCCCTTCTTGTGGTCCAATAGGTCATTTGAGAGCTGTGAGACCTCTGCCTGTTTTGCACATCTCCTCATGCACTATTGTATCCCTTTGACTCCCTACACAACCTTCTTCTGATCTGTCCTGCATATCCCCATCAGCCCCTGCCAAGCTCATTACCCAATGTTTTTTTTCTGCACAAATTTCCACTTCTGAGCTTTGTTTCCCCCATTTGATGGTGCAAAGTGCCGTTGGGGCATTGATTTTTGGTACCCTGGGCAGTCGCATTTGACTGTGGATGATTTCTCCCCCAGCTTGTCTCTGCCACCTCTCTGCTGGGGAGGTCATGTAGCACAGCTGCAACATTTGTCTGGTTTTTGTGAAACAGCTCGCCTCCAGAGCAGATGACAACTGTTTGCCATGGCTTTCTCCACACTGGTTTTGGCTGATGGCTGGGCCAAAATGTAAGGCAGGGGGTGACCAGAGTGTTGAGCCCATCTGAAGACCTTGTTGGCCCTTATTGGAAAATAATCTTCAATTATTGGGCAACAATGTTTTGTTACCTTTGCTGGAAAACAAGTTTCAATGGATCTAAACTGCTTCCCCAATGAAACAGTTCTTTGCCCACACTGGCAAGCAAGCCAACACCAAAATTGCCACAGCCACAATAACTGCAAGACCTAGGTGGTTCATGACCCTTTAATCCAATTTGATGACCAAGTGCTGGCATGATGGGAAAAATCAGTTATAGGAAGACAAAGAAGACATCAAGTGGTCTCTCTTTATCCCCCTTTTCAGCCTATCCTGGCATGTGCCTCCCCATGGAGACTCTCACAAGCAGATTTTGGGCGCCTGTTCCCTCTCTGCCCATGCCAGGAGCTGACAGACCTGGGAATGAGAATGCTTGGGGCCACTATTCAACCTGAAAGTGCTGGTCCATTACTTCTTGGCTTTGCTGTTGACCTCCTGAATCTCTCTTGAGTTTCTTCCCAGCTCTTGACATTTTAATGCCTATATAAGACTTTTAAATGAGGATCCTTGCACTGTCCCCCTCCCCTCATCATGTTCACTCAAAGCTCTTCTCAAAACTTTCCCAAAAAGCTCCTGTGTGTATAGACAGCCAGTTTTCTCCTCATCCCCACACCTTATCCCTCAATCCTCCATCTCCATCTGCATTTTCCTGGCCATGTATTGGAGGGATTCACCTGTAGCTGCAGGGTGCAGTGTCTGCACTGGGGAGGGGGCCACGCTCCCCTTAACCCTCCCACCTCAATAAATATGGTGGTGAATTTGTTGAAGACAAGGGTTCATCTTTTTGGGTGGGTTTTTGCCATCTGTGTCTGTACAAAGCCCATGGGGGACTATGATGGTGACAGTATTTCATAGAATACCCTAAGTTGGAAGGGACCCATAAGGGTTATTGAGTCCAGCTCCCTGAAGCAGGAGTTGACTGCTTGTATGTATGTGTAGAAGATCTCTCTCAACAAGACCCTGATCTTGCTTGGGACCTGGAGGTGCTACTGGAAGATGAAGTGATCGCATACCATTGCCCAACTAAAGGCCACGTAGCCTCAGTAACTCATCTTTATGAAGAAGAGGAGCTCAGTTGACCTCTCCGCTTAAGAGCTGGGTTCCGTGTTGTTGCCAGACAAGCTGTTCGGGTCTTCCGTGTGATGGATGGTGGGGAAGCACTGTGAAAAGCCAGAAAGGAGATCTTAGGGTCTGGTTTGGCCTCTTGCAGCCACCCTGCTTCTGCTCTGGGTCCTGCTGCTCACTCAGTGCTTATGCATACCGGGAATAAACCCAGCCCTTTTTTGACCTTAAGTGATGTTTCAGTGAAATTTCTTTTATTTGTGGACCTTGGCTTGGCCTTCTGCCGCTATTTGTCTCTCCAAAAAAAGGATTCTGCTCTTTCAATTTCTGCATCCAATTTGGAAGGGGGGGTTATTACCTATCGGGATCAGTAAATAGCTCATCTGACTTCGTAATGCTTAGCATTTAGATAGTGCTTTCCACCGTCAGAGCCCTTTGCAAACTCCCAGTAATCCTCCCAGCACCCCTCGAGTTAGGTAAGTATAACTAATCCCAAACAAATAGCTTCAGTGTGGAACTAATGTAGGGAATGCGTACGAGTAATTTAAGGTTTAAAAGAGAACTAGTGGGTAATCTCGCAACAAAATTAGAAAAAAAAATTTAAAAAAGGGCAGAGGGAAGGGAAAAAAACGAAGTTATTGAACGTGAAAGTTAAATCAGACTCGAACACATTGCTAATTTGCATTTCAAATAGCTGGTTTGGCTGCAAGTATTACAACTACTTAGTGTAGATCCATCCATTTGGAGGTATAGAATACATCAAAGCATCAATAACATGTAAAATCATGAAATTAAAAATGCCCTCAAGTTTAGCCTTTTTATGCCTGTTAGACCTTACTAGTTTTTTCCATACAGTTTTTTATTTAATTTTGCAAACAATGCCAAGTTCCATATTTTTCTGTGTTTATAGCTAACAACGTGTTTATTTATTAGTTTCCTAATTTTATCTCCTCCTGCCTTGACTGGGAACACAAGGAGATTTGCATGCCCTCGTCCCTTGTTAGTAGCTTTGTCAAAGTGTCCTGGTGATTTGTGTGTCCTGGTTCACTTTTTTTCCCAGCTCTGGTTGAACAGTTGAATTCAGTCATTAAACTGTGTTCTCTTTGGGATAAATTTCTGGGAGAAAGAGTTCAGAACTGGGTTCCCTTTGGAAACTGAGCACCTGATCTTTGCTCTAGAGCATGACGTGCTGCCTTGTCTGTCCTGCACCATGTGCAGGAGACCACGTCTGAGGGGCTGCAATCAGAGGATTAAATTTCCAGCTCTGATGGAAAGGCCACCTAAACAGGCCATCTTCCATCTGTTTTCCAGTGTCAGCCATGGGTGCTGGACCACATGTATGGCTCCAGCAGACCAAGTCTCCTGTGAAAACCCATTTGCTTCTGTGAGTGTTGGCCCATGTGGGAAACGTCCTTGCAGATGGAGTGACTCTGAGCTGGTGGTTTCCCCGTGTGCATCGTCTGATTGAGTCTTTTCGTGTATGGACTTTAAAATAGAGGCACCTCTTTGGTTTTCTGTGTTGTGTGAGATTTCTGTGTTGTGTGAGGTGTTGCAGCATCGGTCAGGGTATAACAGAGTGCTTTAGCAGCAGGTGCTGTTGCAAATGACAAGTAGCTATAGAACATCATAAGGACTTTTTGCAGTACTTCTATTGCTCCATTGCTCCGGGTCCCTGCCACAGCACTAAGTGTTCCCACTGCCCTGACTTGTATTGGAGGGGGTTTTGGGGTGACCAGGTGTGACAGTGCTGATGTGTAACCTTGGATGGATGCTGGCAGGACTAGGGTGTGCTGGGGGGGGTCCTGGCATGGGAGAGGGCTTAGACCTATGAGTGGGGCAGGGGCTGGGAGTCCCAACTGGGACATCTCAGGAGTGGAGACAAAGAATGGGCCAAGCTGTGGTCCAGGCCAAGCTAAGCTCCATGAGCAGACCTTCAGAGGCTGCTCTCTGGGTTCTTTTCTCTTTTACACTCACTTAAATCCAAAATCCACTGCCTCCTGCCCTGGGTGTTTCTAAACAGTTTGCTTCAGAATCCTCTTCCCCTCCATCCTCAGCCCCAAGTTTTGAAAGACGAGTAAGGAAACATGCCTGAAGAGCACCCAGCATGACCATTTATCACAGAGATCAGTCTGGGGAGAGGCAGGAGGGAGCCCACCCCTCCCTTGTGGCTCCCACCCTCCCCTCTGCCTGCCGTACTCCGCTGCTGCGAACTTCTCGAGAAGAAAGAATAATAAAGGTTTGGCAGGTCTGTTCACACTGTGTAAAATTGAATTAGTGGAGGTATGTGAGGAACATGGCTCAATTTCCATGGGGACGAGGAGATCTTTATCACCACCATCCCCCCCTAGGATTATCCCATGGAGCACAAAGCCGCTTTCGGTGCTGAGGGGTGGGCATGTCCCCCCACCCCCGTGAGCCTCGTCAGGGTAAAATCAAGGTGACGTTTAAGCTGGATTGGGAGCGTAGCTGGGACAGGGAAGTGAAATGGGTGAGCTGAGCTGAGGGGAAGCTGAGGTGAGTGTCTGCAAAGGTGCAGAGTGGAGATCAGAGCGATAGGAGCTGGGAACCCCCCCTGTTGTTTTCTGCCCCCTCTCCTTTGACAAGGTTCAGCACCTTCTAATGCCTTTTGACAAGCCTGCAGGGTTTGAGGAGGTCCTGAGCCACAGCAGAGCCAGGGGGGACTGTGGCAGGGGTAGGGGAAGGCAGTTGGAGGAGATTGCGTCCTAATCCCAAAAATAACAGCACCGCTTTCCTTGTCTGCTGCCGATGAGCTCCACCTCCCTCCGTGTTCAGTGACGGCTGAGAAAATGTCCAGGACATGACCTGTTCGAGGTGTTGGCCCTGTTGCAAAGGGATTATCATCCGTCTGTCCCAGAAAGGTCCCTGCAGCCCATCCAAAAGCTAGTCCAGCCCAGGGAAGGGACGAGGCTCCAGCCTGAGCGGGGGTGGCAGCGCCACAGGACGGACGTGACGGTGCTAGTGACGGGAGAGCCATGGGAAAGCGATCCCAGCTTTCAGGGCTGACGGGCTCCGCGTTCACCGCCCTGGACGGCGGGGAGCAAGATGGAAAGGAAAAGCGAGAGGGAAGAGCCCTGTTTGCACACACGCCCCTGCGCAGACCAGCCAAGGGAGCGGGAGCGAGTGGCCTCTTTGCTTCCTCCCTCTCCACCCTGGAGGGACGTGGCTGGGTGGAGATCTGGCCAAACCTCTCGTCTTCTTGCTCACCAGCCCAGCTGAGCTGGGGCAACTGGTATCTAGCGCCAGGACCATTCTGGCATTGTGGGCAGGGGGAAGAGTTGCATATCCCCACGGTGTGATGAGGGCCAAGGAGAAACTCCTCGAGTGGGATGGGAGAGCATGTGGGATGGGCGTGCTGTGGCTTTAGGATGTGCTGGGCAGAGTTTGAAGCAGAGTCCCACCATGGCAGGTGGGCAGTTGCCTTCTCATGGCATGGAAGATGGTACAGGACCAAGGGAAAGGAACTACTTGGGGAAAAAGGGCACATGGAAAGAAGAGAGGGGATCATGGTCGTGCAGTGCAGCATCCCCCAGGAGAGTGAGCCCACCTGGGGGTGGAGAGCAGGATCCTGTGTGGGCAGCTGATGGAGCAGGGAGGCTGGAGAAGCTTCCCAACCGTTTGGTCCTCCCTATTACGTCAGCCAGATCTGCCACTCATGGTGTCACTTTCCCACCTCGGAGCGTGTGTCCTCTTCTTCTTGCAGGAGGGCAGTGGCCCAGTTCTCATGAGCAGCCCTGCCAGAGCCACTCTCCGAGACCTGCCCAGCCCAAACTGGGAAAACCAGGCCTGAAATGCCACGTGATGAGCAGATGTTCCCTTTGGGCTACTGCCCATCCCCAGTATTGTAGGCCAGTCTCCATCAGCACTGACCCGTGTGCTGCACACTGACAGGTCTCACCTTTGTAATTTGGGAAAGCCTGTTTCCTTGAGGTGTGACCCCTCACCACCTTGAAAGTGAAATTTATTGTTTGCCAGACTGGGGCACAGTATTGTCAGGGCCTCTTTCACACTTCTGTTGTTCCCCTAAATGGCAACCAAAGGCTCTGAACTCTCTTGGTTTCCTCTTGCAGTGTGGAGCTGCTCCCTTTCCATCTTGTGTAGGTCCTGGTAACCATACGCTACTCCTATATGGCACCTGTGCGTAAGGATCGATGTTCATGTTGAGGGATCTGGTGTAGGGGAGAAATTTGTAGAGTGGGGCTGATGGTTGGACTGGATGATCCCAAGAGTCTCTTCCAACCTGAATGATTCTCTGATCAGGTGAAACATAATGTCCGAGAATCCTCCAAACTGGGTGGGAGCTGCTGCAGCACTTCACCTGTGTGTCCCCTCTTCTGCAAGACGGGGCTTGGCACTGCAGGTTTGGGGAGCAGGTACAGGGGACAGGCAAAGCAGCATTTCTCCCCGCTCACTGGTTTGCAGGATCCATCAGCAGCAGAGCCAGAAATAGAACTCATCGCTGCCTGTGGGCACCCCTGGCTGCTCAGCCCCCCTGTGCTGTATCCCACAGCACTGTAGGAACCCTTTGTGATGCCTACACTGGCTCAGGTAGTGAAAAGAGCTTGTTTTCAGGTGAGCAGAGGGTTAAAAACCAGCCCAGTGCATGGGGAGGAGGCTGCTGCCCCGGGGCAGATCGGTGCTGAGACCCTCCATGCTGAGACAGCAGGATGGGGAGCTGGGAGTGGGGGGGGGGGGAGGGCCCGGGGGGNAGGGGGGGGGGGGGGGGGGACGGCACAGGGGATACCAGCTCAAGCCCTTGGCATTTGCCCACCCTAAGCCTTCCCTTGTCCCCAGGATGCAGAGCCCACAGCCCTTCTGCTTGTTTGGTTGTGTCCTGTAACCAGCCTGTTTATTGTTCTGAAAAGGTTAAATTGGTCAGGGGGGAAAAAAAAAACGTTAAAAAAAAAAAAAGGGGGATTTTTTTTTTTTTCCCCTTTCTAATGAGAGTCTGGGGACCTTTTCCCTGCTGACGTCAGAGTCATATCCAATAGCCTTTGCAGTGAGGCCTGATTTGCAAAGGACGCCCTGGGGAAAAGCAAAAATCTTGGTGAAACCTTTAAAAAGCAAAAGCACCCTTAGAGACGCTTCGCTGCTGCTTTTATGTCCTGATTTCACCTTCTAATTACTAACCCTTTAGTTGGTTTGTTGGGGTTTTTTTTACATGGGGGGGTGTTGGGGTTGGTGTTTTTTGTGTTTTTTTTTTCTTTGTCTTTTCTTTTTGTTCTTTCCCCTCTCCGTGGGGGAAGGTAGGAGGGGAGAGCATTTGCAGCCCCCCGCAACACGCTCCCCGTCTTTCCCAGCGCTTGGCTCTCCCCCGCCCCGGCTGCCATGCAAGGAGAAGCCAAGCCCCAGCAGCTGGGCTGCTCCGTCCTGCCTTGGCCGGGAAGCCGAGGGGGCCCCATCTGGGTCGATCTGCACTCAGGCAGCCCCAGCCCTGCCATTTCCCCCCCCGCCTTATTCCCCCCTACCTTCATCCACACCCCACCTCGCCTCGCAGGCAGGATGGCATAGTGCCCGCTGGCCAGCGGTCACTGCCTGCCACCAGCCAGCAGGTCCCAAGGGACAGGGGGTGGGGGAGTGGGGGGACATTGCCTCCCTCCTTTCCCTCCCTCCCCAAGGTGGAATTGCAGCTCTGCCTGTCCTCCTGTCCAGCCGGGCTTTTGGAGCAAGAACAGGATCTCCTTGCTGTGCCCCAGCCCAGGCCATGCCCTGTCCCGACAGCAGGACAGCCAGGGTGTAGGTGGCAGGGACATAATTTTAGCTTGGGGAAAGGTGCCAGGACATCCCAGTTGGAACTCAATGGCCTGTGTTTATGGCAAAGCTGTGGGAGATGCCCACACCTCTGCTGGGCACTGGTGGGGTGTCGGGGGGGAGATCTCAGCTGGAGCTGGCATATCTGAGATGCTTCTGTGGGTACCACGGCGCCCTTGGAGCTGTTGCCCATGGGCGGTTGTGGCTGTGGTGAGGAGTTTGACTCAGTGCTCCTAATTGCCACCTTGGCTTGCGATCCCACGTGCCCAGGCTGGCCTGAAACCCACTCCCAGGGGCGAAGGGCTTCTTGTACACAGCTGAGTCCTTCGATCCCCTCTGGGTGGAGGTTCTGATTTAGGTGAAACAGTTTAAATTTACTGTTAGAAGTTCAAACTGCCTCTTCTACCCCCCCAAAACCTGTGCTTGCCCAGGGATGGAGGATCCCAGCAGCCTTGTGGCACTGGAGATGCTTTTCAAACCTCTGCCCACTGTGCCAGCATGGCTGGGGCAAGAAGGACCTCACCAGCCCTCGTCACTGTGGTTGACAAATGGCCTTGGGGTGCTCATACCCTCTTCTTCCTCAGCGAGGCAACCTGGGATGCACCAAGGGTTCTCAGATGTGTTTCTTGGGTGGTTTTCTGAGTAGCTTGTTTGCTGGTTTTGAGGACATTGGGAGGAAGATATGTCTCATCCTCATCATAGAGGGACGTGATGTGGTGTGCTGGGCTCATAGGTTGCTTGTTTGGAGAATGCATAGTACTGCTGGCCACAGGGCAATGGCATTTGATTACTGTCCCATGTCCTAGAGGCAAAGACCATCTCTTTCTCCTCTGTTTCCCCATTTCAGGTGGGCTGTGGTGCAGGTGCAAACGGTAGAGCTGCCCTGGAGTCCCATCTGGGAGCAGCAATGGCTGCTTCCTCAGAGGACATGTACAGCAGCATTGATGATTCCAACAAAAGACCTGAAATTCAAACGGTAACAACTCAATAGAAGTTTAGTTCTGTGTCCAAACTTCATGGTCATTCTCTTCCTTAGGAGTTGAATCTTTTCCCGGTGTGAATACATCCAAACTATGGGCGAGCTCAGCTTCTGCTCTGGCTCTTAAGCCAACCTTTGCAGATTCAGTGTCTCTCCTTCTTTCTCCTGCTGTGCTCTGAACATATTTCAGCACTAAGTAGAGCACCTGGGTCCAACAGCCATGCTTTCCTCATCCTCCCCAAAGCTCTTCCTGTCCGGCATGAGTTGAACCACTGGAATTCTGTGTGCTGAGCCCAGTGTAACTCCTTTGCTCTGCAGGGTGTGCAGGGCTCCTGGTGCTCCAGGGCAAAGCACCCGGGTGTCTGCACAGACCCCGGTGTAGGAGGACAGTTGCACCTCACCGATGCAATTAGCAGGACTTGCTGTGAACCTCTGTAATTAGTATTTTATTGCCTACCAAGTGCTGTCTACAACCAGGCACTGAACTGGCTGGAAACACCCATCTTTGGTTTGACAAACCTTCTTGTTCCTCTGCTGAGTGCTGGCAGAGGGGAAATCCTGCTGGGAAAAGGCATCTGCTGGAAAAATAAATCCCTCCGGGCCCTGATACTGGGAAGGTTTCTGTGCTGGGGCAGTTTCCAGGACTTTCTTGGCACTGCAGACCAAATGCTTCTGTGGTAAAGCAGGTACCTATGCAGGGTGGAAAGAGGCTTCCCAAGGCTTGGGGATGGGGCTATGCTGAGATGAAAGAAAAAAGCTCGGCATCTCTACCTCTCTGTCTTAAGGTGAGATTTCTTTCAGCACTTTTTGGGGTGACTGAAATAAGGTACTGGCTGAGTGTGATAGGAAGGAACCAGAAGAGATTTTTGCATCTTTTCTGCTGTGTGCAGTCCTGAGGATGTTCCTCTGGGAGGAGTTCTGGTGACCATGGCCCAAGAGTGTGGCCTTGTGGGGAAAGGACCAATAGGGAAACACAGCAAAACCCTGTGATGGCTCGGCACGTGCCACACTGTGCCTTGTCACAGCAGCAGCTGGTGGCAGATGTGGGGAGAGCCCCATTTGCACAAGGGAGCCAAGGGCTGTGGTGACACAGAGGGGTGAAGCAGTGGGGCTGCAGGTCACAGCACCAGCCCCCCAGCACCCAGCTGCTCACCATGGCACCCCCAGCAGCACAATCACCCATCGTGGCCATCTCCTCCAAGAAAAAACATCCTGGCTGCAGGGGGCAAGCACGGTGGCAGGACCTGGAGGTGGGGTGGGGTGGTGAGGAGGTCCCAGTGATGGCTCATGCCAAGCCCCAGCCATCCTCTTGCTACACTCCTCACTGGAAACCTGCTGTCCAGCCAAGTTTGGGAAGGTCGGGACATACATTGGGAAGGTCTGGAGCACTCTCCAGCTGCCCCCTCCTTGTTTTCCCTCATCTNCCTTCCCTGTCCAATCACCTTTTTCTGCAGCTTCTTCTCCCTTTGGAGTTACCTTCAGCAAACACCGCTGCATCCCACCCGAGCCAGGCAGCAACGCGGCTCTGGCCCCATGGCCAAGTGTAGGCTTAGAGGCACAGCACAGACACAGCTCCATTAAGCCAGGCTGAGCCTTACGGGAATCATTCCTGGCCTGGGCTTGAAAAAACAAATATAGCACGTTGGTTTGCTTTGGCTGCGCCAGGAGGGTCACACAGGGACACAGGTTTGCTGTTCTGATGGGAGGCAAGGTCCAAAGAGCAGCGTAATAGGCTGGAAAGCTGTGGAAATGGTATGTCATTATTTACATGTCAGGGACAGAGCCAGCAAAGGCTGAGGATGAACTTGTCGAAATGGTCCGGGTTTGCGCTCGTGCTTGTCACGTGTGGGGCATCGTGGAGGTTGATGGGGTCTCAACCACTTGTTCAGCCAGAGCAGGGATGGGTGAAAGCCCAACCCTGTCCTTCCCATGGCTTCACCCGTCCCTGCTCTGGTCCTGGGAAGGACAGGGTCCATCCGAGCTCACACTCCTCCTCTACTCCTGCTTCATTGCCTGAAGCACAACAGCTCCACGCTGAGTCGGAGCATCTAAAGTTTTGCCTGGTTTGAGCAGGGATTTGACCATCATGAGGGCACCCTGGGTGTTCTCCTGCCTTGGGACCAGCAAGGTCTGGGTGCCAGGGTTGGTGGCAGTTCAGTCCAGGAAACTTTCCTAGCTGCCTCGGGCACAGGATTTATTCTGCCCCAGGCATGGGATTTATCCTGCCCCTTGCCACGCAACCTGGGCAAGGAGACTTTTCTCCCAGCCTTGCTGCATCTAAACTGTTTAAATTGCCAGTTCTTTGGGATAGGAATTATTCATCCATAAAGCATCCAGCATGTGTTGGTTATTATTTGGATATGTTATTATGAGTCAAATAGGCAGTAATAATTTATGCTGGAGCTGGAGCTGACCTTTGTACACCGGGGAAACCAACCTGAAAAGGGAAAACAGTGACGACATCCACTGTGTTTACTGACATTTTGGCTTTTTACTGGCATGTTTTCAAATGCCAAAAAAAGTCAATAAGTGGATTCTCTATAAGTACACATAGACAGAGTGTATAAACATGATGTATAAGCACAGGATTTAGTTCTGTGTCTTTGTTGTGTGTCCATATCTATATTTATATACATATAAAAGTGCAGGCATCAGGTTTGCAAAATTAATATCTAAATGATTTTCTGTTTGCGTGCCTTCTGCTTGTGACCAAAACATGACTTCCTTTTCTTTCATAACCCAGCATTTAACTGAAAAACAAAAAAGCCATAAATCTAGATTATATATAAAAACTTCTCATAATATCTGAAGCTTGCACTAGACTAAGAGGGAAAAAAAAAATGCCTTATAGTTAATTTACCATTTTTATTGCTGTGTTTGGGGTGGGGGAGAAACACGGACTAGTACCAAGGGTTGGTCTTTTATTTTATTTCTTTTCTTTATACCTCGTCTCGGTAATTTCAGCGCCGGTTGCTAACCCCATCCAGGAGGTGGGCATGGACGTGCCGATGGGCACGCACGTGTGTGCACGCAACCTCTCTCCTCTCTTTCATGCTCACATCCAACCCAGCCCATGCAGAGGGCTCCTCAGCTGTTCAGTCATCACCTTATAAATAGCTTTTCCTTCACGTACTTGGCCACAACCATAATGCAGTGAGTGATACCCAGAGCTCCTTGGATTCTGGTTGCAGGTTTCCCGCTGACCCGCTGGGGGAGTTTGAGCTCTTGCTTTGCCCCTTAGATCCTAATTCATCCTTTGATTTGCTCTTTTAGGATCGGGAATTGTCTGGGACAGGGATTGTGTCTACATGCCCAGCACAAAAATAGGTCTTAATTAAACCTGGGGAGGGCCTGGCTATTCAGTCTGAAGAGAAAGGAGGTGTCTATGCATATATCGAGGGGTAGTGGTTTTAAATTGAAAGAGCAGAGATTTAGATTAGATATAGCGGAGAACTTCTGTGGTGTGAGGGTGATGAGACCCTGACCCAGGTTGCCCAGAGAAGCTGTGGTTGCCTCATCCCTGGAGGGGTTCAAGGCCAGGTCGGAGGGGGCTTGGATCAACCTGATCTGGTGCGGGGTGTCCCTGCCCAGGGCAGGGGGTGGCACTGGGTGGTCTTTAAGGTCCCTTCCAACTGTAACCATTCTGTGATTCTATATGTATGTCTATGCACAATATGCATGTATTTAATTATGACCAAAGGGAACAGTTCCCCTTCTTTCCCTCCTATAACAATTTGAAAAAATCCATTAAATATAATCTTCCCTTTACAGCCCCCTACCTCCCCTCCCTGCCCCCTCTTAAAACCTGCTCAGGGTTAATTTAGAGACTTTGTTGTGTGAAAGCGAAAAGATTTTTTTCTCTTCCTGACCTTTTAAAAACTCAATATTTTTAACCCTCAGTGATTGTCTTTAAAAATGTCACTTTGAAAGCTAAAATTACATTGTTCCATTCAATAAATGTCCTAATGGGGCAGATTCAGCACTGTCAAAGCGATTGCCCTGCTTTATTACCCCCAACCCAAAATTTCTTTGACCTGTTTGCCTCTTTCTGAACTTATTGTTTTAACCAGGACTTTTTTTGCTGGCCAGCTGGTTTTGCCCTAGTGTTCCTAACAAGTCCTACTCATAACTCCAGCCTGGTCTCTTGGGAGATGCTGTAGTTCATTGCAGGTGTCCTGAGTCTTTCCTTGGGAAGGGCACCAGTTTTGGGACCCTTTGCATCCCCCTCACACCCTGGAAGCAGTGGGGTGTGTGATGGAAGCTGTCAGGCTTAGGTATGTCTCCTTGCTGGGTCCCACCACCCACTGCCCCACACACATGGAGCTGTGTTGTGCCAACTCAAGGAGAGGTGGATCAAACACTACCAAGGGCTGGTGGCCCGCTGAGCACAACCTGGGAGCTCCCTGCTCCAGGCAGGAGCACCCATGTGCAGGTGAACATGTGCATGTGCACAAGTAGCCTCGACTTATTATTACATGTTTTTGCAAGCCCTTTACTCCCTCAGGTCAGCCAAGAACATGTTCTCCTCCTGCTGCACCATGGCTCCCTGTTGGCTTGGCTCTCCAGAGGATGTTCATATTTGCTCCTGTGGGCTCTCAAGAAAAAAAAGGCTGGGATTTCTCCAAGCCCAGGATGCTTTTGTTTTGATTTGCATATTTTTGGGGTGGGGGGATCATCCCTGCAAGGTGAGCTGCTCCAGCTGACATGTCATGCCTTCGGACCTCTCCTTCTTCCTCCTCCCATTCCCTCTGTGGAAACCCTGGGTGTCTGCAAACCCCTCTTGGCTGCCCTGAACCCCGTGGCGTGAACGTGCTGGGAAATAGCTCCTGCAGCACCTTTCTTAAATCATGTCTATTACACGCAGCCCCGATGTTCGCTGGGAGGCCACTGAAATGGCTGGGAGGGATTTACCAGGTCCAAATTCACTTGACAGAAAAACAAAATTCCAGCATAATTTTAACCAGCTGTGGTGGGAGAGTGAAAGAGAGAGAGAGAGAGAGGGAAGGGGAAGGAGAGCTCGGGGTTGGGGGGCTGGGAGAGAAGTGGTGCTGCCAATGGGCTGGGACGAGCAACGTCTGTGCAAAGAGGAGCCCTGGGTGGCCCCCTGGGTGGTGGGGAGGGCTGTGTGTCTGCCCTTCCCCACAGTGGCCCTGGCCTCTTCGCTGTCATAGGGGACAATGCCAATGCCAGCGGGGAAGCGCCAGGGCCACTTAGCCAAGCCCTCGTGTGTATCGCTGCTGTGTGTCCATACTCTTACCATCCTCAGCACTGCAATGGGGAGTGCATACATCACGTTCCAAAGGTTGTCTAAAATTTCAGCTCATGTTTAAAAAGAAGGAAAAAAAATGTATATAAAGCAAAAATAGACCTACGTAACGACTTCAACGTCTAGCTTTTATTTCTATATTCTTTTGTATTACAAGAGAGCGTGAGCTCCAAAGCCACATGGCAAACAAACACATTTAGTTTCACTATGATTTTAATTTTAAATTTAATTTAAACAATGTAAATATATATTTTATATAGTGTAATAATGTATTTTATACATGTAGATGTTGTGTGTGTTTTGTAGGTATAATTGGAACAATGCAATTTTAAATTAAATATGAACTACTTTTACGTTTAACTTTGTGAGAATCCATGTTCATGATTTCCAAAGTTAGAGAATTTACAAAGAGAGATTTTTTTTTCAATAACCTGAAATGTTTAAAGACATTTTTATTGCATTTTATTGTGTTTCCCACCCCTGTTTCCATTTTAGACTGCATGTATCAAGCCGGTCAAACATCTGATGAATCTGGGGACTCCTGGTTGAACCTTATTGCTACGTAATAATTTTTCCACATACATAAAACCTAAGTACGGCTTCAACCTCTTCAACAAGCTGCCAGTGAATAGCTCATTGAAGCCAGGGAGATCTCAGGCGTACACAAAGCTCTGCCCATGTTGAGATTTTGCAGGATCAGGGCGATGTCTTAGGAGGCATAAAAGTTGGTGAAAAAAAGAGTTTGTGTAGGACATAAGTAGAGGAGAACATTCACACCTTTTACAAGAAAAAGCTGCAGTGTTCCTGCTGGTAAAAGTACCCAACTGAATGCTGTCCTGTGGGGACGGACATCCTGCTCAGTTGAAAAGAAACTCCTTGGAGATAAATGAGCTGAGTGTGCTGAGCTTCCCTGTGATCATTTCCATGGAAGGACAATGAGTATTTTTATTTTATTTGGCTTAATAAAGGTAGCACAGCATTGTAGCTCTGTGCTTCATTTTTTGACAGCTTCTGTGTACCCCTGGCTCGATACAGGCAAGAAATATGGTGTGGTGGGGTTGGGCTGGAGCCAGAAGGCTATGCATCAAGGGCAAAAGGTTGGAGAAATCTGTTTAAGCACTGGTGCAAAACAGGCTTCTTGGGTGATGGTTGTCCTAAATGTTCTACAACACATGAGGATGGCTGAGAGTCCTTGTTTCTCCTGGTCTGCCCCCAGAGCAGTTGTCTCCTGCTCCCACAGTGCTGTTAGGGGGGGTGTGTGGTCTGATATGGTTGCGTGTGCCCATCTGCAAGTGTGATAGTTGTGGCTGGGGTTCTTGGAGCTTCTGAAAACCCCAGAGGACACTGCTTGTGCCATTGACTATGTCCCTAAGGTCCCCTGGACTGTGTGCCTTCCCTGCTTTCTCAAATCCTTTCCTTCTAGAAGTTAGTTTTGTGAAGGCAATTGCATGAGACTTGGGTTTTACATCTTCTAGTGGTGGACACCTCTTCCCACTCCCACTTCAGCTCTGTCCAAGCCGTAACCCTGACCAGTGGCAGAAACTTGACAAAAGTCAACTGTGTGGAAGAGAAACCCTGCTAGGTGGAAGATAACAGGTTAGGATATGGTTAGACATCCTGCAGTGTTGGTGTCACTCCTCACTCTTATATTTCTATGTTGGTTTTGGAGAGCCTGGCTTCAAAGAGGCAAGCGTTTGAAGGAACTGTGTGACTGGTCCAGTGTCATCTAGGTCAAAGTGGTACCTCTTCTTCCTGGGAGCCTTCCTTTAGGCTGCTCATTCAGTGCAGCTGGAGAACCCCGCAAGAAACATTTCTGCATTAAATATGCCAACAGTAGCCGGTGGCATTTAGCGTGCAGCCTGAAAGGGTCCTCTGGCCACATGTCCCATAACAGCTCTGCTGACCAGGTAAAGTTGAGCTACCTATTGACCATCATTGTTCCTCTGGACCCCGGCACTCTGCTTTCTCTTTGCAGTGCATTATGTGGGTTCTGTCAGATCAAATGATCAAACCAGGCTTCATATGATTACTTTTTACCCCAGTCAGCATGAGTGACATTGTTTCTACCTGCTCCTCCACGGTTGGGAGTGAAGTTGAGGGCCCTAAGGAGGGCAGTTTTGTCATACATGGGGCTGTGTTTTACCTACAGCAACATCTATTTGACTTAATCCTATTCAGTACCCAACAGGTTAGGAGCAGAGAGACTGAGAAGTGGCTGCAAAAGAGTTGGGATGTTGATTTCCCATCGAATTCTGAGGTGCCCCTTTCCTCCGGCTGTCCTGAGAATGTTGACATCACCACTTCTGGAGGAGATGCTGCTGACTTAAGTATGATTTAGTGTGAAACAACTAGGCCTAGATGTAACATGTGTCTGCCTTCCCCGGGGAGCCCAGAGGTGTTGACTCTCTCTGATCACTCAGTCCTGGGCTCTCACCCATGGATAATTACGTTCTTCCATGGATGATCCTGAAGGCCAAGTTCTGCTGGAGCAGGAGGACTTGCAGGTGGGCAGTGGTCAGCTCTTCACCTCGTGCTTCGTCCAGCTGTTGCTGCAGCCACTCTTTGGTTTTTCGTCTAGGGAAGGCTGGAGGTGGGGAAAAGAAAGCTTTGACATAACTGTCCCTCCCTTCTCCATTCGGTAGCAGCAGGGAAGTTCATGATCCATTCCTGTTGGCGCTCAGCTACCCTTGATGGCTTCTCGCAGGAGCACTCAGGACTTTGGCTCAGTCCAAGGGGTGATATTAAGCAAAACACTTTGTACTTCAGCCTATAGCAATCCCTGGACTGGGAGCTGGGCTGCTATGGTGACAGTCTCCCTTGAGATGCTTAAATCAATTAGACAAGGACACAGCATCTCTGGTGTCTCAACCTTTTCCCCATTGCTCTCCCCCATCCCATCGAGCCGCATATTCTGCGTGAGATACCTACCACTCCCAGCCGGTAATGACTTCCACATGGGGCTGGACCTTGTGGACAAATCCCCTGTAACAATAGGAAATGTTCCTTGGTCTCTCATTGTGTCTGTCTTTGAGAAGGAGGAGAAGGCGTTGACGACAAGCCGAAGAGCTCTAATATTCCTCCCGGACAGCTGATTAATTCCATCCTCTGCATCCGCTCTGGACCATCCCGCCCCGCCCCGCGCCTTCTGCTTTTTATTGTTCTCTCCACCTGGCTCCCTCTGGCAAGGAAACCGATGGGATTTCGTGCCACGTGGAGCTCCAAATGGAAAACCCGGACAGCGAGAGCCTTTGCTCCCCCTGCGGCCCAGGCCCAGTGGCTCTCGCTGGAGGAGGAGGAGAAGCTGCACCTTCCTCGCAGCCAAGACAGAGCGCTGGAACAGAGACGCGGCATTCCTCCCCGGCACGTCTGCTCCCGCCTGGGAGAGACGAGACCCTGCCTTTTCCCACTCCTTCCCCCACCATGGGGATGGCTCCTCTCTTTGCAGATAGCTAGAAGCTCGCTCTCCCCCTTGGACCTTCTTTCTACACGTGTGGGCACGTTCCTGCTTAGAAACGGTCTGGGGTCCCCCAGGGATGTGCCCACCCTTGCCCTGAAAACTACCAAAGCCCACCTTGCTCCTCCTTTCCCCATCTGTTTGGGCTGGCGTAGGCAGGGCTGGAGGCCCAGCTGTGCTCACACGTGTGTGCAGAGGTGTGCTGGTTTGCACGCTTGCACCCTCGCTCGCTTGCACGCGTCCCCTTGCCCCGTCGCCGCAGCCGGGGTTTGTCTCCAGTGCTTGCCGTTCCCTCGCCGGACGCAGGCTCAGCTGCGATCCGTGGAAGAAAGGCCAGGGGAACGGTGAGGGGGGAAGGAAAGAGAGAGACAAGGGCATTTTTGATTACGATTATGGAGTTGATTTATTAGAATCATTTTAAAACACAAAGCCATCTGTGTGCCTCTTCCCCATCCAAGATTTTTAAAAGACCAAACCATCCATCTGACCCCCAGCTCTCCCTCCCCTCCTCTTCCCCCGCCTCATCCTCGCTTTCCCTTCTCCTCTGTGGCTCTCTTGCCAAAACACTTGCCCATACTTAATTCTCCTCCCAGAGAGACAATGCTTTGCATTCCTGTATTGGAAGCCAAAGGGAAAATAAAGACAATTCTATTCTGTCTCTGCTTTGCAGCTTGGTCTGCTAAGTTGCTTTCCCAAGAGTCCATGTTTAAACCCCCCCAAAAAAAAAGATAAAGGAAAAGACAAGCTGGTGCTGAAAGGTGCTGGAACATCATCGTGTGAGGGTAACATTTTCATTCACTCTACATATCAAACAGCCACTGGCAGGTTGTCCCCAGGCGAAGCCAGTGAGATTCCAGCTTCTTCCAAAGGGCCCACCTTTAGGGAGGAAAGATGCTTTTGGACTCCCTCTCCCATCCTTCCTTTGCTCCCTTTTGAGGGCCTTGGCACAAGCCCCAGTTTTCGAGGGTTGAGGTGTGCTGACAGATTCTCTGAGCAGGATGAGCCAGTGGCTGAAGTCCAGAGCAGGAGGAGAGCCGAGGTCTGAGTTTTCTGGAATTGCCTTGTGACAAGCAGGAAGAGGCTCAGCCTTCTTCTTCCTCGCTGCTCCCCTTGATGCCGGTCCAGCCTCCCTGGAGTGCTGACATCAGAAGAGCTGTCATGATTTACATCTCTTGAGGATTTGCCTCTCCCTGTTGTGGCCAAGTCTCTTCAACTCTCCATGCCTCTATTTTTCCCAGATCTGCCATGCTTTAGGCATTTCTGCTGTCATCAGAAAAACTAAACCACTGTCCCCAGCTGGCAGCTAAGGGTTTTGACATTATAATGCTGTTGTCCTTCTTGCAAGTTTGGAAGGTGGGGAGTAGGTCTGGAGCTCCTGTCTTGGATGAAAGGAGAGCCAGAGTATCAGTATGTGGTCTGTGTGATCTAGATGAAGTTTGGGATTACCTAATGCATGTTTAGCCTTTTCTTATTTACACATCAGGGAAACATTTTCCTCAGTTTCAGCAAATTATTTTGTAGCCAGTGTCCAGCATTGAAAATCGCGGTGATGGTGGGAGAAGGTCACGGGCAATGGTGATCGCAATCCCAAACAGCAGTGTTTTGTCTTGGATTTTATTTGTGTGTGCTTGGGTACAAACAAAACCTTCCTGGGTTTTGTAACTGTTCTTTTGAACTTCATCTTTCCATATAAATCTTATTTGGATGCTGTTAGTGGTTCCCATATGAGATCTGACATTTGTTATTTGATACTGGCAGAGGAGAATGAAACCTATTAGTGAAGGCTCATGGGTTCAACAGAATCCTAGGGAATAAGAGCAGGGCTTGTGAAAAGACCTGAGGATTTAGTGTCACTGTCAACCACTTGAACTCTCGAATCTCTTTGCTGACCCCTTTCTAGCCACAGAATTGTCTGTCTTCGGTTTCCCTCCTTCCAGGTGTATATTCCTTGAAGCTGATGACTTATCCACTTTGCTGTACACTAAATCACCTGAGTGCTGATTGTCCTCCAGGACCTCTTCTCCATTCCCTTATGTCTGCTTAGAAAAGATAGGCATAACCTCATGCATTTCTTTGGGAAAGAAGGAAAAAGAAGTTTTATTTAGAGCACAAAACTGCTGTGGTTTGCGTGGCACCTCTTTGCAACGCGGTCCCTCTCACTCCTCTTCAGGAAGGACATCTTGTGGAGGAACGATGTTACTCAGCTGGCCTAAAATCTATCAGGAATCCTAGGAAAAGGGTTGAAGAAATGGTCTTCCAGGTCTAGAGTTGAATAAGACTGCTTAAAACAGTCGTAGTGAGGATACAACCAGCAGCCTTTCCACTGCATCCCCATCTGCACTGAACCACTTGGCCACGAGAAACCCTTAAAGATGATCTTGCAGTTTGTGTCCCCAATTGAGAGAGGACAGTGAATGACTGCATCTCACAGATTCTTCTCCAATGCAAGCATTGGAGCTCAAAGATCCCTGGTTGCTCCATGACTGCTGACCTAAGAAAGGGAATTTCTAGCCCATATTCCCCACACTCTCAGCTTCTCCCTTTTTATTTCTTCTGTACGCGCCGTTCATCCCTGCTTCCCGTCCAAGGCTGCTGTATCATGGTTTAAACAGCTGCCACGTCCCACCCTGGAGGCAGCTGTGTCTCAGGGCTGTCTCAGGGCTGTTGGGGGACCACAGGGCTCCTCTCCCTGACACCAGTCCCACTCCAGTCCCACTCCTTGAGCGGGATGAGGACATGGGGTGCAGGTCTGGCTGGAGGGACAAAGCAGGACCATGCCAGGCCATCACCCCATCTTCCTTCACACTTTGCAGTCTGGTGCAGAGAGGCCTTCTCTCCTCATTTTTTTTTTCCTTCCCTCTTTTTTCTTTTTTTTTTTTCTTTCCATTGGTTGTTTGGATTAAGGGGCCTTAAAGGGGCCAGACATTTTTTGTGTTCTCTCATACCCTATAAATAACCGGCACCTCTCCAGTGCTCCAACTCCACCCTTCAGTTGCAGATTCCACTGTCTAGCTGCCACCACTCCGCATGGCCTTTCACACTCTTCCTTTCTATTTAAGATGGAAATATTAGTCCAAAAACTTGCTGTCACCAATTCTCCAAGAAGAGGAGGAGGAGGGGGGAAAGGGAAAGAGAGAGGTGGGAGGCGGGAGAGGAGGACACAACCAGCCAAAAAAAGTATCCAAAGGAATGTTCTTCTCCCTCCCAGGTTTACAGCGATGCCTTTCCATCCAGAGTCATCTGTTTTGTTTTCCTTCTCCCTCAGCCTGAAAGTGCTGCAGCATTATCATGTAATGTTGCTTAATGTGACCAAAGGCTTCGGCGAGTCGCCTCACGGACCGCAAGCATAGCCCAAATTCCAAGACGGCGATGCCTGCAGCGTCTTGTTAAAGCAGAGCACTTGCAGCCCTCTTGTGTGTCCCATGAATGGTTGTTTTGGGTTTTTTTGTTTTGTTTTTCTTTTCTCTTCCCCCCCCCCCGTCCCCCTTTCTTTTTCCCCCCATTTTTTTTCCAAGTGCAAGCCACCACCCCGAGTGCTGGGCAGGGATTTTGCAACCTCGGCGGCATATCTGGGAGGTATGTGTGGAATCTTTCAAGTGCTTGGTCAGTCCTCTGTGGTTTCCTTTGAGCAACTGCCCACCCTGCCAGGTCCTACCACCCCTTCCCAAGCCCCCTGACATGCAACCAGTTGCGCCATTCACGCTGGATTTTCACATGACAGTCATCTCTTCTTGGTTTCTTTCTCTTCCTTCCTCCTTTCGTATTTCCCGATGCTGGTGAGGGATTGGAGGGTAGCACTCCTGAAGAGTAGAGTCATCTGTTGCACCATGTCGTGGTCAAAACCACGACAACAGGACAAGCTCTTACCTACCAAGTGTCCCGATCCAGTTGAGGAAGTGTGATGGAAACCCCACTCAGTGCTAGATGATGTTAAGAATTTGAGTGAGGGAAGTGCGATACTCTTGTAGATGAAGGTCTGAATTTTTCCTCTACCTGAGATGGTATTTCATCAGTATTTTATAATCTCTTGTGAAATTGTTTCCTGCCCCCATCTCTGGGGCAGGAAACTCTTGTTATTCCCATTTTGAGAAGGCAGAGTTGAAGCACACAGCCCTGAAGATAATGACTGGCTTGACCATTCTAGTTGCTTAGGCTTTCCAACCTGGTTGGTGCCCATTGGCCAGGTGTGGGTACAAGCTGCAAGGTACCAATGCCCATGTGGCTCTGTGGGAGATGTGCTGGTAGGTTGTGTTGGCTGTGATTTTGATCATAGTAGTTGAGACAATGCAGATGGAAATGTGGACCTGTGAGATGGCATCTCGTGGTCCTCCTTCCTGAAGCTCGGCCCGTGTCCACATTTCAGTTGTGATTCCTTGACGGTGTGTACGGTAGAAGAGTCTGACTATGAGACTGGTGGTTTCCATGACAATTTAGCTCTACCCTTTGCCCTGGACACATCCTCATTAGCATCATCTGCTTAACCTGACCAGGACCCCTGTGGACAGGTTTCCTCTATGGGAAATCCCAGCCGTGGTCATTTTTTGTGCAGCCTTGCTTTCTGTTTGCACACCCTACCACGGGGTTACCTGCCAAGCTGGCAGCATGGGATAATTGTTACCACTTGCAATTAAAAAAATTAACAGCAGAGAAACCCCAGTGCAATGAAGCAAGCAAAGCAGCAAGGTCTGTTCATGCAGAATTGGTCATCATTTGCCAGACACTTCTGTATCACTTTGTTACTGGATATTCTTATAGATAGGTAGAATAAATCTGTTCCTGGGTCTGTTTCAGCAGGAGATGGGTGAAGCCCTTTCATTCGAGCATTTCTCTCTGCAGTGAGTTCTCTCTGTGATGGTCTTGCAGATCCTCCTTCATCTTCCAGTGCAGCATCATGGGCAGCCCCTGCATGATCCTCTGTCCTTTCTGCATTAGCATTGGGTTTGTGCTGAACGCCTGCCCTGCCTCTCCCCTGGGCTGCAGCAGAATAGTTAAGTGATGTTTTTCGGTCCCTCGATAAGTAGCGATGAAGGTAGGGGTTGCCTTTCAGCTGGGGCCCACTCACCCACCCTTGGGGAGGTATGTGTGCATGCTGTGGTCCAGTGCAGGAGCTGTGAGGGGCTGGAGCATCTTGGGAAATCCAGAAGAAGCCAAATGATGTCTCTGTGGAGTGAGTTGCAAACTACTGGACTTGAATTTCATTCAATTTTAATTCAATTTCTAACGACGAAGCTGTGTCGTTAACACAGTGACCACCCTGGCTGCCAAATGCCATGTGCCTGCTCTGAACACTGGGGCTTCACAACCAAAGTTGTAAGTTGGTTTGGTCTTTGGACTTTTCTTTATTTTAACTTGAGGAAAACTATATTTTATTTTTTTTTACCCTGAGCTGCCTTGTTGGAATTGGCTGGACTGGTTTTATCTGAAAGTTTCCAAAAGAAATTCAGCCTGAGGCAGATACCCAGTGTGGAAAATTTCAACCCAAATAGTTAAAGTTTGGCAGCGTGGTAGGTGCTGAACATATGGAAAGTGCTGAGATAGTGCTACCTGCTCTGCTTGGTGAGGTGTTTTCAGGGGCGTCCTCTTTTCAGTTATGTGAGCATGGGTCTGGCTTCCTACAGAGATGCAGAAACATCTGTATTGGGTTATGGGCATCCATGTGCTGACCATGAGACCATTGTGGATGGGGATCACCCTGCCTGGTCACCTTCAGAGAGATGCTGCAGTGAGATGTTCCTGCATCAGGGCAGGTCTCCTGTGGTTTGGATGGTCAGCAGGAAGGATGGAGAGGAGTCCTGTCCTGTTTCTGGTCCCTTCTGACAAGGGTGACACCAGCTGCTGGCTGGTGGTATTAACCCTTCAGAGCTCACTTCTGAGATGTGTGCTCAGATCCCAGTTGCACCTGTGTCTATTTGTTGTGCTGGCTTCTGGAGTGGACACCAGCAGTTGGTTTATGTTCCCTCCATGGCATCAGCATCAATCAGAGCTGTGTTACTCACCCAGTGCCCAAGTGGGGCCAATGCTGGGGAGCCTCATGTCTGTGTGAGCTGTGATATTCCACCCCTGCCGGCCCCAAGACACCTCTTACTGTTGGGTTCAGAGAGGAGTCTGTGACCCTAGGGTTGGGCCTTTTGTTGTTGTTGTGTTTATAATCAAGCAGCCTTTATGCCTAAGTGTTTAATCACGTAAGTTTCTGTTTGGATTCTCAATGGGTCAGAGTTTGACAGACATTTATTTACCCCAGGTGGCTGGTGGTGGGGCTCTGCTCTCCCATCTGCCTCCTCTCTCAACACCCCTGTCTCAACAAACTTGGAACCCAGTTCTGAGCCAAACCTTCTGCAATCCTTTTCCCTGCCACCCACACAGAGACATGCTGTCCCTGTCACCTCCCTGGTGGCCACCAGGCATCCCGCCACCCGCCCCTGCCAGCTGCGTGGGGACGGCCACACGCACGGGACAGTGTGCTACTGCCAGACAACCTGAGTGATGACTTTTCTTAATTAATCTGGCTTTCCTTCCCCCCTCCTTCCTTTCTTATTTCCGTTCCCAAAGTGTGGCAGAAGACACCAGCCGCCATCAGACGCGTTGCGCAGGCAGGGTGACATCAGCTCCTTTCCTTTGGGACGACGCTTTAGAATCCGGCTGAGATTTTTTAGGCCGGTTTTCATTAAAAGTGGCTTTTAAAAATGGGTAAGTAATAATTTGTTAAATCAAGCCCTGAACTGCTCAGTTTAACAAATTATTACTTTTTTTAAAAAACAAACCAAAACAGACCAGGTATAAAGGGAAGCCCAGTTTAATGAACAATGGCCAGGTTGGATCAGACTGGATGTTAATTCCAGTTCGGTGCCGCCACCATCTTTGTCGTGGTGGTTTAGTTGCATCCTCCTTTCCATGTTAATTAAACTGATGTGTCAGTAAGTGTTGTAAGTACAAACTTGGGTAGCGTTTGTTTTTTGGCTTTTGCAGTGTTGCTTTTGCAACATTTGTTTAGTTTTCATTCAATGCATAAAATATGGAGGGAACAAAAAACTCATGCACATTGTATCGTGTAATTAGACGGGCAACCAGATGTTAATTAATATATGAATATCGTTTTTATTTCCAATCGTCTGGCTGTGGTTTGAGCAAACCTATGTCCCCCAGCTGTTGCTACACGAGACACAGTCAGAGCGAAAACAGAGCCAGAGTTCAGCTCTATTCCCAGAGCACAGACTATTCCCCTCACTGAAAGAGGAGATGCTTTTAGGATGTGCTGTCCCCAGACGTGACACAGCAGTGTGACATTCTCCTTCTATCCAGTGGAGGGCAACAGGGGAAACGCTCACAGCCGTGTACCTCCGGAACCAGGCTGGGGAGCTTTAAATAAATAGAATCATAGAACCATTTCGGTTGGAAAAGACCTTTAAGATCATGGAGTTTAACATGGACAAGTCCACCACTAAACCATGTCCCTAAGTGCCACATCTGTGTATCTTTTAAATACCTTCATCCGACTTTTCCTGGATGCCACAGTCCAGTAGGCATATCTTCTGCCAAGCAGTAATTATTTATACTCCAGCTACCTGGTGGCTCTTGGAGAATTCCCTGAAGATTTTTAAAATTCAACTGGATAAAGCCTTGAGCAACCATGCCACAACTTTGCAGTTGGCTGGAGAACTTTTGTGATTCTCTGGCAGTGAGGCAAGTGGTGGGCCACCACCTTCAGCCTTTTGCTGTCAAAGGATTTGATTCTTCTCTGTTTCAACTAGAAGACCCTTTCTAAGCTGATCCAAAAATTTCCTTTCCTTTTCATCAGCTCTCATCCAGGGTCAACGTGGTTGTGCTGTGACCAGCCAGTGCATCCAGGTGTTTCACTTCTCCTTTGTTTTTATCTGCAGAGGTTCCTGCTAGGAAAAGAACTGTTTTAATGTCCATCTCTAAGTTAATTTTCATTTTTCAATAAGAAAAGTCATTCCACTTGTATCACTATAGCCCTCAAAATCTTTTAATTTATTTTGACTGTTCCTCTGATCTCCTGTGCACCAATAATGCATTCCCCTTTGTCGGTGCTAAAATCATTGCCGTGTTTCCAGTAAGAAATAAGATTGATTACAAGCCTGATCATTGAGGAACTCTGCTAGTTACCACTCAGTTCCCATCACTGTCTTCTCAGCATAGCCTGTTTTCATTTGCCCATTACTCAGTTCCTTACCTGCTCTAAATTTTTCTGCTAATTCCCATCTTTTCAAGCTTACCTAATAATTACCCGTGTCGTGTCATGACTAGTGCCTCTTGATCCCTGCATAAATTAGATTGTACCACACTTCTCGCATCTAGGGAATGAACTGTCTCATTGAAGAAATACATCAGCTTTGTCTCACACAATTTACTAGACCTGGGATTGCAGTTTATTCTGCTTGTCTTCATGTCATTAACGATTCCTTCCTTTAAATAAAAAAAGAAAAAAGAAAAAAGGGCTCTATAATGAGAAGATTTTCTCTCTCAAAGCTACACTTGTGCCTTGAATATCAGCAAGGAAGGCCAAGCTATTCAATCTCTTTGACCCAGCACATGGTCCATAGATGCATTGACTTTCTCAAGGCATCCAATCTTCTGCTAAGTCAAGACAAAAGCCCGTGACTTTCTCTAAATTGCTTGTGAACTCCCTGACACTCTCTCTTTGTCCCTGTTTTTTCTTCTCTCCCCCCTCCCCACCAGTAGCTGGCACGAGGAGAATAACAGTGGAGTCTCCCACGTTGCTGTGGTCTGAGCAGGTTTCCCTCACATTATGTCTAAATAAATATTAATAAGAAAGATGGAATAAAAGCTCATTGACGAATTCAGCAAATATTTGCCTCTGCTTTCCCTTTCCAGCCACCTGGCTCCTGGAGGAAAATTTTGCCCTTTCTCAGACCAGAGCATTCAGGAAGAAAAAACACTTGGTTTATTTTCTTGGAGGAGGAGGAAAATGAAAATAGCGTTATGGGGCCTGAGGCCCACATCTCACATCTTGGGGGGGTGGAAGTGACTCAAACCACCAGCTTGAAGAATGGCTTTTATCTTTGCCTTCAAGTGACAAGTTATCACAGACTGGGCCAGGAGTGATGTCCATGATTTCACCTTGATGACCCAGAGTGCTTTTTCCGCACCCCTGGAGGGAGCGTGTGCCAAAAAAGAAAAGCTCCCAGAATAAGAGTCTTGAGTCTTTGAGTCAATCCTTGTGCTTGAAAAATCAGAGCCTTGAGTTTAACAGCAGCAAGGGGCAGAAGGAATAAAGAGAGAGAAAAGCAGGGATGGTGACGATGCTGGCTCCCCTGGGGACGTGGTTCCAGCAGCCAGAGCCGTGGTTGCTCGCAGAGACTGGGAACTTTGGAGACAAACTTTCTTGAGGACTTAAGGGATGCGGGGGCACCTCGGCTTAAATAGATGACTTCAAGGGTCAATTCATTTTTCTCTCTGGGATTTATGGCTTACTGAGAGCTTGAGTGGAGGCTGTGCTGCAGGGTGAGAAGACAAAGTTGAGGAGATGAAGGCCAGGCGGTTGTGTTGTTATGGGGCAGGTTTCTCGTTGGCACTGGCCATTTGGTGGGGGTTATGTTTGTTCCTGCTTTTTCTTTGGTTTCTGAATAGAAGAGGGGTTGGGGCTGGGGTAAATAAGCAGGCATGAGGAAAAACAAGATGATGGGAGGTATGAGAGTAAGTCAGGAAATGAAAATATGTTAATTGTCACTCTGATCTCTGTGCTGGTTAATTTGATGCCCTCTGGCAGAGGAGAATGCATCAGGGAATACATGGGGTTCTGGGTAGCACATCTCATAAATCAAACAAGTGCTGCAAAAAGAACCACAAAATACAACATCTGGGGTGTTTTCTGCATATTTCAGTTGTCTTATTTTTCCTGCTCAGAGGAGCTGATCTGCACCAAGTGTGATTTGGAGCCAGGCTCTCAGCTGGCACAAATCCCTCTGTTTCCACTCGTATCAGCGGAGCTGCTGTGATGTGTGTCGGCAGAGACACCGCTCTGTCACTGACACAGGTCTCACTGTGTCTCTGTTTCGCTTTCCTCTGAGGAGATGATCTCTTGTGGTCTTGCAGAGATATAGCAGAAACTATACCTCAATCACTACAGTTACTCTCTATGACAGAAGTAGGGGACTGTACAAGACGTTCAATTTAATAGCAAGCTGCTGGGGGAAATAGGCAGGAAAACTCAAATCACAGAAGCTCAGGAGAAGCTGCCTTCTTCAGAGAAATGGCAGAGGCAATTCCTTTGTCAATAGACACAAAGGTTTCCTACCTTGGTATTAGAGCCAGCTTCAGAGCCACTGACAGGCAGCTCAAAATGTTCATAAGGTTCCCCACATGCAGAGTTTGGGAGCGTTGCTGCTGAGATTTTGGTCCAATGTACACAGCACTTTACCCTGGGAATGCTTGGGAATACCAGAGCTGCAAAGACACCCATTGCAGATGGTAAGGTAGACCTCCTTGTGCACTGTTGGGATTTGCTGTTCACAAGCTCTCTGTGTGTTTTTCCTGGCTGGAATTAGCTAATTGTTAACTACCAGCCAAGAGGACTCTGTATCCCCTGTCCACACTGGGTTAAAAGGCAGAAGACTCAGAGGGATCCAAAGCAGAGCTCTTCTCCCAAGAAACAGGGGACAGGACAAGAGGAAATGGCCTCAAGGTGCAGCAGGGGAGGTTCAGGTTGGATAGTAAGAAAAACTTTTACATGGAAAGGGTTATCAAGCCCTGGAATGAGCTGCCCAGAGAAGTGGTTGAGGCACCATCCCTGGAGGGATTCAAAAGACGGGTTGACATAGTGCTCAGGGACATGGTTTGGTGATGATTTTTTGTCAGAGCTAGGTTGATGGTTGGACTAGATGATCTTAAAGGTCCCTTCCAACCTAGATGATTCTATGATTCAGGAAGCTCTTTGGCCTTAATATCATCCACAGCATATCACAGCTGGTCTCCAAGGTCCCAAGCAAAGGTGGAGGACATGGTTACACTGCAGAGGAGAAACTACCTCTCCAGCAGCTTGGTGCAGATGCTGACAGAGGGCAAGACATTTGCATCACCCTATCAGGGCTGACCCTATCCATAGCTACACAAAGGAGTTTGGTGTGAGGGCTGCCTGCCTACCTCCAGAGCAAGACCTGGAGGTGTTCACACCATAGGCCACCTTCAGACTGAGTGCCCACCTTCAGTTTTTCTCTCATCACTATCAGGAGAGAGCTGACTTTCAGACTGGCACAGGCTTGCCTGGCTCCTGGCCATGACTGCATAGTAGCCCAGCTGCCTGAAAGCTCCTCCATCCCAGCTTCGGCTATGTCCCTGCCACAGGGCTACAATCCAGGTCCTTGCCGGGCAGTAATCGGACAAAAATTGTCCCTGGGATACCACGTGGGGACGTTCCTTAATCCTCTAAGGATGGAGCGGTTGGTCCCACCATTCCCTTAACGAGGCTGACTAATTACTTATTACAAAGGAGGAATTGGGAGTGGAAAGTGCTCCTCAAGCCAGCTAACTCACACCTAAGCACCCCAGGCTGCATTCGGAGCAGAGCACATGCCGGAGCAATCGGAACTGCTGCTGGGAGGCTCAGAGGAGTGGGACCATGGCTATTTTATGCATATGTGTGTGAGAGCGTGAGCGCATGTCTATATATGTTATAAAAAGTGTGTGTATATATTTTACTATGTTAAGCTATAAACTGTATGGGTTAGGTATGAATTAGAACCTTATAAAAAGTGTTTACTCATTCTGTGTAACTCAAAGCAGGGATTAAACAGTAGGAAAAACTGACCAGGAGAATTTTCCAAGCAGAAAAAGTTTTACAGCTTTCATTGTGAACTTGAGAGGGAGGATTTTTTTGTTGTTGTTGTTGTTGGATTTGGGTTTTTTGGGTTTTTTTTTGTTTTTTTTTTCAGAGCAAGTTCCTTGTGTTTGAATTTTTATGGTTGTTAAATAAAAGGCAGGGGATGGGACTGCTGAGGAGGAAGGATGAATGGAGGAATAGCAGGAGAGCATTCTGGCAGGCAGAGTTCTCCCCAGGCACCTGAGCCCCATTCTCCTCTCCATCTCTTGTGACAATGTACTTTCTGTGCTGGTGGCCTCCAGGAGAGGCTCCCCCATGGCATGCCATGCTCCTAGGCAGGCCCTGCTTTTCTCATCTCCTTGAAGGCATTTTTTATGGGGAAAACAGATTCCCATAATGCCAAATTGAAAGGGAATAGGTGCAGGAAAGGAACAGTGGAAGCAGAGATGACAGGGAGGTGAGGCTCTGCTGAGCATCTCAGGCAGGGGAAGAAGAAAGGGAGGAGCAGGGGATGGGGATGCATTGAGGTCTTACAGCCTGTTTGCCCTCCTTCTAATAAAGGACAAAGCACCAAAGGAAGAATCTCACCACTATCAAGTGAGTCATCCTGTGTCAGTTCCAGCTGAGTGGTGTTCAATAAAGAGCAAGGTGGATGTATCCCGGAACGAGTCCATTTCTTATTTCCTCCCCTTCTTTGATAACAACTTTCTTCCTGTGCTCTTTTTTTTTTTTTCAGTTTCTTCTACCTTCTGGTCCTTGCTGCCTTGGTGAATCATCTCTGCCTTCAGGACTGGTGACCCGTGCATGCTTAGCAGAGCCTGACTCCTGACTCACTCTTTTCTACGTGTTATTTCCACAGCCTTAGGAAGCTTTGGGTTTGGGTTGTTGGGGTTTGAGTTGGTTTGGCTTTTTTTTTTTATTTATTTTTTTCCACTTCACTTTATGAACATTTTCCAGGGGACAAGGGGAAGGGAGGGGAGAACAGAGACCTGAGAGGGTTTGTTGCTTGGGTAATTTTACCTACTGCTAAATGTCAACATCCTATGCTTGATGCATGGAATAGAGAGTAATGAGGCTTCTATTTCAGGCTTTGCAAGGGATGGGAAAGGCTCACCTTATCTCTTTAACATGGCCCAAGCCATGTTTGGGTTCTATTTACGGATTTGAAGAAAGGAGGGAAGAGATAACTTCATCGTATGAGCTCCGGGTTGGCTACCTGGCACTGGCTTCCCTCATCAGCACAGATCTTGGAACAGCCCTGGAATCCATTTACCACTTGGCTTAATCCTGCTCTGCTCATTGTGGGAATCTGTCTTTTGTTGTCTGAGGGGTAAGACATTGCACAGTTGCTGGTGATGACGTGTCTCCAACTAACCATCCCAGAGCAATCGGTGATCCTGGGGATGGGAAGTGTGCCCAGAGACCGCATTTGCCAAGGACATCCAGGAGTCAAACAACTGTTTCCACCATAGAGGGCCTTTGGTGAGATGGGTTCCCAGGGAGCATTGTCCATCTGAGCTGTCCTGGCTACTAACAACTTGCCTTTCCTATGGATGCCAGGATTGATTTGTCTTGGATTCTGGGAAACATGACTTAAAATTCACAGCAGAAAGCATTCCTTTTGTGCCAGTGTCCTGCTGTGTGCTTATGGTAGGTATCCTCAGTGCCTGGAGTCTGCTTCCTTGTAAAAAAGGGTTAATGGTCTTTCAGGGATGAAAGCCAACCGTTAGCGGTTGGAGATCTGGACTAGGGCTCTGGGTTACAGCCTCAATTTTTCCTTTTGCCTGCTCTCTTGAAAAAGTAATTTCCTTTCTTTGCATCCCTGCTCCTTTGCCACATCTCGTGACACTGCAGACTTCTGCGACGCAGGTGTGTATCATCACGGAGCTCACGTCTTGGCTGAGGGGCATAAATGCTGCTGCATTGTCAGTGACATTAATGACCTTTGCAAAGCTCATTGAAGCCTCTGGGTGTCAGGAGCCTTGTTGGCATGTTTTGTCCTCAAGGAAACAAAATCAGCTCAGTTTAGGAAATGAGCAACTGTATTCTGTCCTTGTGAGCGGTGGGACTGGGCAGTGGTGCAGGACATCCAGTCTCACCTATAGTCTTAGGGGAAAAGATGGAGTGACTGCTGGTATGATGATGGATGCTGCAGTAGACTCCTCATGGCCAAGAGATTCCCGGCTCATTCTCCTCTTCACTGTCTTCTAGTGAATCAAAACTGCAAAGAAAAATGTTAACTTCATTATGGAGAAATCAATAAATGAATGATTCATTAGCTGTGTTAAGAAAGCTGTTGTGAGTGTACTCTAGTAAGCCAGGTAATTCCTGGTTCCAGAACTGATGTCAACTTTTGCATACATTAGTCCTGACTGAGTGGAGGTTTTCTGACTTCTGAGTTTGGTCGGATTATGGCTTCCTTTCTCAGTTTTATCCTTTGGCTTCTCTTGTGATACCTGCTTGGATAAATGGAGAGTTATGAAAAGAGGCACAGTCAGTGACATGCTTTCTCGTCTGAATCTGAGGTAACTGAACATATCTACAAAAACATTCAGAGCTTGCTGTGTTTGCACAAGTTTTAACCTTGGTCCTGCAGGCACGGACATTAGTTTATCTGGCACATGAGTGTAATGGAACAACTTGCATGGATAAAGTTAAACATGTGTAAATGTTTGCGAGATATGGGTCAATAATTCTTTGGAAATCATAGCAAACCAACTCTCTATTTTCTTATGCAGTGGTATTCTCCTCTGTCTTAGACAAGCGATCTGAAATATCTGTAATAATCATTATGGTGTAGTTGTTCCAAATAGCTCACAGCCAGGATGCAGAAACTCAACTAGTGTAAATTGTTATTGTTCCATTGACTTCAAGGGAGCTACAGGAGATTTTATGAACTGAGGATTTGCCCCCACATTCTCAAATGTCCAAAAATGCATATTAGGTCCAAATGAGAGGTCTGCTTCCTTGCGGTTCCTCCATCAGGACCAGTTTTTGTAAGTATTCGTTGGCTAACAGGCTGCAGATCTGGCTGCAGACATGCGTGCTGAGCCCAGTGGAATATACTGGTCCAAAGTCTTATCTCTAATTCTCTGCGAGCATCAGAGTCTACACATATTGCCTCTATTTAGAAAAATTTGACCAAAGAATAGTTCCTCTGGGTTGGTTGCCACCACAGGCAGTGGTTTGGTTCGCTTTCCAGCACTGAGGCCTGACGTTGGAAGAAGGGACTGGGAGCAGGGTTAGACGACAGAGGCAATATAGAAGAAATCAGCTGACCTAAGAAGTCCAAAAATTCCACTTTCCCAATAAGCAGAAGGAGAAGTGAAGCACAGATCAGCTGGTAGCTTTTCAGCATAGGTTTGAAGTAATTTCGTTTGACAGATCACCTGAGATAATTATGGTTTTAGTGATTAATTGCACCCTGAGGTTCTTTCTAGGAAATGTTCTTTCCCCCTCCTGATAGTCTGGTATTTGTGTGTGTGTGTAAGGCTTGATCTCCAGTGGGTGCAAGTCATCCAGTGGGGTTCTGTCGGGCGTTAAACTACTGGAGTATTTGGTCATAAGGAGCTGAAAATAAAGGTAAGAAAAGTGCTCCATAGAGCCAGAAATGAGGGACCTGACCCTGCTGTTTGACAGGTCTCTTCTGCTTTCTTCATAGACCATCCTGTAGTGGGCAGGTTAGGAAGTTTGTGTATTAGGCAGGTCTGTATGTCAGCTGTGCTGTAGGTATATCAACAGTGCCCACTGGGACTGGCCAGAATCACCTTGTCATTGACCTTTCTTTAGGAAGGATCCCAGCATTTGTCCTCTTACAGGTCTCTCAGTGAAAGCTGCTCCCTTTCAAGTTTAGTAATCTTAAGCCCAGTGGAAAATGGAATGTCCCAGTGCCCTGGACTGGTGGAGCCCAGCTCCTTGGTGCCATCTTCACATCAAAAATTTGGGAGTAATTTTGGGACAGTAGCTCCTTCCACCAAGAACGACAAAGGTGCATTGTTAGGAGGAAAGAGGTTACAGATACTCTGAAGTATCTGCAACAACAGTTCATGCTGTGGAAGGGTGGCTCTGAGGCTAGAGCAAAGCTGGTGAGATTCCTGGTGAACATAAGGCTCCATGCATTTCCTGGATTTGCTACAAACTGCTGACTACGGGCCTTGGGGACCACCAAGTGGTCTGGACCACTGGTCCATTGTTAGAAACCTCTAATTAAAACAAAGCTGAAAATGAGAGGAAAGCAAGAATGAGGGTGGGAACTATCTGTGGTGAGGACAGTGAGATCTAGATCTGGGGTGATGGGCAAAATCTTCTGCCAGACAAGAAGTATCTGAGGACAAAGCTCATGTCTTTCCTTTGTGTCTGCACAACTCCCAGCACAAGTGGGTTCCCACTTTTCCTTGAAATCAAGTAACTATTTTAACATGTTGCAGAGCCCAAAACAAACTCCAAGAGAATAGATAAATTCGGTTGGACTCTCCGCCATGCTAATATGAATATGTGGCTTTGAGACTGGAACTGGCTCATGCCTGGATGGCTCCAAGCACAGCAGAGTCAGCTTGTGTCTGGCTGTGGTTGACCCTTAGCAACCCACTGAACCCTGAGAAATACTGGAGGGCTCACAGCACAGAATGAAATGCATTAATTCTCACTCTCCTCCAGCAGCACACTGCCTGGGGGGAGATGGAGGAGGTGATGTGGTCTTACATGAGTTGAAGCAGTTTTTCTGAGGTCTTAGATATTGACTGTGGAAGAACTGTGATTAGCAGTCTGTAGGGAGGTCAGGTGAAGGAGCAAGGAGTCCTATTGATGACCCTTAGGGGTCACTCCATAGTTCTACCCCTTTCAAAGCACCAAGGAAGCCATTTGAGGGACTTTTGTGGCGCTGGAATGCAACTTTTGCTCTTAGCTCAACTAAAGCATTGGTGCTTAAATTTAGTCATCTACCAATGCAGTTTTCCATCAGCAGAGGAACTGGGAAGCCCAGAGGAAGATCAGCCCTTATTAATGCATCTAGTACTATACACACATTACTTCATAGTATACACAAGTATACAGAAATGTCCTCAAACGAGGACAGCTTCATAGCAAGCTCCCCCCAGTTCATTACTTAGCCGAGGTGGAGTCACTCAGAGAAGTTTTTTATACTTTTTTTGTACTTTTGTACCAATTTGTACCTCTCTACAAATGGGCGAGTGAGGGACAATCTGTGCCCAAAGTTGCACAGCATAACCACTGGCTTTTCTCTTTCAGCCTAGACAACCTCTGCCCAGCCAGAGGGATTCCCGATGGATGTGTCTTTGAGAAAAGTCATGACTAAGACATTATTTTAGAGGCTGCAGGGCATGGGGCTTAGGCTTCCACCTGACAGGAGAGGCTGGTGTGTATGGATGCTCCCAGGATGTGGGCAGAAGATTTTTTTAGTAATAACAAGGCCTTTTTATTTCTTTTATAATCTGGCAAGCTGTGTAGGGAAGGAGGTTTTGACATCCTTCCACCAGGATCAGCAAGACAGACCATCTGCTGATGTAAATCAGAACAGCTCCATTGCCTAAAGTTATGTTACACTAATTTAAATCAGCCCATCATCTCCAAGACAAACCACCTTTCGCTACCTTCCCCCACCACATGCTAGATCTGAAGCCCATTAAACCCAGGCACAACCTTCTTGTGGAGGAGCCACCCTGCAAGCCGGTGTTCCCCATCCAAAAACCTGGTCCAAGCCTTCTGTTCACACCTCTCCTCTGAACCTCCCCACCTCCTCCACAGAGCCCAGAGGAAGAGGAGAGTGGAACAAGGACCCCCAAAAGGTGACAAACTTGGAGGGCTGAGCACACCATTTGTTTCCTCAGTTCAGGAACCAAAACCTGGTGAGAACAAAGTGGAGTAAGGTCTCTTTTTCCATCTGCTTCGCTGGCATCGCTCCGGAGGTCACTGCTGGGGACGGAGGTCCTCGCTGGGCCCCATCTGCCTTCCCTGGGCTTCCTCGTTTATGCCCACTTGGGCCTCTGACATTCTACTCTGTTTTTCTTTCCTTGAAAATGGATCGGGAATTGGGAGCTGCTGCGCAGGAACGCGCCTGTTACCCATTACTGCTCCACCGGGGCTGTAACACGATCGTGCCTGTTCTGTACCCACACAGATATTTATTTATCCATACAGGCTTTCTCCTTGTTTTCATTAAGTTAGGCAGAAAAGGTTAATCTTTCTTCTGCTAAAGCTTCAAAACCAACCAAGCTAAATAAAATATGATTTCTTTCTTTTTTTAAAGGACACTCTCTCTCCCCCTGCCCTTCCCCCCTCCCCCCCACCTTAAGTACCAGAATGAGGTCACAGTCAGAGATGCCACAAGAGTAAATTGAAAACAGGTTGAAAAAAAGCAAAAGGGCGAAAGACAGAGAGAACAAACCACAATCAGAAGAAGAAAGTGACCGGTAATGTTGCAGGGTTGGTTCCATCAGGTCTAATAAAGAAGATGTCAAGACAGACACATTGGTGCCTTCCTACTTGCCCCTTCATGCTCTTTCTAGGAATCTGGAACCTGGTCTCCTCTTGTCTTCATTCCGCTTTGGTTTTTACCACCTGGTTTTTGTCCATGCTGGTCTCAGCACAGGTAGAGGCGTGGGAAGGCCTGTGAGGGTCCCAGGGCTTCCTTTGGCTCATCTAACCTCCTGGAGGCTCTTGGCCTCATTCTCTTGTTTAGTCTGGTTGAGCTCAACACCGTAACTCTTGTTGTCTTTGGTGGGATGGTTGGTGGGTGATTCATCCTGCCTGCTGCCCACAATGGCTGGGTGCTGGCACGGGGTGCGGTGGAAGGACTGAGGCAGACTGAGACTGTTGGATGATGTGAGTGAGCAGTCTGAGCCTTCTCTCATCTGTTTCCCTTCCTTGGTCCCCGTTCCTGCCCATCTGAGCCTCCCGCCACTAGAAATATGCTGGCTGGAGCACAGATTGCCAGCTCAACCTTGAAGACAGGCAGCTGAGTCAGGGGCGTCCTCCTCCAGACCAGGCATCAAGTTGGGTTCCCAGGTGGCCATCCCAGAGCCACAACCCTCATGAAGGTTGACCTTCATGCCTTGATGTGGCCAAACCTGGTGTGACCAGGAGAAGTTTGCAAAGCTTCATGAAATGGTGCTATCCCCCCTTCAAGCTCTGTTCTTCTCCTCTGTTTTAGCGAGAGCCCTGACTCACCACAACACCAGAACAATCAGTGTAAATAGGTGTTTCCAAAACCGAGCTCCACAGCTGGTTCTGAGAAAAAGAGCAGTAGTGAGGAGTCACACTGGGGAGAGAAGGAAAATGCCAGCTGGAGGGAGCTGCATCTTCCCTGCAGTCATTAGTGGAGCAGAGATTGAGTTTCAAAATCTGCCTGGGGAGCTGGAAGGTTTGGGGCAGATCGGTCCTGGCAAGGCGCTGGCATGCAAATGAGGAGGAAGAGAGTCTCGCAGGCTTTTGGTGTACTTTTGGGAGTATCAGCATCCCTTTGCTGAGCACTCTGCTGAGCACATTGCTCCATTTCCTGTAATCACTGTGCAGCAGGTACCATCTTTCACTCCGTGCACAGCACTTACCGTAGTGATGTCAAGCTCTGGACTTGTCTCACTACTGAGAAGTGAACGCAGGTGAGGCATCCTCACAGGAGCTGGTCATTTGTCCTTGGTATCTGTAACAGCTTATTGCTTTATTTAGTGTGACATCAATTATTTATTACTATTAATGAAGGACACAGATGGCTGTCTGGTCAATAAAATATCTCCTACTCCACAGAGATGATCTACTTAGCTATCATTTACTCTGCAGAGAACCTTTGGATTCTTTCTGAAATTTAATAACGCGAGCAAAGATACAACAGCAATCTAGAAGGTTTGTGCTTCAGGGCTGCTTTGGGAGGATGAAATCCTTCTTTATATTTGCTGGCAGGGTGTACGAGAACACAAGTCCAGATGGGAAAAGAAAAGCCCCTTTGCTTTCCATCACAAGCTACTTATCCATATAATCCCTTTTATAGAGTGATCAAACTCCTTCTTAAAAGATAGTTAGATTATTTGCCCTTCTCTGGAATAGACCGTTTACTCATATGCAATTTACTTTCTCTTGCCATTACTGCCCATTAGCCTAAATATTTATTTTCCATCCAAGTGCTTGTCCTGTTAGTGTATTCACAGTCATGTGTTTCTGCTTGGCCTTTTTATGCCTCTGCTTGTATGGTAAACTTGTGCTTTTTGTTATTCCCCGCCTCTGAAGATTTCTCTCCTGCTTTTCTTGTGCCTTACTCCTAAGCAGAGCTGAGCAATACTATGCACTGGGCTCTTGCCATTGCCTTGTGCATTTAGGTCAGTATTCCTGCATTGCCACAGCAACCTGAGACCACTTTTACTTTGTAGGGCAACATTAATGGTACAGCATCCTCTTGTGATGCCAGCAAGCGCATCTGTTCCCTGGTTGTTGCATTTCACTGGTCTAGTGATGGTCCTAGTCTAAATCTAGGGAATAAGGTGTTTTCTGGTCTTAGGGAAAGCTTAGGAAATTTCATTTCAGCTGCTCTCAGAGCGCCACGGACTGAACAGAGAGACTCCTCGTGTGTGAGATGAATGACCAAAGCTGCCATGGGCTCTGCTTCACCCCAGGGAGAGCGTGAGAACTCAGGTCTCTGCACTCACTGCCAATTGACAGCTCCGGGCAGTCAATTTGTCCCGGGGCTGTCCCTTTCCTGACCCTGAGTTTGCTCTGGTGTCGGTGTAGATGGGCACCACCAGCGATCTTGCTGCTGCTTACACAGGTGCAGGAGGACTCCCAGCCTTGGGGCTGAGGTTTTGGCACCTCTGCTAGCATCTGTTTTGCTATTTTCATAACAAGCTCTTTGCTTTTGTTTTATTGTAGCAGGGCCAACCAGAGGGGAAGGTTCCCCAGAGGCTCAGGACCGAACACAGAGCACCCTCTTGCTGTAGGGATTTTATTACAAGGGTTTGGGCTTAACTCAGGGTGACACCACGTTGACAGACCCTGAGACCTTCATTTTCTCCCGTGAGGACGGAGACAGCAATGCACTTTGCAACCTCAGCAGGTCTGATGGTGCCCCATGGCAAACCAGACAGACATGTGATGTGGCTGCTACTGTGTTTTGGGGCATTGTTTGCTGCCAGCCTGCTCCTTGCCCCTTAACGTTACCAGAGAGACCATGAAAGATGAACATTCAGAAGTTAGTGGATGCCATAAGGAGAACTATCTGTACAATTTTAATAAATGCTTTAATTCACTGGGTGCACATGTCGTTTACCAACCCATTTCTAGTCTCCTTTAAGTCCAATTACACCCTCTGTACTCCCTGTGTTTTTCTCTCCTGTCCCACCTCTTGTGCTCCCTGGCACAGATGTCCCGAGTGATGCTCCCTGTGTCCATGCACTGCCAGTGCAAATGTCCCCTTGGTCCCCAGTTGAACAACTGGTTCTCAGATGAACAACTCCCCAGTTGTTCATCACAGTCTCTCTGCCCAGGTATTTTCTTTCCTACACCTCATCGGCTGCCTGTCAGCCCTGAGTGCTCTGGAGGAAGGTGTGAGGTCCCACAGCATCCATAGGATGATCTGTCCCGTCCCTCCCTGACTTTTTTCTCTTCCTTAGAAGCTGGTTGCTCGGGATCTGAAAAGGCTTAAAAGCTCTTGCTGTAGTTCAGCAACGCAATCCAGTCCTGCTTCAGCCTTACGTGTTTGTAATTCATCTGGTTTGTAAGTCACAGCAGGGTCTGTTCTCAGTGACTTCTGGTGACAGGGAGTTCCCCAATCCAGCCTGATGTTGTATGAAAAAGGGATGGACATGAAAGTTGGAAATGAGTAATAGGGTTTTTCTTTGTTTGTTTAAACCATAAACCCTGAGCTAAGGGGCTTGCTCAAGGCCATGTAGCGCTCATGACTTCCAAGCAGGACTCGTACCACTGCCAGCCCAACCTGCCCCTTGAGTTGACTTGGGGTTTGGTATGGACCCAGGGCTGGGGACTGGATTTAACTGCAGGGACCGGTGACAAGGCTGACTGGAAAAAAGTTTGGAAAGAACAAGTCGTGCTGGGAGCATTAAAATGAATAATTAAGGCTTGGATTCCTTTAAGGAGGAAAAGAATTTATTGCTGCTCTCTTCTGTTGCCAAGGGGGACATTTGTTACTGAGTTGTATGTTTTGAGACAAGACGTGAGTGCGGTTTGGGGGGCCTGGGGAGGAGGGGATTTTTAATTCTACCTGGGTAATCCAGCAGCACAGCAAGACATCCCAGGCTGGTGACACCACTGGGTTATTTCGTACAGTCTGTACCGAGAACCTGGACTTGTGCTTCATTTCAGTAGTCCCCAGTCACTTTTGCTTTTGGAAAAATATGGAAAAGCACTGAGAAAGGGAATTCTCCTCCTCCCTCTGCTGTGCTGTGGTAGCAGTTACACATGCACAAGGTACCCAGTGCAGCAATCTGGGTCCCAGTTTGCCTATACCAGCCTAACTCCAGCAGCGGCAGCAGCCCTTTCTCCGATTCCCATCACTGGGACACAGGGGCACAACCACGGTAGCTGCCCCATGGTTTTTTTACTGCTCTTTATCTTGGGCTCTCAGCAACCCTGATGCAAAATGGGGATTGAATGCAATGATCTCTAACGGATGGACAGCCTGCCCACTGCATGGAGACAGGTTGCACGGCAGCAGATAATCAGGCCCAAAAATCTTAATAAATGGAGCATTTTCAATTTTGGATGGGTCATGATCTAAGGTCTTAATAAGCTTTATCAACCAGAAGACAAAAAAAAAAAAACAAACAAGAAGTTTTTCAACATTTTTAATTAGTATCTCTTTTTCCTCAAAGGCTTGTAAAGGGGTGAGTGTTCTTCAGCACAGCTGAAGGAGCTCCAGTCAGAGCTCCAGGAGCTAGCAGTGTGCATGAAAGGGAATGCAGAGATACTGGTTTTCATTGAATAAAAAAAAACCCAAAACACACACACACGAAAAACCCCCAGTGCATTGAGAGCAATCCCATCCACGCTCTAGAAATGCCTCCTTTCCTGATGATCTGATATAGCAGAAACACATTTCCCTCTGGCAGCTGGTTTTTGAAAAAGGCAGTGCCCCTTTTTATGAACTGAAGTGCAATTAGGGCAGGAGAGCCCTATTTTTCCAGGCTCCCGGCTCTTCTGGGAACCTGGAGCCCATCTGGGATGGTGGTCCCACATGGTGTTTGCAGTGAACCCACACATTCCTTTAGGCTCTGGGAACACCTCCTTCCACTGCCCAAGTGGTGTCTTAGTCTCTGTAGTGGGTCCCCATTTCAGCCAATAGCCCAGGCGTGTTTTCTGCTTTTTCCCTTTTTCCACAGGTGATATTCTCCATAGAGACTTGGGGCCATTCCAGCTCGATTGTTGATTGCCTGTCCTGTGCAGAGCTGTTCCTATGGTGTTTTTTTAAATGGTCAGCAATAATTTTGCACCTGAGTTGATGTCTTGGCCTTGTTCATCTCTTCCCTCTCCAGGAGAATCCTTGAGCTTTGCAGATGATTTGCTTTCTGGCCTTGCAACATCCTGTGTGGCAGCAGGTAGGAGCCATGGAGATGTCCCTGAAACCAGCCTCTACTCAGTCATTTTCAAGTGCCTGGAACCAGATGGTCTGTACAAGTAAGGAGAGGCGTGTGGGGAGGTGCTGGGGACAAAGCGGGATCTCCAATGCTATTATTTAATTGTTATTTTTCCTTTTTTGGGTAGCACTGTGTTCCACCAGACAGTGGACAAATGATGAGACTCTTCCTGTTGCTTTGCGTGTTAGGCTCAGCTAGTGAAATAGAAAACCAGTGTCTGCTGGTACAGCACAGGAGGCACTGGGAGTCTGTGGGAGACTCCAGTGGAATAACTCACATTTTCTCAATGCCAGGCTCCCAGGTCTACCACCCAGGTCTGGTGGAATAGGGTTGTGTCTCATGAGTAAACTAGGCTAATGAGATCTGATTGAGGCAATTTGCCAAACACCCAGTGGATCAAAATAGCCAGATGTCAAAAGAGTGATAGGTGTTGTTTCTATAGGTTGCTGGTTATATTGGTAGGAGACATGAATAGCAGATCAGAGACACCAAATCTATCTGCTCACCACCCCTTCTGCAGGGACGGCTGGTCACGCCTCTGCTGATCTTCTTGTTTACTTGACTCTTCTGAGATATCCTTTGAGCACAGGGGATTGGATTTTCTGTTGGAATCCTGTGGAGTAATGAGTGCCCCAAACAAAGGCATCATTTCAGCATCTGAGTATTAACAACATCTTCAGTATCGTTTGGAGAGCGTCTGGGCTTCTCAACTTCACTATCGTTTGGAGGGGGTCTGGGCTTTCCAACCTGGCTTGTGAGCCAAGACATCCTCTGTCCTGGGTGGGATCGCAGGAGTCAGAAGAACAAGACAGAGAAAAAAGAGGAGAAGAAAAAGGCAAGGAGGCAGAGGGGAGACAGAGTAAGCGAGAGAGAAACACCCAGGGCTTAATGTCAGAGTGACTGTAATAATTAAAACACATTTTGTAGTGAGTAATGAAACTTTTTATGGGACCACAAAAGCATTTAAAGCAAGAGCTGGCAAATGGTCTGTCAGCGAGAACTTTTAAAGATCTTGATTAATACTTTCCCTTTGCTCCCCCCTCTGCCCCCCCAAGTTAAGTATGTTGACAGCCTCCGAAGGAGAAGCCTTTATTGCGCATCTCGAGCAGGGCTGTGTCCAGGAGCAGGTTCCAAGTGATACCTCTTGCCATTTAATAATTTTAAATGTTTTCCTGTTAAGTGTATGTAACACATTAAATATAATTATTAATATCTCTGGGAACTGGGCTGCTCTGACAAGGTGCCAGGGAGAGGCTGGAGCAACCACAGAGCTTGCTAATAACCCGCCATCAATAAAACCGGCCGCTTGTGTGCTCTCAGCCATTGGGCTTACGGCTGCCAGGGGCACTGGGAGAGGGAAGAGCTGCTGGGTTTGATGGGGAGGCTGCTGCCGAGGTGAAGGCAAGGAGCCGGGAGCCAGAAGGTCTGGCTCTTGGGCAGCCTGGGCTGCCAAATCATCTTCCCCATCTGCTGGGCAGGGATAATTGCACTCGCCCATTGCTTTAGGGGCTCCATGATCTAATTCCTGATGTCTGCAAAGGGTTGGGAGAGCCTTGGGTGGAAGGCGGAAGGCTTTGTCCAGGGTTTTGTCATCCCTTCGGTCAAAGCCAGGCTTCTGCTGCACAGCTGTGAGGCACATTGCTGTGGAGGGGGTAAGCAGAGGTCGGTGATTCCCCATGTCCTGGGGTTGGCTGTGGGCAGCTCCTGCTCTCTGTGGGTGCCCCTGGGTGAAGGACAGTAACTCTGTGGGAAGCCATGGCTGCAGGCAGCCAGCCGGCATCGGTCCCCTGGCACCAAGGAACTTTGGGCCTCGTCCTTCTGCAGGGACAGGCCCTGGGGTGACACACAGTGTTGGGCCCATCCCACAGCTAGTGTTCAGCAGGGCTTGGCACACCAGTCCCAGGGCTGTGCACACTTAAGCACGTGTGTATAGACACACACTCATCTTGGCATCTCTGGGGCATGGACCCACACTCCTGGGCATCCAGAAATGGTGCACACACACACACACACTCTCCAGCACATAGAATCATAGAATGGTTAGAGTTGGAAGGGACCTTAAAGATCATCCAGTTCCAACCCCCCTGCCCTGGGCAGGGACACCTCCCACCACACCAGGTTGCTCAAAGCCCCATCCAGCCTGGCCTTGAACCCTTCCAGGGATGGGGCAGCCACAGCTTCTCTGGGCAACCTGGGCCAGGCTCTCACCACCCTCACAGGAAAGAATTTCATTCTAGTATTTAATCTAAATCTCCCCTCTTCTAATTTAAAGCTGTTACCCCTTGTCCTGTCACTGCACTTCCTGACAAAGAGTCCCTCTCCAGCTCTCCTGGAGCTCCCTTCAGACACTGGAAGGCTGCTCTAAGGTCTCCCCTGAGCCTTCTCTTCTCCATGCTCAACAAGCTCAGCTCCCTTAGCTGGTCTTCATAGCAGAGGTGCTCCATCCCTCTGATTGTCTTCATGGCCCTCCGCTGGACCTGTTCCAACATGTCCATGTCCTTTCTATGTTGAGGACTCCAGAGCTGGACACAGGTTGGATCTCACAAGAGCAGAGTAGAGGGGTAGAATCACTCCCATGACCTGCTGGCCACGCTGCTTTTGATGCAGCCCAGGATGGGGTTGGCTTTCTGGGCTGCCAGTGCACACTGCTGGCTCATGTTGAGCTTCTCATTTATCACCACTCTCAAGTCCTTCTCCTCAGGGCCACTCTCCACCCAACCTGTATTTGTACTTGGGAATGCCATGTCCCAGGTGCAGGACCATGCACTTGGCTTGGTTGAACTTCATGCCATTTGCACTAGCTCACCTCTCAAGCCTGTCCAGGTCCCTCTTGATGTCATCCCTCGGCATCTGCTGCTGCCTGCTCATCTGCATGGAGGTATGCTCAACCATGCTCATCCATGCTCAACCACAATGCAGCACAAACACATAAACATTTGCTCCAAACTGGGACCTAACCCGTGCTTACTCAGCATCTGTGCATTCTCAGATATGTAGGGCACACACATTAAATATCCCTCTTCCTCAGATGTCCATACAGTTGCGACAGCCTGAAGAAAGCCAGAACAGTGAAGTGTGAGGGCAACACTCTGTTCTGAGCTGTCGCAGATGCAACAACAGAAACACAAGCATGGGGTCATGTCATAAGCTGAATTTCTTCTGCTTGTTTCATTTGTTTTCTGTGGAAAAATAGCTATCTTGGAAGGCTCTGCACTGGGTATAATCGTGATTACAGCAACTCGGCAGGGACCTGTGCTTTTCCATAGGCTGTTAGCTGAGCACACAGAGCCTGAAGCATCAGAACTCTTCAAAAGCAAATGTTTTTGCTTGTTCAGACATCTAAAGACATCACATAAACCGAGAGAGGTGACTGTGAGATCGTGGAAGTCTCTTCTGCTCTGTAAATGTGCTGGACATTCCATCCCTTTTTTTCTGTAGTACCTACAGCAATTACATCCCGTTGTTGATCGTTCCTTTGGAGTATTACCAGCCAGAGATCAAAGCTGGGCTTGAGTATGAAAAACAAAACCAAAAAAATGGTCTACAAGCAAACAAATAAACAAAGTCTGATTGTTTCCTCTGCTTTAGAGACTTCTGTAATTTTGAAACATAAACTAACAAAAGGAGAACTAATTTCTTTGTCCTTTGCAATTTTAGTCTGAAGGAAATATGTTGCCTGTCAGCCCTTTGCTTTCCCCTGCCTGTAGTACATTGGGGTTGGGATGTTAGTCCCTGCACAGAGGGAAAGTAGTTCACATCAGCAAAGAGGCACATGCTCCACACACCCGTGTACACATGTGGACACCTCTGCTGGGCTGTCAGACATGGGTGCCCCGTGTGGGATCCATGTTCCAGTCCAGTGAATATGCTCACGTGCATGCACGCAGGGACACTGAGGATGGTCCTTGAAGACTGTCAAGTTTGTTTTAAGCTCTTCAAAGACAAAAGTCTTATAATTCTTGCAAAATGCATCACAGGAGAAGGGATTGTTCTCCCCTGAGGTCAGCTGGACCATAGCAGTCTGTCAAGCTTCATCTCTGGTGGATCTGCAAGAGGATGGGGTGAGGAAGGAAGAAGGAGAGATGTCTACGTGTCTGTTAAGTGCTCATCTTGCATGGACCAGCCAGTCCAGACAGCAGTTAATGCCAGTCATACTGATGGTTTGGGAGCTTGGGAGCACCATGCTGTGACAGGCAACTGGTGATGCACCAAGCAGGAAACACCAGACAAGAGAAAGTGCTATGGCTTGTCTCAGAGGTCAAACTCACCCCGGAGGACCGAACTTACATTGCTTATGGCCTATATGTAGCTCAGCACCCTACAAACCCAAATGAGCTCTTCACTGTGGAGACAGGAGCGTCCCCTGTTCATCCCATAGCTTCCCTGAGCCTTCAGCCCAGCTCATCCATCACTTGCTCCTCCATCTCTGCTTCTCACCCCACCATTCCCCGAGTGCCTGGGGATGCTTCTCCACTGAGCTGTACCTGATCAGCTGCTGGAAAGCCACTTTGCCAGCCCAGCACGTTCATTTTGGATACTTGGGGAGACACCAAGTATCCCTCAGCCAAAAAGGGAAATTTTGGAAAGGGAAGTGAAGCCCCCCTCCAGCTCCTCAATGGAGCTGCAGTGCAAACACACCAACTTCTCTGCACCACAGATACTATAATTATAGATTAGATTAAATCCCAATGTTTCACTTTATTTACATTCCTGACCTAGCCTATTCATTTCCGGTGTTTGTGCCAAGAATCAGCACTAAATTTACTGGAAATAATATGGAAGTCATCAGGATCTCTTCCAGAGCCTTTCTTTGGAGTGTGTTCATGTACTGAGAAGGAGCCTCGAATTTACATTCTCTTTGCTGGCTCAGACAGGGTTTCCCCAGGGTGATCCTGAACCAGCCCAAAGGCTTTGGGGAGTGCATTTCAGGAGCATTGGAAAGGTGGAAACCCTTTCCTAGAGGATGAAGATCAGGCACTCCCGTGGGGTGGAAGGGGATTCACTTAGACCTCAGCATGGCAACACAAGGCTCCCATCTGCAGCCGAGACCCACCAAGACCTGCCTGGACAGTGTCACCCCTGGTAGGGTCTGGATGCCATCACCAGCATGGCCAGGTTTAGCCTTCATTATCATATGCTGGCTAACAGTGAACATACTTTATTTTGATGAGCTGAAGGAAAGAGGCAAAAGCTTTGAGCTGGGGGAACTCACCATAGCACAGAGAGGCAGCAATTGCACTTCAGCAAGCTGAATGCGCTAAAGGAGCTGGCCCAGAACAAGGCAGATTAATGTTGATTGACCTCTGCCTTATGCATAGCAGGGCTAAAAAAAGTGGAATGGAAACCCTTGGTGCTCAAGAGTGTGCTAATGCTGGCAGCAATCCGCGGCTCCTTATATGATACTAATTGTTATTGTTGGTCTTCTGTCAGGAAGACATGTGAATGAGCACTGGAGCACTCGGAGGCAGATCCCAAATAGCTCAGTGGCATGGGTTAAAACACATCTGTTACAGCCCTTGGCTGCATCCCCTGTGTGCACAGGAGCTGTGCTGCTTCATGGAATCCACCTCTTCTGAAGTTGAGCAGTGGATGGCTGTAGTTCCTTCTCAGGCATTCCTGGCTTGCGGAAGCTCAAACAAGGCGAGTCAGGCATTGAACAAGTGTTTGCTAAATCCTGGGCCTGTGCTCTAAAGTCTGGCTCATCCTTCATCAGCAGTTCAGGGTTGCTTCAGAACCAGGCTGCCCAAATGCTGGATTGGGTGTGGTTTTGCTGAACCGAGTCCAGCACTGAGCTCTCTGGGCCCATCCGGGCTACATGGGGATCCCTGCAGTGGAGGTGGGTTGAGCCCATGAAAGATGGTCTGTACGGGGAAGTCATGGGCTCAGCAGGAGGAGATAGTCCCTCTTTCTGCAGATATTAATGAAGACCCGTGCATGGAGGTAGGCTGGGCTCTTGTTGAAGTTTCTAACATCAGGACAGTACACATACAGAAGACATGGAAAAGATGTTCGTGCTTTCTTCATGACCAGTCAAGGTGCTGGAGGTTCTTCCCAACTTGGCCATTTGCTCTACTGAGTGACTTTCATTTTCACTTCTTTGCCTGTTCTCTTTATGAGCTCAGGTTTTAAGCTCTCTCTTGCTATGTCAGTGTACAGCCCAGCCTGGGTGGGTCAGATCAGGTCCTCCAGGAGCTGCTGCAGTGTTGCAGTATGAACTATTGCCCTTCTAAAAGTTGGATTTGTGCCTGAATCCTTATTCCAAACCCACTAGTCCCTGCCCCCAGTTTTCAGCCACTTGTAACATATCTGGAGTCAGAAGGTATCTTTCCACTGACCTCAGTGGAACCTTCTTCCCTAGTATCTGCCAAGCATATGAGCATCTCCCTTCTTTTTGCCGGAGAGACTGGGTTATCTTCCCCGAATTCTCTGTTTCTACTAATATCTTGTGCCTACAAAGAGAAACAGAGCAGCCAGTTTCTCCCCACCCCTTCCTCAGGACATCTGGAGAGAAATAACATTCTTGTTCTTGTTCTAAAATCTCCCAGCATCCAAACCTGGCTGGATCCAGGCCCATTTGCATTGCTCCTCTAGGGGTGGCTGGAGGAACGCTGGGGCTGGCAGTGGGGAAGGAGGAGGAGAAGGAGGAGGATGAAGAGCAGAGGAGGCATGGACAGGTCATTGTGTAGGGTGTTTCAGCTGGAGGACTGTACAAATATAGGATTCTTCCTAGAAGTGGTAATGGAGTGGAGAGGAGGAGTTTGGCCTCTTTGTCTGTTGGTAGACAAATGGACATTTGCAATTTCACCTTTTCCCCATCACCACCCCATTACAGTTTGGGACTTGGAGAGAGTATTCTTATTTCTGAGTGTCTGGAAACCTAATGCTGCTAACACAGCTCCATCCAATTCTTATCTCATCGGCTAATGGGAGGGCGAGATACAATATAAACATCAACACAGGTGTTGCTGGCTTTGATTTGATGACTTCTGATACCATCCCTGGCGGGATTCAAAAGACGGGTTGACATGGTGCTCAGGGACATGGTTTGGTGATGGCTTTTTGTCAGAGTTAGGTTGATGGTTGGACTCGATGATCTTAAAGGTCCCTTCTAACCCAGATGATTCTATGATTTGCCTTGAAACCAGTGAAAGCTCCACTGTGCTACTGCTTGGAGTCATTTGGTTTGTTCATCAGTTCTCCATGGTATAGAGCACCTTTTTCATCAGGGCTGTAAAACTGAAGGCTATGTTGATTTGATACTTACAGCAGGGTTTGAACCCTCTCCCCTTCTAGGACACAAGGAATTCACTGCTTGGAGTAGGTGTTCCTTTTGTCTTGTTGGGCAAAAGTGGGTGAGGAAAAAGGAAAATAATTTCTGTTCTTGTTGGCCATGTCCATGGCTAGGGAAACTGAGGCAAGGACAGGTGATGGGACATATTTGAAGCTCGAGGGATGCCCTTGCTCACACTTCACATAAGCCCCACTTCAGAGGAGCACTTAAGACAATTGTTTCTTTGTTCAGAGGATTAAGCAGTGCTTCCTGCACAAAACCAGGGTCTCCTCTTCACAGTTCCTCATGCAGTCTGGGACCCGGGTGTCTGGGAAGTCACCATTACATGGCCTGGAAAACGCTGCTGCCTGGCTTGGTGTTGCACACACTCCCTTCTCTCATTCTTGTCCTCCGTGGGGTGGGGTGGCTTTTCCCAGCAAAGGCAATCTGGCAGCAGAACGACTTCTTTCCTTGTGCAGTGCTAGAGACAGCGGGCAATGCCACTTTGCCAGCTGGAGTTTCCCCTCTGTTGCCAGAGCGCAGACAAAGCTCCTGCTGCTGCATCTCAATCCCATCTCCATCCTGCAGTTAGCAGGAGCGATGCTGGCTGGCCTTGCGGGGGGCACCACCAGGGCTTTGACACAAAGAGGCAGTGTTACCTCATGACTGTGGCTCTGGGTCCCGCTTGCCCTCTTGCTGGGGTGCACCAAGCCTGAAAGAAGCTCTGCCCGTGCTGATCCTAGGATTTAAATTCTGAGTAATGATGCTGGGGCTGGGGGGAGATCCAAGCCAGCCCATCACGGACACCTTCGCTTGGCAGTCCCCTGGCTTTGTACCCACTCTGCCAACCCAAGAGGAAGGCAAGGGGGTATCAAACAGGGTGCAAACCCAGGCTGGCAGGGCTGATCTACAGCAGGATTGGAGCTGGTGCCTCACATAGTATGGTGCAAGTGATGTTTTTCTGGCCCAGGTTGCTGTTAAGGTGATTGTCCCTTCACTGTGTGATGCTTTGTGGCTCTTGTACACCCCAGACAGACTTTGTCCCTGCAAAGTGAGGGTTGGATTTGCCACATGTGGGTTCTTGTATCACTGGGCCACACTTCCATGTTGGATGGGAAGTTTCTGCCTCTCCCTTTGACTACTTTGCTGCACCCGGTAGCAGCTCAACCTGATACTTGCAGACAGTTTGAGTTTTTGAGGGGCCAAAAGCAGCTGAGTTGTATCCATAAATATGGCCCAGGATGGATGCAACAAGCTGCTCTGGTGCCCGGGTGTTCAGCTACCACTGCACCCACAGGTCGTATCTTGAGCTGGAGCTGTATCCACAGCCCATGGAGCAAATCAGCTCAGACAGACTCTGGATGGGACCCCAGGTCCCAAAAGCTGGAGATACTGGGCCCAAAAGGTAATGCTAATCCAAATAAAAGGATAAGTCACAAACAGATCCTACCTGCCCCTCTTTTCCTGCATGTTCTAGAAGCAAAGTTTGGATGTCATGGCCTTACAAGGTGTGCCCCATCCCAGCTCAGACCAGCAATGTGGATGTATCTCACGTATGGCCTGCAAGTCCACAGAACTAATCAAACACTCTTTTTTTGTTTCTTTTTTTTTTTTCCAAAGGACACCTGCAGCACATCCCACTCCATCCTTTTCTTGTAACAACAACAGCACCAGTCTCTCACCAGTCTTGTCTCCCAGAGAGCACTGTTATCTTAATTTTCCTTTCTTTATTGGGTTTTTGGTTTTGGTTTGGTTTGTTGGTTGTTTGGGTTTTTTTGGGTTGTGGTTTTTTTGTTTGTTTGTTTTCTTGTTTGTTTTTTTTTGCTAGGTATTTAAAAATTGTGAATTTCTCATTTACTCTTTAGCTTGTGCAGGACATTACATTTCTAAGCCCCCACCTCCTGGTTGTGCCACACTGGATTTTATCAGCACACAGCAACCCCCTCCAGCTCTGCCACCCCTTCTCCTCATGAAGGTCGCAGGACAAGGCTGGTTCCCAGCTGCAGGGAGTTTGTCACCAGGGAGCTGTATCGTGACCAAGCCTCCGCACAGGCCACTGCTGAACTCAGCTGCTTTCCACTAGATCTCGAGTGACCTTTAATGTATTCCTTAGTTTTGGCGATTGTTTCCTCGCTGCAAAAGAATTTTGCTTGTATTTTCCTGGTTTGACGATATTTAGTGGGCTTTTCTGTGCTGGTCCCATCTTCCACGGTGTGGAAGAGAGATGTTACTCCACTTGACCTCAGGCAGCCCTGGGTTCAGATGATGGAGCAGGAATGTGGTAGGGCATGGTCTGTAACTGCTGCTGCTTAGTTCTTTAGCTTAAAAGTGGACTCTTCAGGACTTTGGGGACCTTATTCAGTTGAATGTCCTGAGGCTTTAGAAATCCCTCAGCTTCACAGGTTCACATCCCTCATGGCCCATCTCAAACTATGTTAGTGCTTAGGTGGCCAACTCCCTGGTGTAGAACCTGCATTTGCAAAAATAGCTGGTCTTCCCCGTTTTGGGAGCATCATCTTCAAGGCTTCACTGGTAGAGCCACCACCCCCACTGGTTTCAATTGAATTTGTACCAGAGTAGGTCACTGTAAAAAGGGGGACACCCAAGGTTAGCAAGTAACCTCAAAGTAGCTGCTTCTTTATGAGTTTTCCCGCCTGTAAAACAGCCCGTGCTAAAACTGAGCTACACCTTTTGCTAAGTTTTCGATACAGGGAGGAAAATAGAATGGGAGAGAAAGCCAAGAAAGCTGCTCGGCAGCAGAGGTGGCATCTACATGGTGAGGTAGGACTTGTCATGCGATGTGCTACCTGGGGGAGCTGTGGCCCTCTTGGTCTCTGCTTGGTCTCCCCAGTCTGATGCCACCTCGTACTGCCAAAGACGTTTGCCCTGAGTACCTTCAGAGTGATTGCCCCTGGCACACATGCCCTCATCGCTCCTGGTCACTTCACACACACACACTCACTTCCCTCATCAGGAACGAGATAAATTCAATTATATAGCAATATGGTTTCTGTTATGAAAAGGGGAAAGAAAATACCCTGGCTTTCACTGAAAACCCTTGGAGCCAAAGCTTATGTCATAATTTAAACGTTTCTGAAAAAAAAAAAAAAAAAAAAGTAGTAGGATCTGAGGGCTGTGTTTTGTTCAGGGGATGGAGGGGGTGGTTAGGGCAGGGTCCTGTTTTCACTAGGTGAGTTGCTGGAGCTGGAGCTGCGTGTGCAGACCAACTGTCCTGGCGGGAAGGGGTACGAAGGGAGCCCCAATTCAGGTGATGGGTGGATGTTTGCCTGGACACATGGGGCCATTGACCAGGCATCATACCCCTGAATCAGGGTCTGTTGCCTTTCTTCCCTCTTTTTTCCTCTGGATTTCTGATGGGGAAGCCAAAGGGCAGCGCCTGGCAGCAGCAACCTGAGCTGTGTCTGGAGCGTGCCAACCCCTGACCATGGTGTTCTTCTTCATTCTGAGCATCTCCCACCACCCTGCAGCTATGGAAATAGCCTCTTAATCTCATTGCACAACCCCAAACAGAAAGGCCTGCCGCTGGGCTGGGATGCTTTCATATTTTCTTTCTATCTGGTTTGCATCATTGCAACATCTCAGTCTTCCAGTCTTTCAGTGACAGGGTGTGGGGGCAGTACAGATCCTCCACACTGGAGGCTCTACACCCACCAGGGCCAGTTTCTCACATGTGATGGGTGATACTGGGGTGTCTCTGGGACCCCAGGCTGCTGGGGGAACCTCTCAGAAGAAGCACCCCAAACCAAAAAGCTTCTGTAGTGCCCTTTGACATGTCACCGCTGATGTAAGGGAAAGGATTTCAAGCCATTGCAGCTCCCATGAGATGCACTCTTGGCATCTCCCTTCTTGGAGCATCCACCCTGCCCGGACAAGGATTGATGCATGTCCCCAGCTTGGGCAGATTGTTCTCTGGGGGAAGCTTAATAACAGCATCTTCTTGCTTAATTGTGAGCTTAGTTGTGTCAGAACAAGTCTGGGATGATGCCCAAGAGTCGCATCAATGCAGCTCTCCCTGCTTTATGCCCATAATTAGACCAAGAGACAAACAAGGACCCTGCCTCATCACAACCCTCTGCCTTACCTGCCCACCTGGGCCATCCCCATTAAGGTGGTATGTAGGGGACTGGTGGGGACCTGAAGCTGTCCGGGGTAATACTAAAATCCAAACTTTGGGGATCCAAACTCTGTCCTCTTGTGCTTCTCCCTTCTGGGTTTAGAGGGTTTGTTGGGTTTGTGTACATTTGGCAGTGCTGCCCTTTGGCAGCACTGGACCTGAGTGCATGGAGATGTGTGGATCAGGGCCAATGTGCATTTCTGTCCCTAGCCTTTATGGGTTTGGTTCTGAGGACCTCACTTTGGTGGCAGTCTTTCCCATACCAGCAGCAGGAGTTTGCCCCATAAACCCACCATCCCATAACCCTTATCCCGTAGCTTGTCTGAGGTGAAATCATGGCCAGATCCTGCTCCAAACTCCTTACTCTGGGTACACAGGAGTACTTTGAGGCGTTTGAGGACAGCAGTGGCTGTGCATGCATGGAGCAGCATGTGATGGTATGGCTGGTTAGACCCATGCTCTGACCGGTGAAGCAAACCCTTGACGGATGGTTTTCCACCAAGGCAACTGCAGGTAAAAGAACATCCTAAATACTGCTGTGGCCCAGCAAAGTGCTGTTCCTCAAGTCGCCCTTGGCAGCATACCCTCTACTGCTCTCCCCAGGCTTGTGGTGACATCCCTCTGGCTCTTCCATTGCCCATTGAATTCTGCCTGATGGCTGTTCTGGCAGAGCTTCCCCAGTGCAGCCCACCCCATGGTGTGAAGCCCACCTGTGTCACTCTGGAGTTCTTGAGGGCCACCTCCAGCTTTCGACTCCATCCCTGGCCTGTACCTGCTGCATTGCCACATGCTGAATTGTTTTCCAAGTGGAAACATGAGTGGAAGTATTAACTCCACAAGGGCCTTTCTGTGCAACGCACCGGGATTAAATATTTATGTTGGCAAAAAGCATGTAATAGGCAGCTCAAGATGAGAGATAATGAAATCGAGGTGCGTGGAGAAAGGCTGGGGGGAGGCAGGGGAGCTGGCAGGAGCGGAAGGGAGAAGGACCCATGTGGGTTGTAGTTCATGGGTGATTGCTTTTTGTTTTATTCATATCCTGTTTGCGGGGGGTGGGGGGACACAACACCCAGCCCTATTGCTGGGAGCTCCTGCAGCACGTGAGGGAGTTCAGCCATCACCATCCTATGTGTGCCACACCAGCATTGGGCAGGAGCAATTGTCACCCAGGTGACTTAGAGCCAACTGAAGTGACGTGGGGGCAAGGACTGTCCTGCAAAAGATGCCTGAGCAGGGAGTAGCGGGAGGGATGAGACCCTCTCTGTGTCATCTGCAAACGACGTACAATCCTAAATCATTAATAGCAGTGATATAGGATCCCTGGCTCTTCCAGACCTCTGCAGTCAAGGTTATTTACCAGGGACTGTAGCTGATCAGACAGCAATGTGGTTTGGATTATATGGAGGGTTCCCAATGGGATCAGGAGGATGCTGATGGCAGCTCACTGAGCGGGGAAGGCCCACACGAGCCTCCATGGTGGGTGTTAACGAAGAGCCCTGCGAGGATGGGCAGCAGGGGTGCCTGAGAGGAGGGTGCAGGGCGATGCAGGAGGGAGGACCCGCTCTGCCACCGCGGGAGGAAAACAAGGAGCGCACGCAACAGCAACGGGCGCTGCTCTTTCTCAATTCATTATCTTTATGAGACAACAACATGTCTCTCTTCCTCCCTCCCGCCGCCCTCTCCTCCCCACTCCAACAACAAATATCGCGGAAGGCGGTGCAGGGGGGGTGTGAGACCCCGTGCCACGCTGTGGGACCGTGGCCAGTGGCGGAGTCACCGGGGAGGTATGAGACGAGGCATGAATGGAGTGTTAGGAGAGAATGGAAACTCTCCACTGGCTCCCAGGCTGGCTCTCTTGCGGGGGGTCCCTTGCTCACGACGACAGCGCTGCCTCTCATAAACACGCATTTCCTCATCCCCGTTTGTTTCTCCCTCTTGTGCAATCTCTTGTACCAGGCGGGATTGGGAGTGAGTCCCAATGGTACGTGAATGTGTTACAAAAATACTTCCCACCCTGCCACCAACGAAGTACTGAGAAATAACAACAGGGTTTAAAAGAAAAGAAAAAAAAAAAGAGAGAAAAAAAAAAACAAAAACAGAGAAAGAAAAGAAAGATGGGGGGAGCGGGGTGGATTTGCTACTGGCCATGGGTTATTATTCTGAGTGTAAACTCAAGGGCAATGGCTGTGCTGGGAGTTTGCAGCATCAAGCAGCACTCAGAAGCCCCTGCTCCACTCGACGCTGTGCACCCCTCTGGGAAAAGGAAGTTCCTTCCCCAGCTGACTTTCCTGGGTGAAAAATGTGGGACAAAAATAAGGGCAAAATAACTTGGCTGAGATCACACAGTGCTCAAACAAAGAGACAATCCCAGCTCCAGCCTCCCTGCCCAACCCCATCCTTTGTGCTGGGTGCTTTCTCTTAGGATGTGCGAGAAGCGCAGCTTCTGCCCTGCTACCAGTCCAGGGGCCATCAGCAGCCAGTCCAGGGGTCTTGGCTGCCAGTCTGGGGGCATCGGACAGGCTGCCCTGGTTAGTTGACACAGCACAAGCAGGGTGAGGTGTGACACTAAGCTGCAGGAGCAAGGGCAAGTCCCACCATCAAATGCAGAAAGTGTGGACTGGCAGTAGAGGTTAGAAGGTCCTCTGGATCCTGTGCTGGTGGAGCAGGAATGGAGGATCTGCGTGTTAGCTCTGGCTGCAGAGGAGGGAAAGCTGCTGGGAGTTGCAAACCTTCCATGCAGAGGGAAAAGCAAGGGAGGAAACCTGTGGGGAGTGATGCCTCTGGAGCAGCATCTGCACTTCTGCAGGCTCTCAAGCTCCCGAAATGCGGGGCAGTGGGTCTCTGGTCCTGNGAGAAACACCCCAAACATCTGTTTTACTTCAAATCAGAGAAGATTCCTTTGCTTGCAAGGAATGTGTAAATCACGCCGGGCTGGAAGATGTACATAACCCTGCCTGAAAGCTCCCCTGCACTTCAAACGAATTCTAACGTGCTTACTGGGATTTTGTTTTTATTATTTGTTTCGGGCTCACCACCACCACCCTACTCCCGGCTTCGTCCTTACCCACCACCCTCCCTGTCTGCCTGCCAGAGCTGTGAGAACCTCCCACCCGCTGCCAGCCCCTCGCCCTGTCCCACCACCATTCAGGGGCCTCAGGGAACAGCCAGTGGTGACTGCAGGCCTGGCCGGCGTCCTTCTGACGGGGCTCGCTGGCACGCAGCATCCCTGCCTCACCACCATCCTCACCCCCCATTGCAGGGACCACCTGGGCTCCCTGTCTGGTCGCACAGCCCAGTGCAGGATGTGGATGCCTCTTGATCATGTTGGTGTCCTGCCTGGGATTCTGCGAGCCTGGTGAGCAAGGGGTGTCCTCGTCCTCCAAGCCATTCCCTTGTGTGCCATTATTGTTGTCGTGCTTTGATTTGTGCAGAGGGTGAAGCTGAGGCTGGCCAACAGTGCTCGCGACAAACCCAACTGAGATAGTCAGATAAACAGATAGACAGATCAACAGCCTCTGCTCACAGGGGTCTGTGGCCATCCCTCTGTGCCAGTTTACTAAGCTGACTCGTCCTGCACCAGAGAGACCGCCCTTGGGGCCAAGGATGGTCCCTCACAGCCCCATGGCCAGTGCAGCCTTTTGCCTTTTGTCGGAGGCTGTTAAGAAGGCGGCCCTATTGTGGTGGGTTATTCAAGAAGAGTCAGCCATGGGCTTGCTTGAGGTGGACCACCCACTACTCCTTAGATGACACTGGCTTTTGAAGTCACTACCAGCCTGAGCTGGATTTCAACCAGCAGGCCAGATGGAAGCCAAGCCCCCAGGAGGATGAGAACAAGCCCTACCAAGGGGATCTCCTGGGGTAGCAAACTGTGGAGTGTCTGGTTCTTGTTTAGAAGTGACTGTGAGATTGGGAGGGGCAAACCTTTCCCAATTTGCCAAGGGTCAAAACCTTCCTCTCCCCCCACCTCCCCAGGGCTGGCAATGGCCAAGCTTTGCAGAGTGTTGGTAGGTTGAACAGCTGGTATGGTGAGCTGTGAACATTTCCATTGTGGAGCTCACTGCAGGGGTCCAGGGCCTCGCTCGTCTCTCCTTTCTCCCTGGCACAACTGGAGGAAGAGTTTGATTTATACCCTCTCTCCTTCTGAGCAGCCTCTTCATCTCCTGCAGCCACAGCCTGCCTAAGCCCTGCTGTCTCTTCATGGAGGAGGACAGCAGCCATCCCAGGAGCAGCCCAAGGAAGGTACTAAAGCAATGTCTGTTCACCCTGCACGCAGGACTAATGCTTTCAGATGATTTTGAAAGCCACCCACCTATAGGTGTGTGTGAAGAAGACAAGCAAACCCTCAGAGTAATGACTTACCCCTAAACACAAAACCTTCGTGGAGCCAGGGCTGGAGGCTTTGAGGTGTCTGTGGCTGAGGAAGCAGGGACAGGGTTGTCCCACTGCTAAGAGGAGAGCAGAAGGTATTGCAGCGGGTGGGAGAGGGGATGGGGTTGCTGCCTGAGGGTACCCTGGCCCTGGAAGCAGAGTGGGCATTAGAGGGGATGGTGAAGAGCTGGAAGAATGGATGGGTGTTGTTTGTGTGAAGGCTGTGGCAGGACCCGAGGGACATGTGGGAGGCAGAGCCTGGGGAAAGCCCTCCTTGGCTGTGCTGTGCCCAGGACAGCTCGATCCATCACCAGCTCTCGCCGGCACTCTGCAGCCAGAGAGGGACCAGCCCTTGGGATTTGTGGACTCAGGCACCAGTCTGAGCCGTGGCATGGGGGGAATTGTTCAAGCAGCACGGGGAGTTGGAGGCATCTTGTTTGACCTTCCAAAGGCTTGCTTTGGCATCTCCTGGTGAGTCTCAGAACAGGGACTCTGAACTGTGACAGACTGATACAAGCTACTTTTGTTTCTCTGGAAACAAAAGAACCAGCCTGCAGTGGCTCAGCACCACCTCCTTCTGGTCTTTCATTTCCCTAAAGGATGTTAGGATTCACATCCTTGGTGACCTGGGATCTTCTCTGCCAGGCAGAGGGGAAGACCACCTTGCCCCAAGCCCTGAGACAGGCAGTGGAGATTGCAAAGAGCCAGGACAGTTCTTGCTGCATTGCCTCTCTAGGCACATCTGTGAACCGTCACCATCACAGCCAGCAGGACGAAAGCAAGGACACAGCTACCAAGAAATACGGACCCTGAGCACCCTCTGTCCCTCCTCCCCAGAGCAGATAATTCCACAGCAATCCTGCTTTTTCTGCCCTCATCCTGTTTCTGGAATTCAGGGACCATCTACAGGGACCTCCTGGGTCATCTTCAAGCCAATAAAAGACCAAGACTTCTTTCTCCTTGGAGCGTGCTTGGGAGCTGGAGCTGCTGGTTGCACCATAGGCTGTGTTAATATTAGCTGATATCAGGGTGGAATTTTTGGGTGTGCTGTCCTGCTGCCATGCCAAGGACCTGTTCTCTCAACCACGACTTATCTCCCTCAGAAGCTCTGTGCAGTGCAGCAGCCCTTCTCTCCAGAGAAGCTTGCTCTGCCCTTCATCGGTGGTGTAAAGCTGCTCCTGAAAGGATGCACCGGGGAAATAGCAACCTTATCAAGTGAGGGGGGAGTGAGGGGGCAGGTAATTATCTGCTCCTTGCCAGTGGCTGCAAGGAGCAGGAGTGACAAGAGAGGAAATCTGCAAGAGGTTTTCAGCCCCATTAGGATGGTGGAGGTACCATAGGGACGCAGGTCCTGAGTGCTGCTTTGACCATGCTGCACCTTTGGGGTGAAATCACAGCCCTGCTGAAACCCACTGGCCTTTTTTCCCTCGTTTCCAGTGAAACACGTTTTTACCTAAGGCAGTGTTGGCACTGCCTCCTGCAAGGTGTCTGGCTGGCAAAGGGGCTCCTTGTGGGATCTTGGCCCTCCAACACAGGTATCATTCAGGAGCAGGGCTCTAGGGAACGGGAGGTGGCCTCTGTATCAAGGCCCTCTTTCACAGCCATGGCGGTACTAGGAATTGCTGCACTGATGGAGTTTATTGACAGGGTTTTGAGGGAAATCTTGGGAGATTGAGATGTTTCAGCTGAGGCTGGGAAGGTGAATGTCATACCTGGGGTTTCTCTAGCAGGGGGACAGTGGATCCAGGCAGCAGCAAGAAATGGTCAGGATTTTTGATTCATTTATTTCTTCTGTGTCCCCAGCCCCGCAGCTGCTCCACCTGCCCTCGCTGTCTCAGAAAGCAGGTCTCCTCTGCCCTTTTCCGGAGGTCTCTTTGAACAAGCAGACATCTTGTGCTCTTCCTCCTGCCAGGAGCATTTGATGGGCACTGGTTTATAAGCTTCCAAAAGGCATCAGACATCTGAGACATGTTGTGGCAGGTACATTTATTTCCCTCCTCTGACAACTGCGGTCTGGTATTGTTGGGAGGCATCTGTTGAAGGACACCGATTAGTCTCACAGCGTTTGCTGTCCTGGAAAAAAAAATAAAACCAGGGTGTGAATTGTGAGAACAGTTTTCTGACAGCCTCATGGATGCACGTACCAGCAGAACTTCAATACTCTGGCGTGGCACCAGCGTTGCTGCTAACCTGTTCCTCCATCACACTGATGGGAGCAGGGTCACTTGTCACAAATGGGTAAAAGAAGCCCAGTTATAAAAGGTAATTTATTGGGCGGGACAACCGTGGGGAGAGCTTTCTACAAGATGTTTTTTTGTTGGGTTGTTTTTTTCACCACGACACTATCCATCGTTTCCTTGTTGAAGTATAGGCTCTGTGGAAAGGCAGAGCCAAAAAGGATGGTGTTGCAAAACAGAAGACACCGATCCTTATGATACATAAGCAGCAATTCGCTGGGTGGTGGTAGCAGGTTGGTGTCACCTCCTCAGTGCCTCTGCCCAACCTGCAGCAGGTTGCTCAGAAACTCCTCTTCCACCATGAGCCACCCGCTCTGTGCTGATGCAGCCCACAGTCACAGCACAGTCCCTTGTCCCCAGCCCTGCCCCGCGTTCCTGCCAGGCATCAGATGCCCTAACAGTAGCATCTGACTGCTGTAATACTCGTGACAGTGCCAGCCCTGGGGAAACAGCACGAGGACGTCCACTGCCCTGTGCAGCGTCACCCAAATCCCAAGCCCCAAGTCCCAAGCAGGGACAGTAGCAGGGATGCAGCGTAGCCAGCCCCATGCCAGGGTACCAGCCCACCTTGCCGTCTGGTACCACGGGCACTGGCACGGCATGAGCCATCAGCCTGAAGCCAGGGCCCAACAAACAGACCAAGAAATCTTCTCCTTACAAAAAAAAACCACTCCCTGCTCATTGTCTGCTTGGTATTTGCCACAGAGACAGGGGGGTGCGTTGTTCTTATTTACCTTTCTTAATTATCACAGAGTCGCCAATAAGCTAAGCTGCATTCCTGTGGGTTGTGTGGACGGGCTGCTTTTTATTTGATTTGCTTTCTTTTTAAAATGGTTTCTGAACTGGGAATGGTTGCACTAAACACACACAGCCCTTTCTGTGCCTGCCCAGACTGCTGCTGGCAGGCCAGCCCTGCTCCTGCCCCGTGGCCATCAATGAAAGGGGCTGGGAGCCTCAGCAGGAGATGTACAAGCCCATCAAGGGGGTACAAGAGTGGATGGGTGCCCAGTGGCCCCATGGACCATGCACACCTTATGGCATGTAGCTGGGGGCAGAACACCCACAGCTTTGTTCCACCCCCGATCACCCCCAGGGTCTTGCAAGAATAGTCTTTTGGGAAAGCTGTTTATGTAAATTTATTGATGTTTTAAGCAGCCAGGAGATGCTGAGGTGAAGGTCTGTTGCTGCTCACCAGACTGATGCTCTGATATGAGTACTGGGACAGAGAGAGACCAGGGGGCCCCTCACCTTGGTGTTTGGAAGTGCGTTTGCTTATGCGTGAGTTCAAGGAGTGTGTTCATACCCGTGTGTGTTTGTGGCACCAATCCTTGCCACTCCACTCCACTCCACACGTGCCTGAGCCCAAGCTTTGTTGGCCCCGGGTCCCTCATGCCCAGTCCCTGCGTTGAGATCACCGGGGAGTGGGGAGGCAGGGATTGCCAAGAGCTGGTCCTCTGAGGGCTTTTAAACGGAGGCCTCTGAATTGTTTTTCAGCTGGAACAGGAAGCGAGAAGGGCTGGCAAAGCAGGGGTGTGATGTGTCTGTGTCAGCACGCTTGGACCAGTCTCAGCAGCGCTGGTTGCATGTGAGCCCAGAGACCCCAGGCTGTGCAGAATCATAGAATCACAGAATCTTAGAATGGTTTGGCTTAGAAGGGACCTTAAAGACCATCCAGTCCCACCCCCTTGCCCTGCTCAGGGACACCTCCTACCAGATCAGGTTGGTCAAAGCCCCCTCCAACCTGGCCTTGAACCCCTCCAGGGATGAGGCAGCCACAGCTTCTCTGGGCAACCTGGGCCAGGGTCTCACCACCTTCACAGCAAAGAATTTCTCCCTTATATCCAATCTAAATCTCCCCTCTTTTAGTTTGAAACCCTCTCCCCTCATTCAATGGCTCCCCTCCCTGATCAAGAATCCCTCCCCAGCTTTTGTGGAGAAGGGGCTCTAAGGTCTCCCCAGAGCCCTCTCTTCTCCATGCTGAACACCCCCAACTCTCTCAGCCTGTCCTCACAGCAGAGGGGTTCCAGCCCTCAGAGCATCTTTGTGGCGTCCTCTGGACCTGTTCCAACAGGTCCATGTCCTCCCTTTATTGAAGACTCCAAAGCTGGATACAGTACTTCAGTAGAATCTCACAAGAGCGTAGTGGAAGAGTAGAATCCCTGGCCATACTTCTTTGGATGCATCCCAGGACATGGGGGGCTTTCTAGGCTGGCAGTGCACATTGCCTGCTCATGTTGCACTTCTCATCCACCAACACCCTCAAGTCCTTTTCCTCAGGGCTGCTCTCAGAAGGTATGGATAAACCATGACTGACCAGAGAGTGACAGTAGGACGTACACAAAGCACCCAGGTGATGCAACCTCATCCAGGTTAGGATTTGTGTGTTGGTGCTCAGCATCACTGGGTGGTAGTACCTGTAATGCCAGGGAAGAGAGAATCCATTGCACCGTGTGTGTGTGTGACACCAGCCAGGTCTGCCCTGTGCCCAGCTCCTGGGGCAAGCACCAAACCACAAGTCTCGTGACCATAGAAGCAATGTGTCAAGCCCAGGTTTATCAGCCAATCTCCAGCCAAGCACTACTGGCAAGAGCATCTTGTGATTGCACCCACAACTTGAGACCAATTTTCTGCATGACATTGGATTCTGGGGCAGCTTCTCTGCCCTGTCCCTGGGTTTCCATGATGCAGGTTTGTCACACAGACATCGCTTTGGGATGCAGCCAGCTAATCGTAGGCACCCAATTAACTTAGCATGGGTGCTTGGGAGCTGCAGGAGTGCTTACTGGAGTCCTTATCGGACCCTTTTCTCCACAGCTCATTTGTGGTACGGCATCTCACTGAGCAGCCACACGAGCCCAAAGGCTTCAGGACGAGCCATGCACAAGCCAGAGCAGAAAGGCAAGTTGTATCTCTGTAGGACATAGAGAAATCAGCCGCTGAGCTGAGAAAGGTCAGAGGCAGGAGTCCTTATCTCCCTTCGCGCAAATGAGGATCACGAGTAAAGCACTCGAACATCATGGGCATCATGAGAGGGATTTAAAAAAACATGAGCTGATGGTGTTGTCTATAAATAAATAACACGTTCTGGGGTTTCATTCTCAGCCTTATGGTTTTGTGCCTTTAGAATCTTGTATTTTGGGTTCTTTTTTCCCCTCTGCCTTGAGAAAGGATAGAAACATATTGTTCTATTTTTTAATATTTTTTAAAAATGCAGTTGGCAATCTTCCACAATCACTGGATTCCGGGAACTGAAGCTTTAACACCCCCCTCCGCTTTCTCTTCCCCCCTCCCCCAAGAAGCATCTTGAGCCTGGTGATAAAATACAGGCTTCAGCCAGCGTTGGGTGGGGTATCTACGAGGAAGGTGGTGTTGACATTTCCCGAGTCCACATGTTAATTGCTTTCTATCTCCCTCTCTCTCTAAAAGTTCCTCTGGGTCCCAATAGGTTTGAATTTAGTGGTAAACATTTGCACGGCATGACTTTATGGAACTTCATACGCTGCGTTTTGCTGCAGAGGTGGCAGCATTTCCCAGTGTGGAGGGGTTGATCTCTGCCAAGAGTGAATGTGCTTCCTGTGGTGAAACGCTCTTTGGAACTTGTTTGGGCAAAACATATCTCAGTATTTCTAGAAAAAGCAAGTGTTCATGTATGATCTCTGCTGAGGGCGCAGGTAAAGAAGAGGATGAGCTGTGAGATGGTAGCAGGTAGCCCTGAGCCTCTTTGGAAAACACAGGGAGAACATGAGAAAACGTCGTGGGGAAAGTGTATTGCTAAACAAAACACCTCCAGGTTATGAAGGAGGCTCTGCCAGATTGTAGCTGCCATATGGCATCCCAGGTTTTCTGAAGTGGTTTCACACACCGCGTTGGGGTTCTGGGACCTCTTCGTTTCTGGCTTTGACTTTACCCTGGAGATCTTCTGCCTTGGAGAAAGCACTTGGAACTACTCTTTGGCCTCGTTATTGTTTGGCTTTTTTTACAAATTATCAGGGTTGGCATAATCAGGTGCAGCTCCATCATCATCAGTAGGGATGCTGCCTGGTTTGGTCCTTGGCCCAAACCGCTGCATGGAGATGTAAGTATGGCAGGAGGATCTCCACGTAGCATTGCAGAGCTGAACTACAGCCTACCACATACTCTGTGTAGCTCCCTCCCTTAGTCCTGCTTGCTTTATTTGCCACGCAGACCTCCCCATCCCTCCCATGCCGTGGTGGTCCCTCTCCTCCCACTGACTGCCTTCTTCATGCCCTGTTGGGTCCCAGGCTGGTCCTATCCCTGCATTTGCCAGAGGTTGCTCTTGGACCTGGTGAGCAGGAGCCGCCTGTTAGTGTTGGGTTTACACCGAGTGGCAGATCTTTGCACTCTCTTCCTTTAATTGTCCGTTTCCGGGAATAAAGGAAAAAAATAAGCCCCAGCACCCTGTGTAGTGTCATTAACTGGCCATAAAAGTGTTTTGCTGCAGAGAGGCTGGGTGGTCAAGTGATTTGAGAACAAGATTGGAAACCATCATCTCCTGAGTTTCCAAACTGTTCATGTCAATGAGCCTCTCCGGGGCACGATGCTTCACCCCATATGTCTCTGTTTACCATCGATAAAACAGAGCTATTAATACCACTGTGCTTCAGGGTGATCTTTCGGACCGTAATTAATGTTAAAACCCTCTGAGATCACTCGTTGGAAGGAGCCAGGGAGGTGCAGTGGGCTGCGTACTGCCAGGGCTGCCAGCTTCCACCACAGCTGGATTTATTGGTGCTGGTTCCGAAACATTTTATTCAGAGTGAATGGAAATGCAAAACTTTCCTTTAAAGTTTTTGAAAGAGGATTGGCTTTGAGTGACGTAAAGCAATTTTTTTGTTTGCTTGTTTGTTCTCAAAAATAGGACTTTTGACCAGATCAAAATCACTTTGATTCTGATGTTTTTTTCTATTTATGTTTTGATTTTTTTTTTCTTATATCTTCTGAAAAAAATGATGGAATGAAGAGCTTGTTTGCTGATGTATTTTTTAACCCAGACCTGACCACTATGGATTCTATTGCTCTTGGCAGATGAGTGACTTTGTTTCTGTGGCTGTTGGGCAGAGGGGAAAAGGGCAATCGGGGGGTTAGTGTGTGTCTTGAACATCGCCCAAAGGGCTGGATGTGCTTTAACACCCTGCTAAGCTCCCTCCTGACCCTGCCGGCGATGGAAGGGATGAGGTGGGCACTAATCGCCAAATATTACAACAGTGTTTTTGATGAAAGTCTACCGTTTTTCAAGGAAAGTGCTCTGGCACCAATTGCCTGGGAGCTAATGGAGCTTTCCCGACGGGGCAGCTGTGGGCAGAGCAGAGGTTACCCATTAGCCCTGCTCACCCATTTAAAAGCAGAAAAACATAACATCGCAGCCGCTGCGGCTGAGCCAGTGACCCCAGGATGGGGATGAAGCTCAGCTCGCAGCGGTAACCAGCTTGTTAAGCCCTTGTCCTGCTTTGTTATGCTTGCACCAATGGGCAAGATGACCATTGGGGCTGCTGAGCTCCTGGCTGGGCAGCAAGACTCTGGGGGTCTCTGCTCAGCTCTCCCACTGCAGGGTCCCTTGTCTCGCTGAGGCTCAGGTCCCCCCACTCAACACAGAGTGCTTCTGTTGCTGTTGCTTTTTGGACCTGGGAAGAAGAGGATTGACCCTGCCAAACTGCAGAGACACACAACATGCCTGCTCCCAGTGGGACATTCCTTCTCACCATGAATGCCTACTCTATGGAAGGGAGGATGAGGGATGGTCGCAGCTCCAGGATGGGAGGCAAAGCCCTGAAGTTAGACTTCCTGCCTTGAATTCATTATTACCCTATTGCTCTGTTGCCGTCCCTTAATTATAGCGGGAGAACAGCCTGTGTGTGGTACTTGTGAAGTTGCACCGTTGCGAACGCCCTTCCTGAGAAGCTCCCACTCTGAGCAACGTTCCTTGTAAATTAAGGAAAATGATGTCATGCCAAGGAATTAAATAGCATCTCCTGGGGTGAGCTCAGCCTGTGTGTCCCCTGCGTGCCCCAGCTTTGACAAAATGGGAGTTGTCCCTCCACACTCGTGGGTTCCTTGGCAGCCTGCTGGCATCTTCTCAGACAGCAAATATTGTTAAGGAACTAACACTAATTGCTGGGCTGGGAGTTGCTACCGTGCAAGTGTCAGGTCTTACCTGGCACGTGTGGGGTGCGGAGGGCTCACAGGCAGGATAGAGGAGGGTGCTGGGGTGTGGGGTGAGGAGAAGGGATGCATCACTTCCATCACCCCTAAGGACGCTGAGGAGTTAGGACCATTCCTTAAGTAAACATACCTCAGGGTCTCAATCCCATTTAAGCTTCAGCTGCTTTTATGGGACTCATTGCACTCACTTGCAAGAGCTGCTGGGTTTTACCGGAGGATAAGGAGCGGGGCTGTGCTATTTCTCAGGAGCTGGGTACCCCAGCACCAGGCATGTCAGACATCCGAGGGGTTCAGACCAGCTCCTGCACTTTGTCAAAGCCAGCTTGAGTTTCCATGCCTGGCTCAGAGTGAATAAATACGAACCGATTGCCTTTTGGGAGAGTGGACCAAAGATTGTCACCCCTGCTGCGAAGAAGCATTCTTATTTTGGAGCTTTGATATTCTGACCAGGACTCTGAGCTCAGCATCCCAGGATGTCCCATGCAGCCACAGCCTGTTTATTCAATGTTTCATCCGGCACAAAAGCAGTATTTTATTGTCAGATGCTCTCGATTAGCTTCAAGTGTGAAATTATCATTCCCACCCTTTTACCAACCCCACCCTGGTGAGGAAATGAGGGAGAAAAGAACCTCAAGGGCCGTTCACAGGATGTGTACGAGCTGTCACTTGTCAGCACAGAGCCCACTTACAGCAGGAATTACTGCTCTGCTCTCTGGAGAGCTAGAGAGGAGCCTGGCTTGCCAATGCCACAGCATTAAAATGTTTGCATTGCTGCCTGGCAGAGCAGCCCCAGAGATGTTTGCATCCTTTTGCAGTCAGGCAGCTGCAGGATACGTCCCTGCAAGGCTCCCAGGGACAGCAGGGGGAGATGCTGTGTGGGGACATGGTGGCCTGGCCCCTGACACCTGCCTCCTTCCCCTGGGTGCTCACCTGGTCTAAGCCTGAGGTCATCCCACATCTCCTTCAGATTTCAAAGTGGACTGATAGGAGTCTGGACCACGTTTTCCTCTCTCCTGTGAAGACTGGTTCCTGTAAAAACCTGGCAGTGTGGGACTGAGGGATAAAGACATGATTTTCCTTTTCCTTCCTGCCTTCCAGATTTACCCTCTACGCGGTGGATACGCGAGGGAGACACTCGGAGCTGAGCACGGTCACCCTGAGGACAGCCTGCCCGCTGGTAGATGACAGCAAGGCAGAAGGTCAGTCTTCAGGTGTCCCGTTTTCCACAACGGAAGATATTTCCTGCTAATTTTGCTTTTCCTGTATTCCTTCTACTCTTGCAATCCCCTTCAGCCCCTCCCCTTCCAGTCCAGGGGCACAGGGGTGTTAATCTTGGGAGGGGTGACAAATTGCAAGAGTATCCGGTAGCAAAGTCCTCTGGGCTGGGCAGCTGGTGGATCCCATGGTCCCGTGCCATACAGCACCATGTGCACGGCCCTGGGAGCCCATAATGAGTGTTTGATGCACATTTTCTGGAAAAAAAAGAGCAATCTCTTCTTGCAGAAGCCATCGAGGCTGCCTGGTCACTGTCAGCTCCGGGTGTTTACAAGGGTGCTGGTGGCAGCTTTGTTGGGTTCTGAAGCAGAAACACGGATAAAAGCCCAGCCACTTTTGCACATTTGCATTTTCCAGTTGCAAAACCAGTCCCATGCCTTCTCACACCCAGAGCACTTTGCTGTTTTTTAATTTGAAATGATTCCTCTAAATGAGAGGAGGGTTAACTCTTCTCCTTCTCATTTGCTTTTCGTTTTGAAAAGCACACCAAGAAAGTTTTGGTGAATGCTTTCATGTTATTGCTAAGCATTCCCAGGGAAAAGGAATGAAGGAGAGACTAAAGAAATGGCATTTGAGGCATTTTGCGTTTCCAAAAAGAGGCCTTTTTCTACAGTAGAGCATGCTCCCTCTTGTTTAACACATCCCAGCTGCTCTAGTGGATATGCATAATGATGATCTGCTGTATTTCTGGATCAAGTACCATGTTGTTATCAACAGTGTCATACTCTTCCTACACTTTAGCATCATCAAATTGCTTCTGCAATTGCTTTTGGTTTGGTGAATTTGGGAAGAGGTTGCCTGCCCTACCCTGGGGGGATGAGGCTGGGTCTGCCTGTGCTGGCAGCCTCCTCCCCTCATGCTCCCCTTCATCATGGAGTATTCCTGGAGTCTTTGTGGCTGCTGCTTTGGGGCAGCGTTGGGGCTGCTTATGCAGGGCGCTGGCTGCAGAATTAGCCTGAGGAACTGCTAAATGCTCCCTGGGTCACTAAACCCTGCTGCTGGCAGCCCCAGGGGACTGGCAGTCATCCCATATGCCCGCCCCTCCTGCCAGCCCTGCCAAGGGCTTTGCTCCTCCTCCTCCTCCTTTTTCTCCTCCTCCTGCTTTAGCACCTTCTGGCCGTTCATTAATCCGGTCCCCCTGACCCTTTCCAGAGATAGCTGACAAAATCTACAACCTCTACAATGGCTACACCAGTGGGAAGGAGCAGCAGACGGCCTACAACACGCTGATGGAGGTCTCCGCTTCCATGCTCTTCCGAGTCCAGCACCACTACAACTCCCACTATGAGAAGTTTGGAGACTTCGTCTGGCGCAGTGAGGACGAGCTGGGGCCCAGGTACCTGTCCCTTCCCTGCATCCCCCCTCTGCCTGCCACCTGGAGCACCCCTCTGCTTGGCCATTGTGGAAGTGAACATTGTTGCCTTCTTGTAGCAGAGAGAAGTTCCCTTCTGGTGTTCACCAAGGTGTTCTTCCATCCCCTGGGACTGCCAGGTCCCAGTTGGCCTTTGGATAAATGTTTATGGGATATCTAGCAGCTGGGTGGTCTTTGGATGAATCCTGGTGGGACATCTCACAACCAGCCTGGACCAGGCATGCAATACTGCAGATGAGCTGAGTGTGTTGGCAAAGCTGGGGGGTGAGGGACGAAGGGTGTATAACAACAAGTGCACAGCACCACAGCTGATACCTATATTCAACTTTATGCCAGAAATATTTTCTCTTTACTGTACATTTGATACTCTGAGGAGGGCTGGGAGAGGAGTGTTCCAGGGAGCAGCCTGTCCAGAGGGACTGCGTCTGCAAACCCCACAGTGTGCAGTGAAGGGGGTGGACGGACTTTGAGAGAAGACAGTTCAGGAATAACAGGTCCATGGATTACATTGCATCCAGGGGCTGGCAGTGTCCTGGCAGTTTCCCAGCAAAGGCCAGGCTGCCACCCAGCCCCTTGGGAAATTCTCAACAAGAAATGCTCAGAAGTAGCTGTATCCTTCTGGACATCTTGAAATCTCTTGTAAGATTCAAATCACCTTCACCTGCTTTGAAGCTTTTAGGGCTTTAGATGTGTATTCAGTATCCTTATCTAATGTTCTCCAAGAAAATGAAGCAGAGAAAGGTGGAGAATCATAGAATCATAGAACAGTTAGAGTTGGAAGGGACCTTAAAGATGATCAAGTTCCAACCCCCCTGCCCTGGGCAGGGACAGTTCCCACCAGACCAGGTTGCTCAAAGCCCCATCCAGCCTGGCCTTGAACCTCTTCAGGTTTGGGGCATCCACAGAAACAGGGTTTTGCAGTACATTAATAATTGGAAAAGATTTTCCTTCTCTCCCTCCTGCTTCTATCTGCTTGTTGGACGTGGCTGAGGATCTGCCCATTCTACTGGAATGACAGCTCCTCACAACAGTTTACACCCTTCCTGGACAAGCTGGCCTGGGTTTTGCCCTCCTCCAGAGATGACCTTGGTCACAGTTTCTTTGGTAGTTCTTTAGTTTCTGGCATGGAGCCACTCTCAACCTTCCCACTGCCCTCCTCCTTCTTTGATGACACTGCAGACTTGTTTGTCCTTTACAATTGCTCCTCTATAGATCCCTGGGAACCAGCAGCCTCCTCTTACACATTCCTATTTCCTCCGTTATTTGAGATCCAACACACTTATTGAAGGATGCTATCTAGCCCAATACCTACATCGAGCCATGAGATTTGCAAGGTGACATTTTAATTGCCTGGATTGCCCCACTCTGTACCAAGCTGCATCTGGAGTCAGTGGTCGATTCGGCTGCTGCCTGATTTCCTCGCCGAGCCAGATTAGCTCCTAGCAGTGCTTATACACCCCTGGTCTGTGCTTGGGAAATAAGTGACTTACAGCCAAGGAGAAGCATCTCTAAATGCCACGGCAGCCAGTGGCAGGCTCTTGACAAGAGCGAAGCTCTGCCATCCAGCCCGGCTTCTCGGAGAGCTTGGACAGAAACGGAGGCACTGACGTAGCAGGAGGCGAGTGAGGCTTTGCCATGGGAGGCCATCCCGTAACACGATTTTAATTGATGGGCCGTTCTCCTTCCCAGGAGGGCATTCATTTTTGTACCTTGAAATGTTTATCAGATGAGCCTCAGCTTCACAGTAAATGTTCACTCATAAAACTGAGCGACAAGAGGGAAGTTGATTGCCTCCGTGTAATAAATACATCACACTGGAGTCCTTGTGAGCCCAGTTTCCATGAAAGCCACAGGTTACTGCAAACAGCTGCTTGCGAGAAGACACACTGACAGCCAGATGTCCCAACCAGATGGTTTACATTAAGGAGACATTAAAAACTTAGCTCATAGGTGGCCCTAAACCAGGACTTTCTGTGGTCAGCAGCATCTTGGCACCTGGCTTGCCTCATCCTGCTAGTCTCCTTTAGCAACAACAGCCCCTTTCCTGCTCCCCCCATTCCTCTTAGAGACACCAAGCGTATCTCACAGAGTTAATTTGTTCCAACAAAACAGAAGAATCTGTCTAAACCAGTGAAGGTTTAATGCTACTGTGCATTCAGACCTTTGTATCTGTGCAGCCAGAGTTCTTCCTGACACAGCAACAGGGAGATTTCTCTATTATTTTCTCATATTGTATTTTCTGGACAATTCTTCTGACTGCTGCAAACACGGCCTGACTTTTAGGAGGAGGTAGGACAAATAAAGTTAAAATCTTTCTTCCCTGCCCTTACTTGTGGCTACCACCAGCAACAACAAGGTCAGGATGTGGCATCAGCCCAGGGCTTGCAGCCTCTCCTCTGCCTCTCCAGTCACCCAGGCAGGCAGCTGGGACAGCCGCAGGAGACCAAGTGTATCTCCAGAGCAGCTGCCTTCTGGTACCGAGGGGGAATGAAATGTACTGATGGGAGGCTGTGATAAGAGACCATCGAGTCCCGGACTCATTGTCCTTTCAGGCAATGAGGGTCTGACAGACCCAGGTCAGATCTCAGTAGAGTGGAAAAATCTGAATTTATGACAAAATCGCCCCATATGGGAAGACAGCAGCCAGGCAGCAGTCCTGGGAAGCTCAGCCTTCCCTCCAGCCCAGGTATCGTTTCTCCTCTCCGTCTCCATGCTCGTTCATTCTCCTTTAGCACCTTCCTCCTAGAGGCAGCTTTTTGCTGGCTTTGGATATGTTTTCCTTCCACACCAGCCAACCAAGGTGAGTGATCACCATCCTCCATGCAGCTGGGGGACAAACATCCCTGCAGGAGCACACGTAGGGCTGGGCAGTGCGGGAGGGAATGTGTGTACTGCTCTTAGGCATGTCTTTGCAAAGCTGAGGCTGGCAACTAGGAACCTTGGTGCCCTGTCCCCTGTGTAATCACTGCACCGCACTCCCTAGCACTGTGTCTGCTGGACCATGCATGAGCCAAAGTGCCCTGACAGCAGACACCCATCCCCTTTCCTCTCCCTCACCATTCTACGAGGCATTGCAGACACATAGAGCCATCACTGTTTTTAAATCCCCCCTCCATCATTTATCACCGTGTCTGTGACCTCCAAAATCCATCACTTAAGTAGAGACCAGTAGAGACTCATGCCTCGGCTGGCACCAACTTCCAACATACTGCCCCCGCAGCAGCCACGTGGCCAGTGGGAGGGCACCGCTGGCTCGTGGCAATGTAGGGGCACCCCCCCAACTGTTCCCCCACCCACTATGGGGTGAGGGAGAAGGGGGCTACTTCATCCCTTTGGGTGCTGAGAGGTCGGGGTCTGGCCGCAGGCAGCCATGAGAGTGACTCCCCCCTCACTCGCTCCCCTGCCGTCCTCTCCCAATTTCTGCCCTTTAATAAGGTAATAAATTACTCCTTCTGGCAGGGATGAGGTTGGTCAGCATTTAGGAAGATTTCATTTCCAGTATTTGAAAAGGTGGTCGTTCTGACCCGACAGCCCTCCGCAGGGAGTACTTGGGTAATACCCAGGGCTTGATTTATGGTGTTAAATTGGCAGCCCAAGAACTGCTCCTGTAATTTATTGCCCAGACTTCACCAGAAAGCCTCTCTCTCTTTCTCACCCCTCCCCTCTCCTGCTCAGTCTCTCTTTCTCCTTAGTTTTTTTTTTTTAAGAGGGAACAGCTGACAGCCGAAAGCTAAATCTAACATTTACACATGACTTCATTACCCCACTATAATAAATGACTCAAAGCGGTGAAACCCATCAAAACTGGGGCTTTGGCACCAGACGCCAAAAACAATTGGGCCTCATTCCCTCCTTCCCCATCACCCTGTCTCCTCCTTGACCACGGTGCAGTGTGTTTTCAGCATCCTCAGAGGACCAACCCATCGTGTGCCGCATCCCACCCTTAAACACCAATACTTACCCAGGGCTGACTGTGTCAAGCACAACTCAGATGCAGGCAGTGTGTGGGGACCAGCTCCACAGCACATGAGACATCAGCAGGTCTGGATGGGTTCACTCCTGGACATCTAGCCACCTTGAGGTGTTCCTCACACATAGGAATGTTTGCCTGAATAAAAGACTTGAGTACGTATCAGGAAGCAAAGACAACACGGTGATTTTTAGCAAAACCCAGAAGATTGTTGAAGCTTGGTGGAGCAAGTAATGAAAATGGGAAGATAGAAAAGGCCAAGGGAGGTGGTGGCAAAGGCATGAGCATGTTGTGTAGGGGAAAAGTGAAAGCTGGGTGAAAAAAGCTATGGAGGGGAGGGGAAAGGTGAAGTGGTGAGAAGGGAGGAGAGAAAGATAAGAGCTTGGCCAGTAGGCATGTGTAAGTATGTGCTGAGGAGCCCACCTGTTGCCTAGGTTAGGGCCAAGTCGTGGTTACCCACTGCTGGCTATTGCCTCAAGGGCGGGTCATGGTCACTCATTATCACTCCCCACTGGCTATGGCTGAGAAAGGCCTTGTGGCAAGCTGGAGTGGGAACCAGTCTGAATGAAACTCCATGACTTGCTTGGTTGGCCTTTCTATGGACATCCCCATGTTGTCCCCATGGACACCTGCACCAGCACGAGCAAATGGGCAGGGACAAACTGGGGAAGGGGCAGTACCCTCTTTTGCCAGTAGAGATGATTGATGATAAATAGGGGTGACCATGGAGCTATGGCCTTAGGGAGATGATAGTTATCCTTTTTGAGGAGGAGTGTGTTCTGGCTAAATGCTCTCCTCCCGAGCACTGTCAGCTCACATGAAGGTCCATCCTATGAGCTGACCCTGAGCCCTGTGCTTGCTCTGCCTTCCCTGAAAAAAAAAGAACCATGGAGAATCAGCTCAGCTGGTAAGAAACAATTTCTCAGCATTGGGATGAGTGGAAGGGTTGCCAATTCCCAGCTCTAAGAGCAGGTTAGACAGATATTCATCTGGGCAGGTTGATCCCAGCAAGGAAATGGCACAGATGATGCATTTTGGCCCCTTCCTGCGCCAGTGGCTGTGATTTGCTGGAGTTCGTTAACTGTAGTGACAGTCACTGCAGACTTTGATTTGCTGCTGAGCTCAGCTTTAATCAATCACTCCTTACTGAAAGCGTCTAATGCCATCGTGGAATCTCATAACTTCTCAGCATCAGGCGTCCAGCAGCGAAGGACCTGTTCTTGGCAGTGTGTCAGCTCTTGACATGCAGTGGGAACACCAGGTGCTATAGAAGGTGAGGTGGATGCTCTGGAGAGCAGCACGAGTAGAGGTCTTCTGTCAGAGCCGGGCACAGCTCAGCCCATCACATCATTACTATATATGCGCGTGTGTACCTAACGAGGCTCAAATTGCCTCATCAGGCTGGTCTTTATAGATTAAATCGATACACAGAAACCATGGAGTGTTTTCCAGGAAGGACCAGCTCCCTTTGCTCTTCCTTTCCCTTGGAAGGCCAACCCTGAGCCCATCAGCACTGGGGAGGATGGGGAAGTTCTCCCCATGCATCCCTGGAGGAGCAGTGGTTTCCTGCAGCCTTTCATCTAGTCTTCCCACTCCAGAGGGAGAGGTCCGGAGACGGCTGGGGATGCTGGGATGCCCTCTTGCCTCCTGCCACCATCTCTGCCCTCTGTTGTGGTGCTGGGGTGGCTTTGGCTACCCCTTCCTGGCGGTCCCAGCCCCAGGTGCCTGCGGGTGTGCAGCCGCCTGGGGCTCCCAGCTCTCCCCAGCACAGGCTGGGAGCTCACAGCCCGGGCTGAAACAGCACTCAGCTTTCATAATCAAATAATCCCCATGTTTATGCCTCTCTGACTGACAGTGCCGCCCCTGACATATCATTATCGGGAATTTACATTCCTGCAGGAACTGTGAAATCCCCCTGCCCCGAATCCAGAGCTTTCCTGTGGCACCAGAGGGAGAGGAAATAATCTGTGATCTTGAGACTTTCAGACCACTGAAGTAAAACCTCTTCCCCTCCCTTTGTTTGATTTAGCACTTTACAGACTCCCACGAGGGGATTCTTGGTTTCTTATGGGTTTATTTTGTTTTGTCTTAATTTGTTGTGCTTTTATTCCTTGCTCTTCTGAGTGTCAGTCCTTTTGGGCCATTTGCCTCCTGGAGACTTGGGAAAACAGGAAAGGGAGAGCTAGGCTCAGTAATCTGGGGACCAGTAAGGTGCTTGGGGGTGCACCAGGGTGCATGGAGGGCAGCACATATGCTGGAGCCTACCAGAAGCACATGGTGGTGTGTGGTGGTGACCATATAGCCGGGGGGAGGCAGGGCACCTGAGCTGCTTGACCTGAGGTCACAGAATCATGAATGACAGAAGGGACCTCTGGAGATCATTTAGTCCAACCCCTCTGACAAGAGCAGGATCACTCAGAGCAGGTTGCACAGTGACATCCAAGGTGGGATTTTGAGTCCCTCCATCCCCATTGACGCAGTGCTGTGAAATATTAGATATACCCAGAACTTTGGGGCAAAACAGAGCTTCTCTCCACCTGAAATAGGAGAGATGTCATCTTAGGCAAGAGGTCTTGCCCGTTCTTGTCCCAGGATGAAGCCAGTGGTGGAACACAGGGCTCCTGGCCTCCTCTTTGCATTGTCCACCCTGCTCTGTCTCCATCTCTGTCTATCCCCTCCAGGAAGGCACACCTGATCCTGCGGAGGCTGGAGAAGGTCAGCAGTCACTGCTCAACCTTGCTACGCAGTGCCTACATCCAGAGCCGCACCGAGACCATGCCCTACTTGTTCTGCCGCAGCGAAGAAGTCCGGCCACCCGGCATGGTCTGGTACAGCATCCTCAAGGACACCAAAGTAACGTGTGAGGAGAAGATGGTCTCCATGCTGCGCAACACCTACGGGGAGTCCAAGGGGCGGTGAGGGAAGGTGCGGGCCTGGAGCTGTGGGAGGCCAAGGGACTCCAAGGAGTCGAGGACTCATGATGTGCTGAGTGGCTGATGGGGTTCGGGGTCGGGTGGTGTTCAGAGGGGGTGGAAGGGGACAGCGAGGCCAAACAGGACTTTCTCATGCAGTTGGCAGAGAAACAANATCCTGTTGTGTTGGAAAACTTTGGCTGCTTTTTAATTCCCTGAGCAGAATTTCCCTTTTTTTTTTTTTTTAAATTTTTCAAGAGGAAACAGAAAAAAGAAGAAATTACCTAATTTGACTCAGCATAAAAGCCTCTCCTTTTTAATCTTTTCTTACTGAATTTCCTGGACTACACACTCCACAACCCTGGGAGGAAGGAGATACCCGCTCGAGGCCAGGGCCAGGCAGAGGGGAGCTGCTGGGCACAGGGTGACCCCCTCCCTCCCTGCCCTGCCTGTCCTGCCGCCGGGCAGGAGCTGTGGGGTGAGGGGCCTTGGTGTTACTCTGGTGGCCGAGGACACCAGGAGGAGGTGGCGCAGGCAGCCGGTGACACCGCGCTGCCAGCGAAGGTCCCGGAGGGGGATGCCGGGCAGGTACGAGGATACTGCAGGCAAGTTGGGCTTTTGTACCACTCCGAGTGAACGGAGCGGCTCCGTGCGCAGCCTTGGTTAGCAAGGCTCCCGGCAGCTTGTTCTGTGCATTAAAGATTCATATTAAGTCCATCTTCACCGCCTCCTTGGTGCTTCTTCCTCCGCCTTACCGCCACTTGGGTGTTGGTAGGGTGTAACTACCATCCCCGATGGCTCTCCCCTTGGCCAGGATGTGGCTGAGAAGAGGGACCGTGTCCAGAAACCGGGGCTGACCCCAGGAGCTGGACACACGGAGAGGGGGGCAAAGTGCAGCCTCTTTGTGTAGGGTCCTCTCCCTCCCCAACACCCAGCCCGGCCACCGGCCCCAGTGGGAGCTGGAGACATGTGGGAAAGCACAAGAAGGAAGCCAGGGGCTAAAGAAGACGTGGAGAATCTGGTTTCTTTTACTGTCAGATGTGGGTTAGGCTGGCCAAGGATCCCTGTGGGTAATGGATTTCTCAGTCTGGTAGCCAAACCAAAAAGTGCAGGAGGGTGAGAGGGGCAGGGGGGGAGAAGGGAAAAAAAACCCACCAACAAAAAATCAGCTCAGCTCAAAGCTATTGGTTTTTCTTTTTAAAGCAAAACAATGAACCTGGAGAGGGGAAAGGGAACAGTGTGGGTTGAATGAATCAGTTTAGTCAGCCCAGAGCAAATAGTTCTGTTTAGTTTTTTTAGGTTATTTAACCCTTTAATGTAAAAGCAAACAAGCAGGAGGTGAATTTCAAAATGAAAATGTTTTGAAACCAAACAAAGGCACAGGATTTCATGTGGAGGAAGTTCAGCCAGAGACTGTTTTTCTTCTTGAGCTAAACCCATTTGCCTGATTTGCACCCACTCAAATAATTCTGATCGTTTCACCCAAACTGCTCTTCCTGCCCTCCCAGCTGCCTTTGGTTATTTCTCTTCATTTGCCAGGAGCCATGATGCTGGTGCACATTCAGAAGGCCTCCAGTACCCAAAGTCCTGCTGGAGCTCACAGAAAGCTTTGCCTCAATGTAGTAGCCTGTGGAGCAATGGCCAAAGCGTTGCCAGTTGCCTGAAGTCTTAATTTTTAAGCTAAATCCCTTTTTTCTGATGGAGAGGACAATGAGACTGAGGGATCTGGGCTGTGGCCACTGTGTCACTGGGTCTTGTGCAGCACCAAGCACCAGCGCTGTGGAGGCACCACGATGCCGTGTGTGTTAAATGACCGTTACCCATCCCTTTGCCCATCAGAGGGGACTGGTGGCCATGGAGTTTGGTTGTGGGGATGAAGGAGGTGACTGTGACTTGCAGATGAAGGTAAAGTTTGCATTAGCTTGGCCAGAGGTGCTGAGCCCCATCTCAGCTTTGTGCACCCATCCAGTGCCCAGGCACTGGCCAGGATGGGAGCTCACAGATCTCTCCCCTCACAAAATGGGAGATGCCAGTGCAGGAGGAGATGAGGTGACACTCCTTTAGCTTTGTTACTGTGTAAAACAAAACACAGCACAACCCTTGAAGTCCAGTGCCCGGGCTGGTGTTTCTGGGCACCATGGTTTTACATGGAGCCACTCATTCCATGTGCCCCCCCAGCATGTGCTGCTGTGATGTCTAGGTTATGATATGCACTGCAGAGGGTGGAAAAAAACCCAAACCTTTCTTTGGAGCCACTGAAGGAAATTGATGGGGATTGATCCTTCCCTCCTGGGAGCTGTAGCAAGGTCAGGTCCCCCTGGGAACACACTGGGACTGCCGGGGCCACCAGCAACCGCACCACACCGAGCCCAGCTAGCCCCAGGCTGTTTTGATGCGCTTCCATTGGCTTTGAAGCTGCCTTGTTTTCCCCAGGCTCTGGCCCGCGGCTGTGCCTTTCCCTGTGTTTTACAAACATGGTGTTTTATTTTGCTTTCGTTTGTTTTTGCTCCGAGATGATTCATTTCTCTTGAAAGCCCCGTGCTGCCGTGGGGAGCAGCTCTGCGGTTTCGCCGGTGTTGACTGACCCTGGTGGACAAATTGCTTGTGTTTTCTGTAATGCCGCTGATGGGACTGGAGGTGATCTAAGGTGTGACGGGGCTAATGCTACTCGTGGGATTCATGACCTTCATGAGCATGCTGCTAGGTGTTAGGAATAGGAGATGCCAGCCAAAACACTGGGCAGCTGGCTGGATGCCCTTCAGCACGTTTTTCTCCACTCTGATATTCCAGTTCCCCCCCACAGTGGTACTTTGTGCCCCTTGGGACACCCACCCCAGCAGCTTCCCTCGGCAGAGCTCAGGGGGAAGGGTTAAAACCCACAGCATGGGGCCGTTCATTTGCAGATGGTGATGGAAAGGAGACCTTCAGCTCTGGTAGCCCTCACTGCTGCAGGGACCAGGAGCTTTATTCTGGCTGCTTACCTTGGAAAGCTGCTGAAGAGCCTCACGTCGCATCCTTGGTGAGACAGGCTGGTGCATATGGATACGTGTACAGAGCAAGCTGTGTGTCAGCCTGTGTTAATGTGTACACAGCAGGTGGAAGAGTCTAGACTCCCAGGGTCTGACGGCTGTTAACCCCTCGAGAAGCTCACCTAGCTCCCAGATCAAAGCCAGAAGAGCCTCTGGCCAGGGATGCTACCTGGCACGGCCGTACCCAAGCCAAACAAAACCAAGGAATTCGTCAAGGTTGCACATCCTCCGTTGCACAGCTGAAAGGAAAGGTCTGTATTTTCTCCCTGGAAACTTTGGAGAATGTAACCCTCTGGTTTGCAAGATAAACAATTGGAGTCACAGCTTAGCAGTGCTGGCAGAGGGACAGGTGCCCTGTAGCGCACACACATATACACACACACACATAACCCCCTGCCTTTCCTCTGGCTCCCATAGGGAAAAGCCATCCTTGCTCCAAAGCAAGTTGCTGCTGGCCGACGAGCTGGTTCTTCTTGCCAACCCCCAAATTTGCTGTGGCACCCACCAGGCTTTAGCACATCCAGGTCTAACACTGTCCTGGGTAGGAAAAGCACCAAGGGGTGGATAAAAAATGGAAAAGGGAAAGAGGCAAAAAGATGCCATCATCCAGGTTTAATAGATAAACTACCCACATCCATTGAAAAACTGAAATTGTTTTCCTGGTGGCATGAAGTAGGGAAGGATGATGTGGCATCACTGTCTCCTTTGGGGAGAAGCTTTGGGACGAGTTCACGTAAAATGGAGCAATCTCCTCCTCCATGTCCCTCTGCAGGGAGTGCATGTGCAAGTGATGTCATTGACGATGCAGTCATGGAATCATAGAATCGTCTAGGTTGGAAGTGACCTTTGAGATCATCTAGTCCAACCATCAACTTAACCCTGATAAAAAACAACCACCCACCACTAAACCATGTCACTGAGCACTACGTCAACCTGTCTTTTGAATCCCTCCAGGGATGGTGCCTCAGCCACTTTCCTGGGCAGCCCATTCCAAGGCTTAGGAACGCTTTATGTGTAAAAATTTTTCCTGATATTCAAAGTCATGGGTGCCTGCAGAGCATCTGCTGCTCCCTGCACAGCCTGGCCCTGCTCCCACCATCTGTGCACCCCCTAGCACCCCACAAACTCCAGCTCAGCACCAGGAGATGGGTTCTGTGCAGAGGCCACTCACTCTTCACCCTGTGGTTGGTCACACTTCTTTTAACCAATGTATTCACTGCCACATTCAGCATCCCCTGAACACCCCAGCAGGCACACACCCTCTGGAAGGGCACCCCAAATCTGTCCTTTACTTGGCAGCTTGGAGCTGGTGACAGCAGCAGGTCCGCTCCCAGGGCTGCATGGGGCTGCCCCTCCCGAGGAACAGAGCTGCCCAGAACAATCCCCATTGTCCCCACGGCCATTGTTCCCTTGTCTCCACAGCCATTTTTCCCTCATCCCCGGCCGGGCTAGCGCTGACACTGAGCACAGAGGAGCTGATTGGTGGGGTTGCTGTGCCACTGGTGACACAGCTTTGGGACAGCTTCTTCCCACAGCAAAAGCCTCCAGAGTCAAGTGCTGTGTTTGGTTTCTGCTTTCCCTTCCCTTCCCTTTCCTTTCCTTTCCTTTCCTTTCCTTTCCTTTCCTTTCCTTTCCTTTCCTTTCCTT
>VZTM01028434.1:657732-669442 GCA_013400555.1 Jacana jacana | reverse complement strand
GTTAGATGCGTATGTACAGTTGGATAATGTAAAAAATAAGCACAAATACACACTTAAAAAAATAATCTGGAAAAAAAAAAACACTCCCAAAAATAATAAATTCCAATCCCCGACCCCCCGCAAACGACAATACACCAGGGGAAAAAACACCTTAGCCTTATTCCTGGACTTATCACAAAGCACAAGGAAAACAAAACCAGACAATGTTATAAAACCTCACGGTACTTCTAGGGAAATCTACACTTCAGTATCTAGCTCTCTACTTGGCTGGCAGAATCCGTGTTTTCCTCTCAAACACACAAAAATAGGCTTCGCTCTTCTTGGATTTGGATTATGCGGGTTTTCTTTTCTCTCTCTCTCTTTTTTTTTCCTTTTTTTTTTTTTTTCCCTTTTTTTTTTTTTTTCCCTTTTCTTTTTTTTTTTGTTGTTGTTCTTTTTTTTCTTTTTTTTTTTTTGTGTGGTTTTATTTTGCTTTTCTTCCTCTCTGTAAATCCTCACTTCTCATTTTTTTCCCCACTTGAATCAGTTGCAGCAAGAAACTTTTGTTGGCTATTGGATTTCCTTTTTTCTTTTCTTTTCTCTCTTTCCTTTGTTTCTTTTTTTTTGTTGTTGTTCTTTTTTTTCTTTTTCTTTTTTTTTTCTTTTTTTTTTTTTTTCTTAAACACAGGTAAAACCTAGAACAAACCGACAGTTACAACCAAGTGAAACCGAAACCGGAAGGGAGGTAGCTGGAACCCGACTCCAAGAGTCCTCTGGTGCCATCCAGCCTGGGGACCGGGAGGAGGGGGGGCAGGGACTGGGGGATGAGGACAGCAGAAGATGCAAGAAAAGCAGGAGGACACCAGCTTAGCCCATCTGCCAGAGGGTGGGGAGGGAGAGGGGTAGCAGCTGATAGGAGTTTCCCACCCCACCATACACCATTCACTGCTTTCTGCTCCAGCTTTCCCTCCTGCTGACCATAGATAACCACCCCCACCGCCCCCCTCACCCACTCAGCGCCAGGGGACTGGCTGGTGGCCCCAGGTAGGGTGCAGCCTTGGGTCACTATCTGTGACAGAGACGACCTTGGCACTAGTGTGACCTGGACTTTATGAGCAGCTAAAAGTCATCCATATGGGCACCTTCTCCCAAGCTTCCTGTTTGATGTTGTCCTACACCACTGGCTCGGTGGGTGGAGGGAGGTGGTGGGTCATGTCCCGCTCACCTCCTACCCAAGGGTCATCACAATCATGGAGGGTGTTTCCAAGGGACTCCACCAGGCATTCAAGGCCCTAACAGTGGTAGGTGCTGGGAGGCCATCCAGCTGGCCACAGGAGCCAGGAGCTGGGAAGGTCTCCATGACAGCTCCCCCCTGTGCCTCCTGGGAGCACAGTTCAGCATCTGAAAGGCATGGGACAAAGCTCTGCCCCAGTGCAATCCTTTCCAAATGGAAAGGAAAAAATAAAAAGCCATTGGATTGATCATGACTCCGAGCAGCACTTTCTCACTTCTGCTCCCAGTTCCATCAGCCCCGTTGGAGATGGACAGTGCCAACGGGGCAGTTGGTACAAAAAACCCCAATCAAATAGCAGCATGGAATGGGAGTTGGGTCTCCCATGGACTGCAGGAGAGAAGCTGAGGTGTGAGGTTGTGCTGGCAAGAAGCCACAATCTCGCTTGAGCTGAGGAGGACTCCAACTCAGTGAGCAGAGGAGCTCAGTGGGCCCTGAGATCCTGGAAGCCCACAGAAGCAAGTGACAATAAAGCTTATAGAGATCTGTCTCTGCTGGGCAATGTCCTAGGTGGGAAAAGCAAGTGGAAGACCTCCTTCACGCTGAGCCTCATGACTAAGAAGGGGATTTTGCAAACTGAGCTGCCCTCAGGATGCATGCAGGACTCAAACTGGGGCTCCAACTGGGGCCAGGTGGGGTGGACGGGGGAGATCATATCAAGATGCCCTCACCACTGAGAACATGATGGTGCGTTGGCAGTCTGAAAGGTTTTGGAGGTTGTGAGCTCTTCTGATGGGCTGGATGGCACATGAACAAACTGCCAACACAAAAGGGGAGGGCAAAGGGACCTGAAGGAAGCAACCTTTTCATAATGATTTACTTCCATTGTTAATTAGGTGGCAAGGGGCAAAAGTGGAAGTTTTGCTACAGGCCCACTGGAGGATGTTCAACCTAACTCCACAGATGGAGCCCTGATCCCGCTGCACCTCCCTTTCCTGTGCGCCCCAACACAGTTGGGTCAGAGCCAGCTTCCATGGCCAGGCCCTCTCCAAAATAACATGGAGCAAAGTAACAACAGAGAGCTCCTCACCTTCTTATGACAATCATCTCACCAGGCCTCTAAATTTTAGTTCTTGAGATTCATCTCTGGTTTATTCCAACAGAAAAACCACCCCAATGGTGGGTGACAAGAGCCTGGCTCCTTGCACCCACAGTTCTGTCGGTTTTCCATTTCTAGTTCTCCTACCCATTTTTTCCTCCACCTCCATAAGCTAGATGACACCCCACACACCCCCTTCTGCCTTGCTCCAGTGCCTAAATGTTCAATCAAGGAGTAGGACAAAATCTTTCTAACCTGTCTTTATCCTGTAGATTGTACAAGTCAGAGAGTCCCAAGGAACAGACAACACTTGGAAGCGCACTCTTTCAGATGTTCTTCCTAGCAGGAGCCTGAAGCAGCAGGAGACAAGCCCAAGCCACACTGGGATTTACCTAGGATGGGATGTAGCAGCAGCACCGGATGCACTGGGCACCTCAGTGACTAAATGGGATTAACCCTATAATGAAATGAGTCCCCAGGGGTCTGGTATCACATGTGCCTCCCTGGACTGAAAGAGGAGGATGGAACTACACAACAGGGAAGTATGAGGTCTGCTGCAGCTAATGCCCTTCCTTCTGGAAGATTAAGAGCAGCTAAGCTCCTGGTCTGTCAAAGGTGTCCAACCCACTGGCCTGGCAGCTTAATACTGACAAATACGGCCAAAATTCTAATACTGTATCCTGTGGTCCTTTCCCCACAGCATGTGCCACCTCCTCCTCCTCTTCCCTTCTCCTGAGAAAACAGGAGCATGAAGCGGTTGTCACGTATACACCACCCCAAGAGGGGGGTGGAGGAGGCCTTAGAGAACCACTCGGCCGGGTGAAGACCAGAAAGCAGATTCCTTTGGCTGGCTGGTGTCCTGTTTTCTTGCCCCAATGCTGAGGAAGAGACCAGAGGGTTTGAAAGGCAGGTTTGTAGGTAAGCTTTAAGGCAGACTGTTTGGTTGCATGGGGTTGTTTTTCATCCTGTCCTGACACAGTAAAGAAACAAGTTGTACGGGACATAGCAGCAGGAGTAGCAGCAGCAGACATGCTCAAATGACAAGTGTGGGGCGAGTTACTCTCTCTGCTCCTCAGAAGCAAATCATCCACGTTTCTCAAAGCCAGTCCTTAGACTCCCCATTCCCTGACTCCACCACGGGACCACCTGCCCACCTCCACTCAGAAATATCCCAGGAGCGCTCCCTGCAGCATTCAGGCAGGCTACAAAGGGGTTTTTGTTGGCTTTTTGAGGGCAGGGGGAGAAGGAGGAGCTGTACAGAAAGGCCACTGCACTCTGCTGAGCTCCCTGGCTGGAAGTAGCGTTCCTGGGAGGAGCAGATGCATCCCATGTCTCGAGCTGGCTGGGCATCTGGCAAGTCACTTGCCAAGAGGCGCAGCCCTGTGGAGATCCCACCCCGACCTCAGTGCCCCGAGCATGCGATACCTTGGCATTCAGCGTCAGAAAAGGCTGGGCTTGGAGTCCTCCAAGAGCACAGCCTCTTCCATGAACGGTCTGAGTTGTGAGTGCTGGAAAGGGGAAAGTGTTTTTGCGTTGATCATAATCTCTCACTCTTTCTCTCATTCTCTACTTATTTCTATAAATATGTGTACATAAATAGCTTGTTTCTCGCCTTGAATCTAGATATGAACTGTTCAAATTAGGTGGGCATAACATGCTGTTTTGATACATGAAAGTCTTCTCGACTTGACTCTTGGTTGTTTGTTTCTTGTCATCACTATTTAAGATATAGTTAATACATAAACTCCTACTTTGAGTTCTCCTTGGACAAAAATTAAAGGCAGACTGGTTGAATTCTAAGGGTCCCTGGTGCAGAAATGCCATCCAGTTGAGCAGCTAAATGTTAAAAACGATACCAAAAGGGATGTGGTGTCTCTCCTAGCCTGCCTTGAGCAATGTAGTCCTCCATTCCACGCCACTTGGCATTACCCAAGACTGAAGCCACGGAGGTCTTTCTGATTGTGCTCTTGGGCGTTGGGGTCCCGGCAAGCACACTCTCCTTGTAGGTCACAGGACATAGGGAAGGGAGTAACCTGGAGGAGGAAAACAGAGAAAGAAAGGCATGAAGGAGGGAACACACCTACAGCACCCTGGAGAACAAACAAGAGCTCTGGAGTGGTTCAGAGATAAACTGAAGTCTTCAGCTGTGTTATTTTTGCTCTGAGATTTATTTCAGTGCTGAGCTGATGGTGCACTGAGGCCTCAGCTGAGGTATCTGTCCATAGGGAAGGCTGGGAAAAGTGTAAAGAAGAACCTGTTCAACTCATGAAGTTACTGGTTGGCAGATAATCATAAATCATAGAATCATTCAGGTTGGAAAAGACCCTTGGGATCATGGAGTCCAACCCTCAGCCCCACTCTACAAAGTTCTCCCCTACACCGGGTCCCTCAACACCACATCTAACCTACTCTGAAACACAGTCAGGGATGGGGACTCCATCCCCTCCCTGGGCAGACCATTCCAGGGTCTGACCACCCTTGCTGGGAAGAATTCTTTCCCAATGTCCAGCCTAACCCTACCCTGCTGCAGCTTGAAGCCATTCCCTCTCATTCTATCACTAATTCCCTGTTACAAGGGACCAGCACCAACCTCTGTACAACGTCCTTTCAAGTAGTTGTAAAGATACTCCTTTAACAGTTCACACAAAGCACACAAACGTAGCTGTTTGGGGAGACGTACTTCTCAGGCAACTCTGGGGCTTTTTGGGGTACTTACCATGATGGTTGGATCACAGTGCGTGGCCAACCTCTTCTGAAAAGTTACCCTTATGCCAAAAGGCTATAAACACTAAATGGCAGCAAAGTTACAAACCCCTCATCTCACACGACCAACTCAAATGCTCCCCAAACATGGCTGGGCCCAGCAGCTCCCAGCTCTGGCCTCCCTGTAGCACTCTTACTCACCTCCACCCTGGGGTTTTTGGTGAACCCTACTTCTGGGCCACAGTCTCCCCTCTGTAGGGGATTGTTTTCAGCAGGACCCTGCCATGCACAAGTCCATCTGTGAGCTTATTTAGGAATGTTCTTGGTTCTGGTTCCTTGGGGCAGGAACTGAAGCAAACACCACCTAGCAGATCAGTGAGGCCATAATCCAGCAGAGAAACTTCTCTAAATACCTGTTGATTTTAAGGTCAAGAGATGCAGCTAACGGGCACTGTGGAACAGCAATGGAATGCAAGTCAGAGACTGCTACGTGCACGATCTGTCACATCTCCATGATCTCTCTGGAGAAGCGTGGGAAGGAGCTGAAACAATAGCCTGCAGTGCCTGGCTAGCGGAATTCAATTTTGGCCGATTGCATCATGGTATTTACATAAAGAAAAAGGGGTGGCAGTGGAACAGTGTCTTGCTTGCCCTGAAGTGAATTCCCAAGAATTTCTCCCATCTGCACAGACTGAGCAGATGACCTCATTCCCCTCCTTTCCACTCCTTCCAAGACGGTGCCACAACCTGTTCCAATGTTCCCAGCGAGGGCTGCACGCGCACACTCCGTCTGCTTCCCTTGGCTCTGCTGCCACATGTTTGCTCTCTCTTTCATAAACACTTCTCTCCAGGCTACGGAGCCTGGGTAGGCCTGTTCCCTATGTATCATCAACGGCACATCTAGGAATGTGGACCAAGCGCTGTGCGTGAACACATAGCTGTCATTTCCACCTAGAACTTCCACACGTGTCCTTGCATGTCCATCTCTAGCGTGCCTTTCTCCTGACGCACGCAAGAATGGGATGGAGGGGTGTGGATCTTCATTTCACAACTGGAGAGCCTAAGGCAGGGACATGCTGACAGAGACATTAAATAGCCAACACTCATCACCAAATCAGGGTTTACAGAGCCCCCTCCCCTTGCGTTTGACTTCATTCCCAGAAGACCTGACCCTCCAGGTAGAACTGTGTTGACTCTTCATCAAGCCATGGCCTTGGTGACTTAGGAGCTAAATAACCAACCAGTGAATAATCTGCATCTACTATTGTGCAAATGTGAAGGTTGCACAGAGGAGATAGTCCAAAAAGCTAAAAGCAAATAAATTCAAAGAACTGGATACTAAGTAAGTTCATAAACTGCAGAAAACAATAGGAGCTTAAGGGTCACTTGATCCAACAGAAGCCAGCCAGAGCTGGACAGTCCCATATCACAGTGTTATGAATATCCTTAGATAGGAAAACAGAGACATCTGCAAACAATGGGGTTTTGGGAGGAGGATGAAGAGGGATTGTTTAATGACTGAATTGAAAAACTGAGGCAGGGAGGGAGAAAACACACATGAAAAAAAAAATATATTGACTTTTCATAGTCAATGTAGAAGGAAACATTTTGATTTAGATTAACTGCTACAGTTCAGGTTTGACTTTTCCCTCCAAGACACACAAATAAAAAAGACTATTTCAGAGCAAAAAGTTATGTCTTGAAATAAAAAACTCACTTCACTTACAAAATGCTCAAACAAAAGATTTAAATAAGTCCAGAGTTTTCCCCTATTCTTATTTTTTCATCCTGAATCGTTCAGTTCAAGCTGGATTTGGCAATGATTTTGACTTGAAAAATCCTCCCTGTTGTACAACGAAGCTACTGGTTGGAGGCGAGACCTGGGAACTTGATTCTTTCATTTCTCTTGATCGAGCTGTTTCTTCTCCCTCCCTGGCCTGGATTCCCCGTGTTTGTCTGTAACAGTCTCACAATGGCGATTCAGGAGCCCCTGTGCCTAAAGAAGAGAGAGGGGCTCACAGAGAAGCTGGAGACACATTTTGCAGTGAACATGGGACAACCACAGCCTCAACTCCAGCGTTTTAGTGATAAGACAAGGGGTAATGGTTTTGAACTAAAAGAGGGGAGATTTAGATGAGATCTGGGGAAGAACTTCTGTGGTGTGAGGGTGGTGAGAGCCTGGCCCAGGTTGCCCAGAGAAGCTGTGGCTGCCCCATTCCTGGAGGGGTTCAAGGCCAGGCTGGATGGGGCTTGGTGCAACCTGGTGTGGTGGGAGGTGTCCCTGCCCAGGGCAGGGTGGTGGAACTCTTTAAGGTGCCTTCCAAGCCGAACCATTCTATGATTTCTGTAAAGTGGCTGAAATTAGCAATGAAATCCCACTGCACTTTGTCTCTGTTGCTGTCTATGCAGAATCAGGACAGTGAAACCTGCTACAAGCATGGAGGTTCCATAAATGCTGCCATTTCACTTGCTGGAAGAGCAGAGCCAAGAGTGAAAGTCCTGCAAGACTGTGTCTCCAACCCACCCACTCATGTTCTCCTAAGCTCCTCTATGGGTTGTGCTGAAAGAGTGGCCATAGAAACCCAGAGTGGCCTGAGTTGGATGCTGGCTTGAACTGATCTACCTTCTACATTCCCTCTTCTCCTATTTCTCCTTGTGAGTCCCTCGTTTTCCCCATTGCTTCCTTGCATGTGCTCATCTCTGGAGCAATCTGAACAAAAGCTGCACGTGAGAGACAAGATCATTACTGCACTGCAGCCAGCTTCTGGGAAGAGGGAGCCACTAGAGAAGAAATGTCTTACCGTGTGTTGTCCTCTAGAAACCCTCCAGTCTCCTAACACAAACAAAAGTGTCAAAGCTTTCTCTCTGGGGCAGAGCTGTGGCCCCGAAAGCGGAGAGTTTGGTGTCTCAGCAACAGTCACAGCAGTGGGTAGCCTGAGTGTGAGAGGGCTTCTTCCTCAATAGATTAGTCTTATTCACTTTATGTCCCTTACAGAGGTTTTTTTCTTAACGCAATTTGATTTTTACAGTGCTATTGTCCAGAGAGATTAATTGTTTTGTCTTATGGCAGCGAGTTCCAGAGATCAGTTTTCTATTATGTGAAAAGGCAGAGATTTCTAGAGGCACAGTGAGCACATCCACAGTCATCCTAAACAAGACAGAACTCTCCAAACACTTAGCAGGAATGCAGGGGTTCCACTTTAAACGTCACCTACAACATTTGAGCTCCACAAGGAACTGATTTCTGCAGATATTTGGGAAATCAAACCCACACATAATGCCTACTAGGACTGTCACAAGTACCCAAGTCAGAGAAACCATAAAACCCCTTAGATGAAGGACCATCTTTTGCCTTGGGCTCATCCAGTGATAGCCCTCTGGAGTATTGAGACATGAATAAAGCTGCTGGATGTGCTAGAGATAATAAATGCTAGACCTTTTTCTGGATGATAGCTCATTTAGGTGTGGAGACTGGATATATATACACCCAAGATTAACTGTTTCTTTTTAAATAGGCCTGTGAAAGCCCAACTCATTAACGGAATATATGACCTGCACCGAAATTTCCAGGTATATCCATTGTAAAGCCAATATTAAAGAATCAGCTCTTCTTCCCTCCACATGCCAAGTCCTGCATTCGCCCTACACCTATCTCCACTCACAGAAAACCTGGTTAATATCTAAGAGGGCAGGGAGAAAAAGCCTAAAAATAAGCTTAGGGCCTGGCTCAGTCATTTGATGAAGTAGTGCAGCTTATCATCTCCTCAGAGTAAATAAAACGGTTTGAAAAAGGCACAACCTGAAGAAAACAGCTCCACACACCTACATGCACCCCCTACACACACACATCTCCTGGAGATGATCCAGAACAGAGCCACGGTGTGGATTGACAGCACTCGGGGGAATGCAGGTCACCCCTGAACCATGCCAGACCACAGACTATCTATCTTCAAGAGAAACCAGGCACAACCTAAATCATGTCCGTCACCCCAGGAGCTTGTGCTGCTTGACACACCGTGCTCCAGACCTAAAGGAGAAATGGTAGCAGGCATAGCTCATGGGCTGGGCAGGAGGCTAGCATGGACCTCTGCGGTGTAACCCACAGGAGACTGGAGACATATCCACCTTGACCAACTCACCACCCATCCTGTGCAGTGTATGAACTCAACACTTCCACTCTCCACAAAGGTATGGGAGCAATAAGCATCCTCTCCCACGATGGGTGATGAGACTTTGGATAAAACCCAAGCTCCCTCTTGGAAACAGGGCGGCATTTGTCCTTGATGCCACACTCCCAACTGTGGGAACAAAGACAATGATACAACAGACCAGTGCAAAATGGATCCAGGTCATGAAATGCATGAGAGTCCACAAATCCTTGCTGCACGGCACCTATCTAAAGAGGCTGGTGACATCCCTAGACAGATCCCCGCTGAGAAAGACCAGTCTTTAGGGAACTGGTGGGAATGTTGACAGGAGAAATCCCAGACAGGTAGAGGGAGGGATGGGAAACAGTTCTGCAAAGGGTGTGAGCTCATCCCTCACACAGACTCATATCAGGTTGACCCGGCCGTACCACCATTCCAGCCCACTTGGGGGGTTCACAGTAGCACTGGGGCAGCAGAATCAGGCCCGGGGAAGGCTGGAGACTGGGGCCGGGCTGGGGTGGGGAGGGGGCAGTGGTAAGCAGGGAAGGAGGACTGCAAAGTGTTGGGAAACAGCCTGTTGTTAGATTTCAGCCCTGAAGTGTTTGCGAAATCTCCCAGACAAGCCTAACTGGAGCTCTAAAGGTGGCGGTGCAGACGGAGCCTCCGCGGGCGAGCATGGCCGGTGGAGATAAGCATGGCAGCCTGTGCTGAGTGTCGCGGCCCCATGCCTCCGAGGCCCTTGCAGCTCAATCACTGGGGAGTATTCTGTTTCCTGACAAGGCTCTTGTGGGACAAAAATGCATTTGTAAGGGCCTTCTTGGTGGTTTTTGGCATTTAGGTCACCAGGGCTGTTTCTGAGATAATGGAAGAGCGAGCCCCGTTTTAACTCTGGGGGCTGGTATGCAGGTTCACACCTAGGGCACCGCTCCAGAGGGCCTGGGAAAGGCAAAGATGAAGCTCACAGCAAACCTCCTCCTTAAAGCCTTAAAAGCTTAAATTTTTGTTAACTGTCCCCACCGTAAACCGGCTTTTCCCCCACGGAAGGCAGCACACTGAGCGTAACGCGACATCATTCAATGAAATCCAGGAGATGCTCCTTTCCCTCCGGTGGGTACACATCGCCTCAGTGGGACCGGGGGAAGCAGGATGGCCCAAAGCCAGGTGGGATCCCCGGGAAAGCCCTGCCCGCCTGGATCCCCGCATCCCTCGAGCCTGCGGAGCCAAGCCGAGGGAGCCTGTTTGCCAAACCGCACGGAGCTCGCTCGCTCAGCAATCAGCTGTGCTTCCTACCCTCGTGCTACTGATTGTGCAAACATGAATGTAATTAGTCTAAATAATCACCAAAGATTTAATGGGAGCCAGACCACCCAGAGGCCAAATAGCTGGCGGTGGAGCAGGGAAGGTTTGTTCGCTGGTTTTTGTAACACTTGCTAATGAAGTGAGGTCGGATGGCAAAGCAAACACCCTCCACTAGCACATCCCTTGGGAACGCTGTATGTTGTGGGAAGCCTCACGTCCCTTGAAGCCAAGAACGTTCTCTCAGGATAGGCAACATGTGCTACTACCATCACTGCTTTTAATTTACCACTGCCTCCCTGAACGATTACGAAACCGAAGCTCCCACCCCAACCAGCCATGACTGAAAAGGCTCCTCACATGGCAAACAGCTAGCCACCGAGGCTACCACCAACCCTTCCTGGTTCTCCCACGCACCTGGGTAAACCGACATGCTTGGAGCATGCAGCAGAGCCCAGCCACTTCCAGGGGCATGAAGCTGTACTCCCTGTTGTACCCTTCCTTCCTCCATGTGCATCCATCGTTCATTGTATCTCATCAGCTAATTACAGAGCTGACAAACACCCAGCTGGGGACATGAGAGTTGTCTGGAGCAGCATCGTGGCAGGAATATCATTTCTGGATAAGCAGTTTCCTCAGCCACAGAAGTCACTTAGAATCATAGAATCATTTTGGTTGGAAAAGACCCTTGGGATCATGGAGTCCAACCATCAGCCCCACTCTATGAAGTTCTCCCCTACACCACATCTCCCAACACCACATCTAATCAACTTCTAAACACAGTCAGGGATGGGGACTCTACCACCTCCCTGGTTAGCCCATTCCAGGGTCTGACCACTCTTGCTGGGAAGAATTCTTTCCTCATGTCCAGCCTAAACCCACCCTGTTGCAGCTTGAAGCCATTCTCTCTTGTTCTATCGCTAATTGCCCGTAAAAAGAGACCAGCACCAACCTCTCTACAATGTCCTTTCAAGTAGCTGTAGAGAGCAATGAGGTCTCCCTTCAGCCTCCTCTTCCTCAAACTAAACAGTCCCAGCTCCTGCCATCACTCTTCATAAGACTGATTCTCATGGCTTAGATGGTTAATTGGGTGAACTGCCTCAAAACCATGTTCTGCCAACAGAGCAGGACCTGGGCTTCCCAGAGACTGGTCTGTTTTGCAGTCAGAGAGCTGGGAGAAGGCGCCTATTTCTCTCAAATACTGCAAAGTGGTTATTCCCCTGTGCCCCTGTGTTCATAGGGGCAGGAGTGCAG
>VZTM01028434.1:586477-657694 GCA_013400555.1 Jacana jacana | reverse complement strand
CCCTCTTTCTGGGGAGACGGGAACAGTCTTTGGAAATCCCTGCTGGAGCCAGCAGCAGCCCCTCAGTTCAAAGCTCCTTTCTTTAGGCCTTGAATTCTCAGCCATAAAGTCTCTGGAGAGGTTTTGATAACTTGCCTATCTTTTAGATAAGCAAAGCTTTGGATGAATCCCACACAACCCTCTATCTCCTGCAAGTCCTCATTTGTTTTCCGCCGAGGCACTTGCTGTTTTTCCTCTCCAAGGTGTTGGACAGAAATGTCAAGAGGCTGAAGGGGCAGCATTTGAGATGGGAATTTTTGCCAGGACAATTTTTCTTCTTCTTCTTTTCTAAGTGCTATGGGGCAAAGCCGTTGAGGGAGAACCCAAGTGATAACTGAACGAGACAGGGTTTTTCTCATGGGAGCAGTAGGTTTACTCCTTATGTGATGAAAAGGAAAGGCAGAGAGGAAAGACAGATGAAAGGTTGCCCTTTCAAACAGATTAAATTGGGGAATTTTAAGATGACAAATTCTATTTAATTTTGCAGGAACTTCAACCAAGCAAATGGAACAAAGTACATGAGCAGAGCCTAAAGAGAGATGTTTCTGATTTCAGCACGGCCTTTTTAGGCAGCCTTGTCTGGGGAAAATTTCTAAAAGGGAAGAGGAAGAGAAAAGAACTAAAGGAGTAAAGATCTGTAGTGATGTCCAATGGTAGGACAAGGGGCAATAGGTGCAAGCTGGAACAGAGGAGATTCCACTTAAATATGAGGAAAAACTTCATGGTGAGGGTGACTGAACACTGGAAGGGGCTGTCCAGGGAGGTTGTGGAGTCTCCTTCTCTGGAGACATTCAAAACCCGCCTGGAGGCGTTCCTGTGTGATCTGCACTAGGTGTTCCTGCTCTGGCAGGGGGATTGGACTAGATGATCTTTCAAGGTCTCTTCCAGTTCCTGATACTCTGTGATTCTGTGAGAACAGTGGCTGGAGAGATTTCGTGAAATGAATCAGAAGGAAACAGCCATAACCTCTCTCCCTGATCCATTGCACACTTCAGGAGCTCCTCGCAGACGACCGCCAGCCCAGAGACAGCCAGTTATGCCCAGGTTATTTATTTTTCTCACTTTGGCCGTGTAACGTATTTAATGGTTTTTAAAAAGTAGTATCTTCTTTTATCTGTGGCAGGATACAAAGCAAGGAGCAGCTTCCTAGAGCAGCCAGGCAGAAGGGAGCTGGCAACCTGAGCTGGGTCAGGAGGGGAGGAAGATTAAAAGGAGATGGGATTTTGCTTTTGTCCTTCACGGAAGACTTTATCCCCTCCAGATACACAACAGAAGCTCTTCCTCCCTTGGAGGTTGGCCAGCAATGGCCTTCCTGGCTCTGAAAGCTGCTCCTGGGTCATGAACAGGGCAAGCTGTGACCAGCACAGTCCCTGATGGCCAACCCCAGGGCTGTCCCCTCGGGCACTGCGTCCTTGGGTGGCACTTGTCCCTGAGCCAACCCTGGCTCCTTGCCCACTGCAGGGGGGGACGCCGATCAATTAGTGCACAACAAATAATTAAGCTGATGAATGTCGCTTTTTTCCCGCTTGCTGACTGCAGTTGCCTCGAATTTATGCCCAGAATATGACTGAATTTATTCCTCACCGTTTGCAGCATTCAAAAGAGCTGTTTAATGATTTCTTTTAAGCTCTCCAGCCTGATGGTGAGCAGTACAGGGCAAATACTCATTATTTCCTATCTAAGCAGCAGCGCTGATTACTCAGTGCTTGGTCAGATAAGTCTCACTGCTCTGCTCCCCTCTCGCCGCAGAGACGCACAAGGTCATTTGCTGCTAATGCTCAAAATGCAAAGGGAGAACGTGGCCTAAGCAAATGCTGCAAGGAATTCTCTTGTGCCACTTCAGGGCAACCAAAGAGGAACGTGCAAAAACCTCACGTTAAGTAAGAGGGCTCAGAATTGCCGCACATCTAGGTGGGACCATTTCGCTTCCACGCAGCCTGGGTCACAGCACTGTGTGCAGCTTCTGGGGGCGTGGTGGTGGTGGTGGTGGGATTGCAGTGAAACTTAAAGTCTTATCAGTCTTTGGACATCAGAGATCTGAAGCCAGCTCTTACTCGACCGTTAACTCCTGAATCTTCACACGATGTAACGCTAATCTTCAGTCCTTTCCTAAAATAATGCATGGAGCTGCTATGTTCTGTTAAATGTGAACCATGTGTCACCTCAGCGATGGCTGCGACAGTGAAAAGATGATAAATCTAAAGCTTGTAAAATGTCCTGTGGCATTTGGGGAGAAAAACAGGTGTTGCATAAATGTTAGACATTTATGGGTAAAATTGCAGAGGCTTTAAAAGACGGACACATCTGCCACATAGTATGTAACCGTGAAAGAGCAAGAGCCAAGCAGCCTCTTTCATGTGTCTCACTCTTTCTACAACTGTATGAAAATACATCCTCATCTGGTATTGGAATTAACTGAGCTGGACTTGCCCCTCCCTATGTCTCCTCCAGGATTTTGGCTTTTACACCCAATGTGTATTTTAAAACTGTGCCTTTTTAAGTAGGTGGCAAACTGTGCTGGAAGGATTTGGTATGTGCAGTATTTTTATTCAGCTCCCTTTTCTCTCACCTTTCATTGTTTTTCCCTTTGGAATATCTCCTGTAACGCTCCCCTCATAAACCTCTTCAAAGGCAGGGGCTGTATTTGAACAGCCTGGACTGAAATCTGGTCCCATCAAAGGCCTCAGACGGGAAAAGAACTGGCTGAGCCCAGCCCCACGGCTGCTGCCACAGGTGTTGGTGGCTGCTTTGCAGGCAGAGAGGTGCCTCCTGCCCCTCCTTGGCTTCAACGCCGCCAACTGAGTTATTAGTCCCCCCTTTACCCTATAAATGTAATAGACTGAGGCTTAGCATCTTGCTTTTGGGTGGAAGGTCCAAGGAGAAGGTAGTTTTCTCGCTGCTCCCGAGTGTCTCATTCAGCCCCTGGGATGTTGTTGGTGTTTTGGGGGAGGGGAGAGGCTTTTGAAGGCTGATTGTGCACTGAGGAAGAGTTGGACTGTGAGGTTCAGCCCTCAAATGATGTGATTTCTAGGATGGGGGTTTCTAAAGTCTAATTCCTCCGGTCACAAAGATGTAGCTCCCAATGAACTCATTGGAAGCATCATTATCTCCAAAAAGCTTCAAAACCTCCCTTGCTGCAGGGAAAAGGCATCAGACCTGTGACCAGCTGCCTGGTTCTTGCCCTTTGCATCAGGCAATTTTAGCCCAGAAACCAGCAACCAACTGGGCTACAAAGTGCTCTCCCCCCAACTTGGGTGGTCGCTCCATCTCCGGGTGGTAGTGAAGCAGCAGCTATTTTGAGCGTGACTCGCCTGGTTGGTAAGTGCTCACGACTCTGTGCAGATCCCACTCTGTCTCAACTCCCTGCCCAGCAATAAATTCTGCTCCCAAACTTTAATCCTACCCCTCTCCCCCTCAATCTGGCACTGATATCCCTTGTGTTTCAGTCCCGTCCTCACTCCAGCAATAAGCTGTACCCTTAGATCCTGTCCTGATAGGGCCGGTTTGGGTCGGTCCCCTCCTGGCCACCTCACTTCCATTCCTCTGGCATTTCTTGGGATTTTTCATCCCCCACTCTCAAGCCTGGAGGCAGTGCGATAAAGTTTCCCAGGCAGGCTGTTGGAGGAGGAGAAGACCTACGCCATTCTGAGAGCTACTGGGCACTTCCAGCTCTGCCCTCCCAACAGAGGCCAATGAGCAAGCTGTGCCTGCCCTTGGGCTGCTTCTCCCAAGGAGGTGGAAAACCAGCCAGAGAATGGAATCTCTTCTTGGAGACACACTGAAGACGAACTGCTGCCTGTCACTTGGCTGGTCTCTGCAGTGGAGAGCTCCATACAGGCCCTCCATGCCCTACTCCAGCCTTGGGGAACAGAGAAGCTCACCTGCTCCAGCTTGCAGAGAGACTCACAACAGAAACACAGCAATACAGGGGAAAATTTGTCCAAAAAAAGCACATTTAGGAAAACTACCTCTTTCCCCACCTCCTACACAGTGGAGAAATGCACTCCTTCCACTTGCCAAGACATGTCCACTTCCCTTCCTCAGTAGCAGCTCACAGTGCTATACTGGTAAGAGATCTTTGGGTGAACCAAGGAAAAGGAGCCTCTGGCCAAAGCTGTTACAGAAGGGACTGTTCCCTGCAGAGAGGCCTTCAGTGCCTGAGCTGTGGTAGAGAGGACCTTCTTCCTCAAATGGGTGAAGTCATATGCTGAGCCCCAGCTCCCTCTCTCTGTTCTCAAGGGGTTTTTTTATTAATAATTAATATTTATATGATACTTAGCTGGATTTTCTTCATTCTGATCTACACTCAAATCTTGAAGACAAGGTAAAAAACACACATGACAGAGGCTAAAATTTTCTTTCCTTTCTTTGGAAAACAACCTTAAAATCAGTCCTGGTTAGAAAAAATGTTGTACTGCTTCAAACTGCAAGCTCCATCACTTATCCGTCTCTATCAGTGGCCAGAAATGGGTGTTAAAGAAGCATAAACCCCATATCCCTTAGTCAGAAACCGCATCCAGATCACAGTGTTTAATAGCCATGGGCAGTACTGAACTCCACAAATGACATGTAATAATAAATGACATAATAATACTGTCTGGCAACGGAGCCTGTCATTCAAACACACGTTGTTGAGAATAAGCACGTTCTTTCAGTTGCTGGGATCCTGCTTCCAGGTAATTCCCATTTCAGCCCTGCACTGCTGTGTGATAAGAAACAGTGGATTTTATTTCCAAACCATCCTCCCTGCATTAAATACCACTTTTATAAATCCCTGCTGTTAACTGTTCCCACTGTCGCAGTCTATGGGGTGTCCCTGCAGAAGATATTTCACATCTGTCCCTTTGGAGATGGGACGGTCAGCGCACTATGCACACGTGGGCTAACTCTGACCAAAGCACAGACCTACAGTGATGCTTTTGTTTCATTTTCTGCTCTTTTCCTAATGACTCCTAACCATTAGGTTCCCTTCTGAGCACTGAGGGTGGGTACCAGGATGGGGAAATATCTACTTCTCAGCGTTTCTGTGTGAAGGTCTCCTGAGCAGTAAGTACAGCTTTTCTGACGAACATGCCCCAGGGTTTTGGAGGGAGACAGCCTCCACCTAAAACTAGGGTTTATCTACAGTAAGAACAAATGCCTCAGACTACTGTACTTAAGAACCTGCCTCGCGTGGTTATGATGGAAAACACACATACGTATCAAGAGCGAACTTCAAAATGAACCGACAAGAACTCAGTGCCTATGGGACCTGATGCCTGGCCTGAAGGTCCTACTGAGACCTTGCACCTCCACAGTTCTAGCAAAAATTAAAATCTTCCAGGCACAGAGCAGCACTCACCAAGGAATTCCTGGTGAAAAGAGGAAGCGCCATCCCTACCTTTTTGGTCTTGACTGTTGAGGCACAGCAGTCCCCACCATCATAGTTGCAGAAGGCTCGGTTGTTGATGGAGTCACAGTAGTTGTCCCCCATGAAGGGCTGGAAAAGGACAAAAGCAGAAACAGACTGAGAGCATGGACATGGGTAAAACCTATAACAATATGTCAGAAGGAAAACACGAAGACTTGAAGGAGCCACATAATCTGTAATATCACCAACTACCCTGAAAAGCAAGAGATAATTATTCCCTGTTCCCTTCAAAGCAGACAGAAAAAAAAAGGACACTAGAGTGAAGGGAAATGAGCCCTTGTTGGCTTTTGAAATCCCACATAAGATGATGCTTCAGGAATATTAAATTGACTAGGCTTAGAGACAGCATCAAGGCATCTAAAATTGTGGCACCTTTTGATAATTTTAAGCTAACCTCCCAAAACTATGTGGGATAAGGTGGTTATGTATAGCAGCAAAATTGGCTTGCTTTTAATAGCTGTACTTTCCAGCACAGTTCTCCTAACCATGCAACAAGTGTCAGCAATGAGGGCACAAAACCTACCACAAAGAGAAGTGGAAGTGGCCTGAGCTCATCAACATGAACCACGAGCTCTCATTCCTCAACCAGCGGTGACTGCGTGTGACTCGGTCGGTGGCACCTAATCTCCCTCCACTCCACAGCTCCCATCTGGGATAAAGGTAATTATTCAGAGGAGCATTGTGGAAAGCTATCAAGTAAGATTCACGAATGGTCTTGAAAAAGAAAATGCGGTCACTAATCCATGCACTGTGTTCACTAGTCTGAGCTCTGCGTACGACCTGAGTAATAAGCATGGTTCTGAAGAGAGGGCTTGAAGTCTGGTTTTTCATTATGTGATGGAGTCCTCTTGGTCAGCAAGCACTAAAGTCTTTTCTGGACGTCAAAAAATGGGCCTGATGATGCTAAATAAACCACCCCATGCCAGGTATGAGAAACCGAGGCAGCACTGAAAAACAGATGCTCAGCAGAGAGCACAGTCCTATCTTCATATCTCTGTAACAGTTCTTACACTGACAGGCTCAGAGGACCATCCCATTTTATCTGCTCTTTGGAAAATTCATTTATTCTGCAGTGTGAATAACACACCAGGGAATTTCCTACGAGAAGGCATCACTGAAGAGTGGGTGGGGGGGCTGGTGGAGGTTTCCTGGGAGGATTGTTCCTGCTCTGGCAGGGGGATTGGACTAGATGATCTTTCAAGGTCCCTTCCAATCCCTGACATTCTGTGATTCTGCGATTCTGCAGCAATTGAGGTACCAGAGTCTCTCTGATGATTGATACCTGAAGAACCAGCAGTGGGAGCTCACCATGACCTCCTCAGAGCAAACTATGGCCATGCTCAGCAGTGTTGGGATGGACACCATGGTGTGGCGCAGTTACAGGCTTTTACTGACAATATTTTGCAAATTTAAATATTTCTATCTGGGTGTAGGAAATCCAGGCAATGATGGCAATATGGGTGGTGGACCACTGGGACAGGTTGCCCAGGGAGGTGATTGAGGCCCCTTCCGTGGAGATATTCAGGGGGAGGCTCAAGGAGGCCCTGGGCAACCTGGTCTAGTGCGGGAAGGTTGGACTAGATGACCCTAGAGGTCCCTTCCAGCCTGGACCATTCTATGATTCTATGAATATTGGACCAGAGCAGGACCACCAGGAGGTGACTCACTTACTGCAGGTCACTTGTTTGGTCACACACAAATACTACCAACACCAGCAAGGAAACCAGTGTTACAGGGTGAGGCTCCCATCCCTGTCAAATGCCTCGACTCCATTGATTTCCGCAGGGATTAACTTATTTGTACAAGCAAAGACTTTGACTTGCAAATGCCCTTCCAAAGTAATTAATATGCAAAGAGTTAAAAGGGAATGATTTATGAGTAGATGGTGAGATATTTTTATGCCAACCTGATCATATTAAAAAATGTGAACTTTGCCCAACCCAAGACGTTTGGTAGGCTTCTCACTGTTTCCCTTGTCTTGCCTGCTCTTTGAGAAGGGCTTGCCTTTCATGTCCCAAGCCTGTGCCTGTACTCTACCCCTATGAACACTGGAAAATCAGTAAAAGGAAGTTGTGGAAGAATTGCCTTTCACTCACACTCGCAGAGTTGCCAAGTCAATCCTTTGGAGGAGAAGCATGGGACGAATAGTATCTATATTGGTCTGGGACCAAAATCCTTGGAGACCTGTGGAGGTTGAGGTCTCTATAAGTCTTCATGCACATCTGGGTGTTCCTCTATTTTTGGAGGATTCTACAGGTAACCAACGGGGACTAGTTTTCACCTGAAACACCTAAATTAGCTGCTGAGAAGTACGGGGCTGACTCATAAACCTCTATTCCTGCCACTAGGGAGCGACAAAAAATCACATTGCAGCAGCAGTCTGGGTTACCAAGAGCAAAATAATGCCCCGCTTACAGCCTTCTATTCAGGGAACCCTCCCTAATGCTAAGGATATTAATACATTAGGGATTGTATCAGCTTAATGGCCCGGTATTATTGACCTACTGGCTTATTAGTCCACGATTCCACAGTCAGGGAAAAAAAAAAGGCCTGGTGAAGATGATGTTTCTTCTGAAATCCTAATGTGTCAGAGAACAAGCACCGGCCCATTCCTGGATCCTGGAAGCATCATGCTCTAAAAATGATGCTAGAGGCCATTATCAATTGTCTGGGCAAAGCCTTCCAAGATGATAGATTGCCATGCAGTGACACTGCTGAATGAATGATGAAAAGAAGAAAGTTCCTATTGATGCAGAGGGGTCTGGCAATTAACAATGATGGAAGGGAAGAAAATGTTGAGAGAAAGCATGTCAGTAATAATGGCTTCTGGTAAATTATTACATCATTGCAAAGTTTGCCTCGGTAACAACTGTCCTTAAACAGCAGGAGAATGGATACCCACTGGTGCATCAGCACCTGAATAGCGTTTCTTAATGGTCGCTGGATGTTATTTTAGCTCTCTTTGGAGAATAGGGGCGCCCAGCCAGCCTGCATGAATGTAATGCGTGAGATGGCTTATGACATTCAAAGCACTGACAGCAGAATGCTTTTCATTTAGGGAACAACTAGACAGAAACTATTACATTGTTGGAGAGTTATTACCCTCTTGGGCCCAACATTTGTATGCGAAGGAAACCTGTCTTTCACTTCAAGACGAATCACGTCACTCAGCAATGTGGTCTAGAGTTTGGTGTCAGATTTAGGAGTTCTGTGCCACGTTCTGCCACTCTGGGCAAATAACTTCACTGAGCTCATAAAATTGGGTTACTGGGTGCTGAGAGTGCAGTCAGTGCTGCAGAAAGGCAGGAGATGCGGGGTCAAGATACGGCTCTTCCACTGCTCCTCCAGGCAACCAGAGCAACCACCTATCCCCCTCCCTGTGAGCTACCTCATTCCTACAATGGGCATGAAGCTTCCCAACCTTACAGAGATGCCACCAAGATGAACTCCTTGACCTGTCTGGCATGATGGAAACCACATGAGCACCGATGACTCACAGTGAGGTGCTCCAACCCCATTTAACCACTGGTAGCATCTTAAGACTTTTCAGACTTTTTGAAGACTGTTGGGAGCAGAAACAACATCCTTCAAAATAATTGGGGTTTGGGTTTTTTGGGGGGGGTTGGTTGTTGTTTTTTGTTTTTTTTTTTAAATAACACACAAGGCTGTAAAATATATAACAGCTCAAATACAACTGTATTTTTCTAGTTTTGGGGTTTTTTTTTCTGGTTCACACAGAGGGGCACAGTGAAGGGATGTGGGATTTTCTCACTGTCCAGCTCTGCTCTCCACCCAGTGCTATCATTTCTGCCTCTGGCTTCCCTAAAGTTTATCTGCACACACCAAAGCCTGGCTGGCCCTGGAAAGAATTTGCCCTCTATTAAGATATCAGAATTAAGGGAAAATAACTAAAGGTTTTTGCAACTTCCCAGAAATTCTCAGATCCTGAGAAAATCTGATGGTCTGCCGCTGTTGTTGAGCCACTTGATCCTTTAACTCCTGTGAGAGTCACCCAGCCCTTGGCTCTAGGAAAACCACCAATTTCACCATAGAGTGTCAGAGCTGATGCAGGAGACCACAGTCTGCTGGATGGGAAATTCAGGGCAAAAGCCTGCTTGCCCCACTTGAAAACCAGCGTTTACAACTGAGTGACTGTGACCATAAGGTTTGGGAGAGTGACCACCCGAGAGAACGCGAAAGCTCACCTCGCAGCCTTTGACGCAATGGATGAGGGAAGGATGAGGGTACCACTTGAGTCCCGCCGTGCAGACAACGCTCTGGAGGGGAGAAGTTAAAAAAAACAACACCACAACAAAACAGGTTAAGACAAAGAAATCAGTGTACAGAAAACCAGCGTGCCTGCTCCCATGGCTCTCCTGCTTTTAACCAATGAAGTTCAGTTCCTAACACCTCTTGTGTTCTCAGGACCTGGCTGTCCTCCAGGTATTTACAAGAAATGCAGGGCTTGACACTTGCAATAACAGAACTTTTGAGATTAAAATAATATTTAAGGTTCTCCTGAAATGTCATGGGCAATATTTCACTCATGGTGGAGGAACATGGCTGGGAAAGGCAAAGGCACAGGTCCACTGTCCTGCTCTTGGGTGGGGGGGGAGACATTTTAGGAATTAACTGAGGGATTTCTTTGGTGCTGCAAATCATTGTGCTCTTTCACTACCCATCATACCTGAGCTTCTTGAAGATGCTAAAGATAGATTTTCAGATACAGTTTTGAACCATCCATTACCTCTTAAATGGAAGCACCTTCCACTGAATGCCTTCAGAACAACCCCCAGAAAGGAGAACATCAACAGCTACACTGTATGAGATTTATAATAATGCCTGTATTTATAGTAATTTCTGGATTTATAATGAATTCTGAAACACGTAGTTTTGGGCAAAAGTGATGAACCTACTCCATGGTGACACACATTGGGCAGCCACTACTTGCCTGCAGATATAGGCACGTAGATGTTGAGAGTGGATGAAAAGTATGGTCAGTCAGTGGAGATGGTAGTTCAATACCACAAAGGTCTAAGAGACAGGACTCCCATCCGTTCACCAGGAGAGGAGGCATGACATTCATTTTGGGTTATTCTCAATGGGTGAAATGCTACATAGTCCAGTTGGGCAAGACAAACATGTAGGCACTTGCCCAAGGGCAGGGGTCAGGGTTGGATGCAGGCCTGATGAAGGAAGGGATTAACATTTGGGAAGACCTGACGCACGAGCCATCCCCTCCTCTGTTTATTTGAGGGCTAATTTAATCCATCTGCAGGGGAACCTCAGCGTGTTTTTACAGTTTCTGTCATTTGAGGCTTACCTGGCGTGTGCTAGAAAAAGGACTTTTATACTATCTGACTCGGGCTGTTTATCTTTCTGATGCTCTCGGATTTTCCACTATTAGTCAAGCCCGGATTGCCCCACCTGCCTCGCAACAGGGCCCGTCTGTGTGAGCGGAGAAGTGGCTGGGCAAGGGGGAAGGATGATGTTTATCCCCCGGGAGGGAGGGAGGCTGCAAGGTGCGGGGGCCCTGCAGTGTCAGACATTCCCCCAGTGCTCTCTTGACAGACAGCTGGAGATTTCCAGGCTGTTGCCTGCCCCAAAGGGTGAGATATTTTTATTTTTAGGTTTTTTCCCCTCCCTCGTCTGTTTATTGCATTTCAGAGGGAAAAGAAAGGAAACTTTTCTAGGTTTCAAAATAAACAAGGCCAGTCAACAGACCGGGAGGGGGAAAGCAGTTCAAAAACATTTGAACACAACAATTAAACCAAAGCAGAAAAACTCAGGCATTTGCCTCCCGAAGCCAAGGCTGGCCAGACAAGGAGTAGAAGTGCACTTCCAAGGAGCATCTCGCATTCCCCTGGTAAGAAGCATCAATATTTACAAAAAAAGACGTGAGTGAATGCGTGTGAGCATGTGGAGCTCACAAAAGGAGCCAAATAGCCCTGAAACAGGCTCTTAAGAAAGGAGGTTTCCAAGGGAGAGCAAGCCCTTGCAGAAGATGCACTGACTACTTCCCTGTCACTAAAAACCCAGCATCCTCCCTTAGAGGAGAGGATGGAAAGTGAAGTCTCTGCTGGGATGGTGCTCTCAGAGCTCTTGCTCAAGGTCATGTCAATCCCAAGGGCTGGAGAGCCTCCAGGGAAAGGGAGTACAGCCCTGTGCCACCCTCCATAGTGTAGGAAAGCCAACTGATCGTGTGCTGGGTCACTGGGTCAGTGGGACAGTCACAATGCTCTTGACTGCTACCTGCCCTCTCCTGAGCTGCTCCAGCTGAATTCAATCCTTCTAACACTCATGGAGCTGGAAGCAGAGGATGCTCAGGGAAAGCCCCTAAGCCACGGCCCTGACTCCTCTTGGTCATATACCCTGAATTACCACCGCCCAGCCTGTGTGTACCCTCAAGCTGCTGCTGTGGTGTGTGAGAGGGAGATGGAAGAGGCGTTGTCCATAAGGGGAGAGCCTGGGCTGGAAAATTAAGAAACTGTGGATGATTCAGGTTGTTGGGCATCATTTCTGACTCTTGTGGTGCTGCCAGGCATAAAGATGCTCCATGGGGCACCTGAGACCAACAATGTATAAAGGCAGCAGCACTCTGGGACGTGACTGATGGCATTGGTCTGTGCAGAAAGGAAGGTGGACTTACAAAGCCAACAAAGGATGAAGTAAGATGTGGATGGAAGGACCACATGTGACACCTGCCAGACTGTGCGCAGGGGATAAAGCCCATCTGGTCACCGCCTCTGTGAGCACCATCCCCTCCCCATGCCACTACATGCCCCACGCCGCCGTGGTGACCCATACTGCCCTCATGGCCCTGACTCCTCTCATGCATGGGGCTCTGAAGCACAGCTCCCCTCCCGCATGGGCCACCCTGTATTGACCTTGGTCCCATTCCCATCCCAGAAATGTCATCTAACCACATCTGCCCTTGGATGGCTGTGACTCCATCCGCTGCGAGGGGAGAGGAAGGTGGGATGCACTCCCACAGTAGGTACCAGAAAACCAAGAAAGCAAATCAAGCTGTCATTTTCTCCTTGTGAGGGAAGACCTAGTGCCTCTGGTCATGGTGCTTCCCTCCCATGGTGGGACTAACACAATGATGTCAACCACCTGCAGGACCCCTTAGATGGGTCAAGTATCCCCCAGGGCCAAAGACCAGGGACTGGCATCTACCAGGCACAGCTAACTCTCTCCTCAGGCACTAAACTGACATGACAGTTAATGGTGATGAGGGGATTGGCCACTGCTGCCAAAGGGGAGATGTGGCACTTTGTGGCTGTTTCTTCCTGTAGCTACAGATGGGGCGGGAAGTCCTGCTTTCCCAGGCTCTGAGCCTCCACACTGCTCTGTGACTCAGTTTCCCTGCCTGCAAAACGAGCCCACTGAAAGAGGAGAGGGGAATTAAGAAGGAAAACACAGCTTATGTGAACAAGGGAATATTTAAGAAGAATTCCCCTTAATGACTTCATGGAATCATGGAATTGCCAGAGTTGGAAGGGACCTCTAGAGCTCATCCAGTCCAACTCCCCTGCTAATGCAGGGTTGCCCAGAGCACGTCCCTCAGGATGGCATCCAGGCAGGGCTTTAAGGTCTTCAGAGAAGGGGACTCCACACCCACCCTGGGCAGCCTCTGCCAGGGCTCTGACACCCTCACCCCAAAGAAGATTTCCCTCATATTCCAATGGAACTTCCTGTGTTCCAGCTTGTGCCTGTTGCCCCTTGTCCTGTCACTGGGAACCACTGAGAAGAGTCTGGCTCCATCCTCCTTCAAACCACCCTTCAGATACTTGTGAGCATGCAGGTCTCCCCTCAGCCTTCTCTTCTCCAGGCTACAGAGTACCAGCTCCCTCAGCCTTTCCTCATCAGGGAGATGCTCCAACCCCTCTATCATCTTTGTTGCCCCTATGGTGTTGGGGAGAAATATGGTGTAGGGGAGAGCTTTGTAGAGTAGAGCTGATGGTTGGACTTGATGATCCCAAGGGTCTCTTCTAACCTAAATGATTCTGTGATTCTGATGATCATCTTTGTTGCCCTACGCTAGACTCTCTCCAGTAATTCCCAGTCTCTCTTGAACTGGGGAGCCCAGAACTGGACGCAGTATGCCAGTTGTGGCCTCATCAGTGCAGAGCAGACATACAAAATCCCAGGGCTCACAGTCCCTATGGGAAAACACAATGCCAGTAGTGGGGCAGAGACCCAGGGACCACAGGCACCCTCAGCCCTGCTGGTGGGCAGAGTCGGGACACACTGACCCTTTCCGGGCCATCCTGTGCACGCACGTGTTTGCACAGCATCTGGCTTGCTCCTGAGGCAGGAACCCAAATTCAGACAACATGAGAAATGAGGTGTCTGCCCTGTTTCTCTGCAGTCGATGGGAAGGAGCTGCCAAGCTGACTTTCTGAGACATTCCACTTTGTCCTCTCCACTGCACGGTCAGCCTTGGTGGCTCCATCCATGGGTGTCTTCAACCGCTGCCCCATGCAGCCACTTGGGAAATGGGAAATCATGGGAACAGCAATGGTTACTCCAACACGACCAGCAGCAGAACAGAACAGATTTCAGGTGAATTGCTTTTTCCTGCTGAAAAAACTGATTTGAAAGGCACTGCCAACTTGAACTGCTCTCGGCAAACTGCTTCAGACCCAACAAAGCAACTCGGCCTGGGCCTGAACCAACGCTGAAAAACTCAATAATATTTAGACATTTTTCAAGATAAAATATCTGTTGTTGATGTTCCTTTGAGAGGACATTTAATTTCTAAGTTGTTTCTTTTCTTTTTTTCTTTTTTTTCATTAAACAGAACATTAAAAAAAATAAAAATCCCTGGAAATTAAATGCTAAATTATGTTCAAACCAACATGGTTTTCCCTCCAATTTTTTGGTTCACCAAAAATAACAACAACAAAAACATCACTTTGATTAGGAGAAAACATTTTTTTTTTTCAATTTGACGGAACTTCCAGCGAACCGAAAAATCAAGTGATTTGCCGAGCTCTGCTCTAAACAACCCTCAGAGGAGGGATGGCTCCCTCTTCCCGCTTCGCTTCCACAACATCTGTTGCTTGAGCAGCCACACACAAATATGGGCTTTTTTTTTCCTGCCAGCTCTCCCTATGTTTTATCTGCTCTTGTGCTCTCAGAGGTAAGCCCCAGAGATCGCTCCCGCCTTTATCTGCTTATCCTCCTGCACTCATTTGTACTCTACTTGTGCCTGAAATGAAGTAACTAAAAGTGTTTCCCTTGCGTCATCCAAGTACTTTGAGATCCACCAAGCCTTGCCATGTAAACGCAACCAGCTGCTCGCTTGACTCGTACGGCACAACAGCAAGCTGTCACTGACCCTAATTAGAGACATGTATTATTAATGATAGATAACACATTGCCATGGGGATCTTCCTCTAAGGCATCCCAGCCCCGTCTCTCCAGGCTCTCCCCAGTCCTACCAGCAGCAGCGTCTCCCCCGGGTATTACCCCACGAGGCATCACTCCCAGGGGGTGACATCCCCTTATCTGCAGAGTTGAGTAAGATGGATGTTTTACAGCTACCAAAAAAATCCAATCCCCTCTGGTGTGTCTCAGCATCATCCTGCTTGTCTCCTAAAGTCTCCTCTCCATCTCCCAATGCAAGTTCTCAAGCCCAAGTAAGTGTTTGTGGGGTTGAGCCTTTATCTGCTCACAGCCTAAAGCACTTGCAAGTTCCTCACCATCAGGGCAAAAAAAAAAACCAAAATAAAGAGGACTTATTTACTACTGTGCTCTTGGAAACTGTGATTTCTCCTCCATCCCTCACTCCCCTCTTCTCCCCCTTTACTACTATATGTTTTCCCCGCTGCCTAATGAGCCCTCCAGAGACCTGCAGGTATAAAACTCGTTACAGCTCCCTCTGTGTACCCGTATCAATAAACGAAGGAGCACAGCAGAGAACGGGAGGGAAGCTGTCACTTTACTTCACCATGAATTACAAAACCACTTTAAAGTCTAGCACTCGGGAAAAGGGCTGGTGAGAAATTGCCCCTAACACAGAGATAGGGGTTTTCTTTATGTTTCACACCAGAAACTTGGCAAAGCCTCAGCCGAGGCAGTAACATCGTCTTGGTGTCAAGAGTGAATGGGAAAGACACGGTGAGCTTGTAGCATTCTCTGGACTTGGTTTCCCCTCCCCTTTCCAGGATTTATTCTATTGCTCCCTGTGAAACAGGGAAGTATAAAGAGGCAGAGGTTTTTGGAGTGGCTTGCTACCCACAGCCAAGGCCAGATTTCAAAGAAGCCCAAACCCCAGGTACAAATTTAGGCACATGGAGAAGCAACCATACTGTCAAAGCTGCTCAGACACGCTGGAGCCGTGCTGGCTGCTTGATCTCCTCCTACATGGAGTCTGAGTGTGTAAGATGGGCTCCTGCAAAGCCAGGAGCTGCCAGTGGTTGCTCAAGCAACCCCAGCACCCTGCACCCTGGTGACAGGTGACGTACCAGTGTCTTCCAACACGTACCTGGGCATACCCAGCTAAACACTCCATGCACAGAAATCCCCACAAAGCTCCTGGTTACAGGCATTTCTGGGCAGGAGGGTGCATTTGTGTGGATGGCACGAGGGTTTTCTGGCAGGTGGATGAGCGTGTCTCCCACTGGTGTGACAGTGTAGGCATGAAACCAGACAGCTTCTCGCTGCAAGGGTGTGTGTGCAGGGGTGAGTGTGTGTGCAAGGCACTGTACATGTGTGCAAGGCACTGCATATGTGTATGAGGCACTGTACATGTCTTCCATGTGCTGTACATGTGTGCAAGGCACTGTGTGTGTGTGCAAGGCACTGTATGTGTGTATGAGGCACTATATATGTGTGCATGAGGCGCTGGATGTGTGTGCATGAGGCGCTGGATGTGTGTGCAAGGTGTTGTACGTGTGTATGAGGCACTGTATGTGTGTATGAGGCACTTTACGTGTGTGCAAGGTACTGCATTTGTGCACGAGGCACTGTATGTGTGTGCAATGTGCTGTATGTGTGTGCAAGGCATCATACACATGTGCAAGGTGCTGTATGTGTGTATGAGGTTCTGTACATGTCTGCAAGGTGCTGTACATGTGTGCAGGGCATTGTACATGCGTATGAGCTGCTGTACCTGCTACGTGTGTACAAGGCGCTGTGTGTGTGTACTGGGCGCTGTACATGTGGGCAATGTGCTGTACCTGTGTACAAGGCACTGTATGCATGTGTGAGGTGCTGTATGTGCGTGCAAGGCCCTGTATGTCTGTGTGAGGCGCTATGTGTGCATACAAGGCACTGTTCATGTGTGCAAGGCACTCTATGTGTGTGCAAGGTGCTGTATGTGCATACAAGGCACTGTACACGTGTGTATGCAAGGTGCTGCACACGTGTGCAAGGCATAGAATGTGCGTACACACCATATGTGTGTGCAAGGCACCATATGTGTGTACGAGGCGCTGAATGTGTGCGCAAGCCGCTGTGGGTGGCATGTCCCCCATGCACAGCCGGGTGCTAGTGCGTGCAGAGGGTGCAGAGGAGAGGGTGCTGTGAGTGGTGGCTGCAGGAGGAGGAAGCGGTGACCTCTGGAAGGGGCTGTGCTGAGCCGGCAGCTCTCGCATATGGGCAAAGGGGAGGGGGGAGGACTCCGCCAGCTCTGCTGGTTGGGGAAATGAAATACCCTCTGTATCAGCTTCTTTTGTTATCCAAAAGGCAGCACAGAAAAATCCAGCCTGGCCACCCAAAGAATGCAAAATGCTGAACAGGAGGAAAAAGTCAAAGCTATCCAGTGCTCTTTCTCTTCCCGTGTAACGCACCCTGTTTCCAGATCAGACCCCCTGTGGGTGCTGGGTGGATCTGAGCACACTGATTTGGGGTCTTTACCTTGACCTGACTTTCACTGGGAAATCATAAGAGGGAGCAACTTGGAGAGAAAGCCACCATGTTACCGGAACAACGTGCAAAGACAACAAAAATCAGGAATTCTTTTCTAAAGGGCAGGATCCCCCATGAATTCGCTGCATTGAATGAACCCCAGGTACTGCTGTCTCCTCCCTGCACATAAACAGGCACCAAGGGATGTAGTTAGGGATATAGAAATCATCAGGCACCCACCTTCACTCTCTGAGGGTTCATCCAATGCTGAATGTCTTGCACAGTCTCGTTCATGCGCAGGAGGATGGGCTCGTGGCTGTGATCCAGACAGGAGGTGGTACACTCTGCGCCTGCATGGAACATGGAGAGGATAAAACCAGCAGCTTCTGACCCTTTCAGCATTTTTCCAGCTGAAGGATGGGATTTGGGTTCATTTTGCCTAAATTGCAATTAGCAGTCAGCCGTAACTATCACATGTCACCTTGCCACACCTGAAGTGCTGAGTATGACCCTGCCTCCCAGCAGGACATGGTGGGGGTGGTAGATATTCCAGGGCATTGCTGTACAAACTGTGTATCTAGGTATTTCTTGGGCTATTAGCTTCAAAAAGGGGGTCAGGTTTTGTGCTTTAAGATCATCAAGAAAATGTGAAGGTTTTTCCATTTCAACTGCTCTTTCAAGCAATGGGACTGATTAAGCAGAGGCTGTTGAACTCATCTCACCTATGACATGATGAAAACCTACCGTTTGATCTGTCAAATTCACAGCCCTTCAATAATAATCTTTCAGAGGGTGACCAAACCTAATGATACTGCAGATGAGCTATCACCTAAGTCCCACAGTCGATAAGACGTACACAGAGAGGTAATGATGGCTTTGTTCACACATAAACCTGCTTTTTCTCTGATTAACTGTCATGCCCAGTGGGAATCCTGTCCCTTCTTTATTAAAACATGCTGTGATACTCTGCAGCAATATCCCAGAGCCCTGTGGTGACACAACCGTAAGCCCTAGCGTGTTGGACCATTACCATTTCCCCCCTGGAAAATCACTCTTGAATGGCACAGCTGCTGCAAACATGTCATTAGGATTTCTGCACTCCAATCAGTGCTGGGGGAGGAATTAATCTCCGCACTGGTTTGGAGAGCTGAACCTTGGGCTCAACACACACCTCAGCCTGGAAGGGCAGATTAGGTGTCTGAGGAATTACCAAAGGTGTGTGGGATACATAGTGACCATGACTGGATGTTATTATCTTCCCCACCTGCTTCTGCTTTCTCACATACTCCCACATGGAGGAGTCAGTGGGAGCAGAGCAGACCCAGGCTGTTGAACCGGGGAACACTTGGGGTTTGTTTTGTTTTCCCAGCACATCCGGTGGTGGCTCCATGGACCTTCTGGATGAGGCCCATTGCCACCAGCACCATCACGAGTGAGCGGCAGGAGAGCGCCTTCTTGAAAGGACATCGATCAGGCTTTCTCAAACACAAAGAAGAGAAGAAAACCCCAACAACCTGATCCTGAAAGGTGGTGCTGGGTGAGCCTAACAAAGTGTGTGGTATGTCTCCATCTGCTGAGGATAAGAGCCAATGGCCGCTGTGCCCTCGCCAAGCTCTTCCTCCCTTACCAGCAAGAGCCACACTCTTGTGCAGGATCTGGCCCATAAGTCCCTCACCTCCATGGCATCTGTGTAGTCCCATCCTGGGATGAGATCCATCGGACCATGCATCTGGGATGGAGACCTGCTGATAGCCTCCTCAGCGAGGCTGGGAGAGGACTGTGCTGGCCGGTGCCCACCATGTGGGCAGCTACAGACCCTTCTGCTTCCAGCACAGAGAAGCTCCCCTCCAAACCAGGAATGGGTTCTTCTCACAAAAACCTGGTGGGTGCCAGGAGGTAACCTCCTCTCAAGGGTAAAACTCCTCACCACATTAAGAGCTGCTGCAGCCCCCCTGCCGCCGGCTCTCCCACGCCCCACCACGCTATTTACGCTCACGGGAAGGAGCAGGTTGGAATTGTTTTGATATATGATCTGTAATTGGCATCATTACAGAGTGATCTCATCCAGGTTATGCTCTCCCCCCCGGGGAGGGAACACAAGGAGGCTCGTGGTCCCTCGCATGGCTGCGATATAATGAGGGAGCTGCGCAAGGAGGAAATTTCTCCAAGTTCAAAGGGACAGGGGGAGGGAGGAGGAGGAGGGTGGCAGGGGCTGTGAGTGGGCCTGCAGGAAGGGGCCTCGCAGGTCTGTGTGGGCTGCAGCCAGTGCAGCTCCCCTTGCAGCCCTTACAGCAGGGAGACCTCAAAAAGGGGGGGTGTGAAAATACGATATAGTGTGTACACCTTGGTGTGTAGTCCATTCCTCCCTCTGCCTGGATGACACAAAGCAAAGCTGAGTGCAACAAGCACCCCAGTGCTCATCACCCCTTGCAGAGGGACCAGGCACCCCAGAAAAAAGGGGGAAAACATACACTGAACAAACAGCTCCTGAACTACTGTCACATCAAAGGGGATGCTCGGCTGGTCTCATATTCCTTCTGGAGAGACCCGAATTGCCCTGGTGCTGCAGTTCCCTACCAGTTTCCTGCCCCTCAGCCTCTGGGGAGTGTGTGTGGGGGTGTGTGTGTGAAGGATGGGGGACATTACAGAAGTGTAAGAGCAAAGGCAGGGACAACCTCTCTCTGGCATGCTGGCAGCCCAGTAAAATCAGCTGGCCAAAAAGGGACACAACGAAACTGGAAGTGCTTCAAGGAGCAGGTGATCGGGGCATGTTACATGACACCTGGCTTCTCAAAGCTTCATGCTTCCTAAAAGCAGTTCCCTGAAAAGCCTCCCGTAGCAGCCTCTCACTCGGGTCCACAGGAGAAGGTGACTTCAAGAACTGCAGGAGACTTCAATGACTCCTTACCCCCTCTCATTCCCATCCTCTTCCTCCTCCCCTGCTCCCTGCTCTTGTCGAGCCGCATCCCCCCGGGGCAGATGGCATGTTCACAGACCTATTCCATAGCCGCTGGCACACTGCAGCTTCAGGTGGCTGTTGAGCTGTGTGGGCAGCACGCACTGGCCCTGCATCTCCCTGCAGAGATGAAAGGAGCCGCTCCAGGTGCCATCCTTCCGGCAGTGAATCACGTTGCTTCCACGGCCCTGGGAAGGAGAGAAGGAGATAACGAGGATGGTCATGAAAACACCAGCAAGGACAGGCTGAGAGGGGAGAAGAGGGCAGCACTGGGCTGGGAGCAAAGTTCTGCTGGAGCTGGGAAAGCCCCTGGTTGGGACTGTCAGCCCTGGGGGCAAGGAAGAGTATTATTCCAAAGAATAAAAAAAATGCAACCATACAAACACAGGCACACACTTATTCTGTGCAATGTAGTGTCTTTACAAGGTCTCTCTACCTTAAAACAGACCCCCCTACGGTTGTGGTAAAGGTGCATTCACCCCATTTGCCTTCTCTGTTGTTGCTGAGAGGTTTGTGTGGAATGCAGACACCCTTTCTCCTCTTCCCATTTTCTAACTAGTTGCATCATCTTTGTCTCAAAAAGGAAAGAGTCCCCAATGGCCAGCTGAAGGAGGAAGGAGGGCAGGGATGCTCAGCAGGGCAGAACATGCTCTTCAGAGCTCGGCTGCCTTGAGTGACAGCGAGCGAAGAGGCTGAGACAGACACGCAGGAAGGCAGGTGGAAAGGGGAAAAAAAATCCTCTGGTTGTGGGAACGGGCAAGGAATAGAATATGACATTTCTCTTACAGAAAAGATTCACTGTACGATACTGAAGAATGAATACCAAAGTCCAAGGGGAAATATCATGCCCTTTAAAAACAACAAAGGAGAGCACAGGCAATCTTTTGTCAGATCTATCCTCACGGCATCGGGGATTTCTGCGCAAGCTGTTGTGCTGGATCTGCAAGCCCAACTGCCATGGGGCAATGTGGGACATTCCACAGGAGGATGTCTGGGGTGGCCAGGCTCCAAACCTCTCGCAGAGGGACCTTGCTGTGTGGGAGAACCATGTAGGATCTCTGTTTCTCTTCACCTGTTTTACATGCCAGGGTTGCTGCCTGCAATCAACCCAGCCTGCTCCTGGAGACCTTTGGGGATCCTTTGGGCTGCTGTCTATGCTAGGATCTCAGCAGGGCTGCTAAACTTCTCTTAGGAGCTCTTCTCCACCACCCACACCCATTGTGGCACAGCACAAGCCCCCAGTACCAGTGTGAAGGACTGTGCAGCCTTCAGTCTTAGTCTCCTCCTTAATAGCTCAATGATTTTTCTTTTCACTCAGCTTTGTTGATGAACACAATGTTTAGTGAGATGCAAAGTGGTCTTAGTGGCAGACCACTGTGTGGGACCTGCTTGCCCTGCTCTAGACATCTGGCCATTGCCAGAAGTAATAAGAAAATCATATGAAAGGATAATGGACCAGATGGACTCAGGGTGTGATCCAGCTTGGTGACTTTCACCTAAGGGCCAGTTTGGCAGAGACTGATTAATTTAGATCTGACTGTTTATATGATTTTTGCACAATATTCAGAAATGGAAGACCCTTGCTCCGGGTGCCAGGGGAGGAACCTGCTTAAATGACCATTAAATTCCTGGTGACTAAGAGATGCCATATGTACAGCTGAGTAATGGTCTTTCAGCGTGGCGACAAATTCAGGAAGAGGTCACTAAGTGATAATTGAGCACAATTTGCTGTTCTAGCAAGTGTGGTGCACTTCCATTGCAATTTGCATGCCAGGGTTCATACATGATTTTTAAAGGTGAGCCATGAAACCTAATTTATGTTCCTGGAGCTGGCTGTGCTTGAGGGTACTATTGTATAGTTTCTGCAACAAACTCAGAGATCCCAGGATATCCATTGCTATAGTAACATACTGTCCATCACTCCCTGACCTGCAAAATCTCTTGTGAAAATCCCTGCTGGGTTTCTTGCTTGGATGCAATGTGCATTATCACCTTATATAGCTGAGAGAGACTTAGTGGGGTTTAATCCTTAAATAATTAACACCTCTCAAGTGGTTCTGCCTTGTGCCAGGAGTCCTCCCTCTTTTTCTGTAGTCTACTTTCTGTGATATCTGGAAATACCTTTCTCTGCAAATCCCTTTCTCAAGATGTTATCTGCTCCTTTGCTCAAGGTGCTTTGACAGCTGGACAGTCACTACACCCTTCCTGACAGTGAATAGAGATGTGGCTGTATCTCTCACTTTCCAGAGCTCACCTCATTATTGCTGTAACCCTGACTCCACCGCTTGCTCCTCTTCATGTCCAGCTCATTTAAAAGCAAACACAACCCCGTTACACCAGTTGTCACTGCCCTGGTGACCCCAGTTTCCCTGCATGGCCATGACATGGTCATGTCTTCATCATGCTGACCAGCCCCAGCAAGGGGTAGATGCACAAAGCTGTGGGATGTGCATCCCAGAGCTCCCACCCAAACTGCACCCGTGCATCCCATTTCTAATTTCACAAGACCCATAACCTCACGTATGTCTTAGATAAGGAAACCTTCTCCAGGTGTCCTGATGTCAAACCACATGGTTCTGCCTGTCATCCCCGTGAAGAGGACAGGCCAACCTGCCAGGGAATGGGGGCAGCAATTGGCATTTAATGTTTGGAGCAAGCATCAGAGGGGACTTGCAGATCACTGGCCCTAGAATAAGGTTGGACACTTTTTAATATGTCCTCAGAATTTGGAATGACATTAAAAGGCCTCTGACAGAGCACTCCCCACCCTTGGTGGGGCTTGTAGTAATGGCAACTTCTACATCCCCACTTTCTCTTCCCAAGTGTATTAAGCAGCAGCAACAATTCTGGGAGAAGTTACTTATCTCACAAACTATAATTACCTCTGGTGAGGACAACTAAGCATTTCAAACAAGATACTGAAGACCAGACCTTCCCCTGTCAGTGAGCACAGCTCCCAGGAAGTCAAAGGGAACACACTGATTTATGCCAGATGAGGTTCTGACCCTCAATGGCAAATGACAACATCACAGCCAGAAAAACATGCAAGGTTAGAGACAGTTCACCTGAGTAGCTGTGATCCCTACGAAGTTAAATTATCCTACGGCACACATACATATAGCAATAATGAGATAAAGAATTGGGGAGAAAAAGCAAGGTAAAATGAAATGAACAAACAGGACCAGTGTAGGTAACTCATATCCTACTTTCATTCCTTACTCTGTATTTTCTGCCAGATTTTCTAGCAGATTTTTCAGCTATTGTCTGGAAACAGTAAATTACTCACTGCTAGTCCTTTTTGGGTAATAGTTAATACCATTACTCCTATCCTAAAAATAATATTTCCAGCCTCTTCCTTCTTCTCTCCCTCTCCTTTAATTACGTATCTCCCTTTTTCACTTCTCTGTCTCTGGTCTGAGAAGAGCTCAATCACACTTGGCCCCTTCGAGACCAGGGTCCTTCGGGAACATATGCTAACACAGCGCTTGCATGGGCTGAGATAATTGGGGTAAGAGGGACTCACCGACTGGTTGTCATCATCTTCGCACTTGATCCGGCATTCGCTGTTGAACTGGAAGCCGTTGGAGCACTGGTAGAGCCCGTGAAACTTGGAAGGTGGAGGGTCACAAGTAACAGGCACGCAAGCGCCCGGCAGCCACGTGCCGTCTTGTGTGCACTGGATCTTAAAGGCTCGCCTTTTTGTGCAGAAAAATTAAAAAAAAACAAAACAAAACAAAACCATTTAGTGAGTGGCTGAGTCAGCTCAGAGCCTCCAAAGCCTCTGAGCTCTGCTAGCAGGTTGCAGGGGATGGGTGTGCTTGAGCTTGTAACACTTGGGGAGCAAGTTGTGAATCTGCGTCATGAGGCCTCAGAGCAAAAATAATGACTATTTGCAAAGCCAACATTTTGCTGCCCAGCCTAAACTCCTCTTTTGGTCTTGGACACCTCTCCCAAAAAGTCTGCTTCCCAGGCTTGTGGGCTGTGGTTGGTTTGAAATGGGTTTGTGCAGTCAGAAGTATGCGATAGCACTAACCCATTCCTGCAGAGTTTCAAAGGGGACTCCCCAGGCTGCATATAAAAGGGGTATTTCTAAGGTAAGGCCTGTTTTTTGAGCAGCGGTTGGGATTTTCAAAGAAGCCAAAGTGAGCTAGGTGCCTACAGCCCCTTGAAACCACACAACTATCTGCATGAAGGAATTGCTCTGTGATATTCCTTACAGCACATACAGTCTGTTAGAAACGGCCCACCCTTTTCCCAAAATCATTTTAACTCACAGAATCACAGAATATCAGGGATCAGAAGGGACCTTGAAAGATCATCTAGTCCAATCCCCCTGCCGGAGCAGGAACACCTAGAGCAGGTCACACAGGAACGCCTCCAGGCGGGTTTTGAACATCTCCAGAGAAGGAGACTCCACAACCTCCCTGGACAGTCCCTTCCAGTGTTCCATCACCCTCACCCTGAAGAAGTTTCTCCTTATATTGAAGTGGAACTTCCTATGTTCAAGCTTGCACCCATTGCCCATTGTCCTATCATTGAGTGTCACTGAGCTCCATCGTCCTGACACTCACCCTTTACATATTTATAAACATTAATGAGGTTACCCCTCAGTCTCCTCTTCTCCAAGCTAAAGAGACCCAGCTCCCCCAGTCTTTCCTCCTATGGGAAATGCTCAACTCCCTTCATCATCTTGGTAGCCCTGCCCTGGACTCTCTCAAGCAGCCACAAACTCAACTCATGGCTTCCTGAATCATGCTGACCACATGGCATTACTCTTTCACGTACTTTCTTGCTTTCCGGGAGGATCCGGGGACATGGTAACCTGGTTTGCATTTGTACTTGCAAAATGAGCCCACTTTGTGCTTGTCTTCTCGGCAACGAGTAGTCTGGAGATCCGCGTTAGGTACGATGGAAGGTGCTCGACACATCAGCTCGCATAGGGCCTCCGGGAAGGACCACAGCCCATCCTCCATGCAGGTCAAGTTGCTATTGTTTCCTGAGAAGAAGAGCAAGCAAAGTTAACAATGTTCAGCAGGACTACTTTTTTTTGCCCTGTCGTTACACCCATAATACATCAAAAGCCACCTCAGCTGGTTTGACAAATTCCACCAGGTAAGTTCTATGTGTTTTCTCTTTCTAGATGATGGCATTAAATCATTAAGGGCTCTGTTTTCAGATGACAGGCAGACAGTGCTTATTTCAGGAAATGCTATAGCATAGGGGAAACCACACTGCCTTTGTAGTCTTTTGTATTTCTCTTCCTTATTTTGTTCTCCTCTGAAAGCAAGCTCACTTCATACATCAACCCCCTCCTCTCCAAAGTCATGGCATTTACAGAGGGTTTGGTCCCATTACAGTCTTCATTCTGCTTCTGTGTTATGTATCTTCCCTGAATCTGTCCCCCTTTTCACACACACACACACACACACCCCTCCCAATTTTGAGCCTTTTGGAGCAGCATCTGTTAGTATTAGAGTCACCACGCCAACAAAATGAGGAGCCATTCTCAGCTGGGGACTGTCAGTCCTTGGGGACTAGTGTGGTAAATACGATTCATAATACTCATTAGAGACTCATTTTCCTTAGGAAGCTTTCTTGGCCAGCACCTCAAAGGTACAATGTACAATAGTTCTATTTGCCTCTGCTATGACCTACTTGACTTCAGTAGGTTAAGCTAAAAGTAGCCTAGTCTCAGTGTATTTTACATTCTTTGTTATTTTATGCCATATGTTGAAAAGGAATAAGCTTTTCCGAAGAAACAAAGCACAGCTATGAGCCACTAACCCTTCAAAAATCCTTAATACTCTATTGAAATCCCCGAGCATCGCTGCAGGAACTCTTCTCAACCCACAAGGCATATTTTCGACAGCAAGCCAACTTCGGAGTTATCCAAAATAATACCGACAAAACTGCTAACCCCAGAGCTATGCCATCTCTCTGAGAGGGAAGGAAGAGAGCCGGGGCATGAGGCTGGAATTCAAAGAAAAAGAAAACAAAAGGCTCTGGAGAGCTCAGCAAGGTATGTGGAGGAGCCCTCCTGCCCTTCCCACAAAGATAAGAGAAGCCGCATTAAATCAGCCCTGGTTTGCTCTCTCCCCTCCCCGACTGCAGCCGATGGCAGAGGGATTTTGTGCAGAAGGGAGCTCTTTTCTAGAGCACCAATGTGCTCCTCTGCTCTGACTCATGCAGCAGCTCTGCAGACCAGCCGTGATGATATCATACTTGCTACTGCAAAGTGATAAGCTGTGACATTACCAACAGTGGCTGTCATGACGTCAGTGATTGAATTAGGCATGAATCATCCCAACGCCATTCTCCAGAACCTTAGTGACAACATCTATTAGTCATCACCGGTGGCTGTACACCAAATGGTGCCTTTACCTCACAGCTCACAGAGCTTCTGGACAAAAGTGAAGTGATGCTACACCCCACAGCCACCCCCCACCCCGTGACCTGAGGATTGGTCATCATCCCTCCAGTCACCCACACCAGAACCATCAGCTGAAGCTCATGCTGGTGATGATGAACATTACCAATTTCATTGCCCCCTCAAAAAAATTCCAGGCATTTTAAAGGAAAAAAAACAACACCTCTTGTTGAAGATGACCCTCTAAGTGTATGAACAGAAAAAGGGAATCCTTTGATAAAAATCTTCCCTTTGACTGGTCTTAACTTTCACTGTGTGTTGGCTGCTTGAGGTTACCCTCCTAAGGCAGAGTTAAAGAATTAAACCATTTGGTAATACATGAAGAAATCAACAAATCCTTTCACTGAAATGAAACATATTCCCCCTGCCCCTTCTGGGGTTTCCAATGAGTCCTAGAAGAAAAGGTGACACCACATGCACAAAAAAAAGCTTACACAGCATTTGTACCTGAGCTGACAACAGCAGTGAAGATTTCTCCACTGCAAGACGACAAGTTAATTTGACTCTAATGTTCCTTCAAATTAACAATGATATCTCCTCTTGTTTCCTGAGGACCAGATCAAAAAGGGTAATGTGCCAGCGAGCAGAAGAGTTGATGGTGCTGAGAGGATGATGGGGACAGTAGCAGAAAAGCATCAGGGAAAAGATGGGGGAGAAAAGGCAAGAAGGCAGCAGAGTATGTTATTTTTTAAGGAAAAAAAAATATATAGTAGAGTACCAAAGAAGAACAGGAGAGAAGGGTCAGAGGTAGAGCAAGATGGGTGTGGAAAGGAGAAAGGTGATGGATGCATTAGGAAAAAGAGTGATGGGGCAATGTGCCACTGGACTTGGGACTTTGGTCTTTTCCTGCTGTTCCAAACACATGAAAGAGGCATAGAAGGGATACAGACACAGAAAACAGGGAAGGCATGGGAAAGAAGATGAGAAAGTTCAATTTGATTTATCCCCATGACTTTTCCATGTTTTGGTTGCATGGAAGCAATATTCACTGTCGTTACTGCCTGGCCAGCCGTGATCAAGGAAAGGTCAAAGGAAGGTAATAGAGAGATGCAAAGGAACTTAACTTCTAATATAAATAAACCTTCCCATAGAGTCTCATAATTCTTCATACTTAAAATATCATGAATAATTCTAAAACAACAGCAACAGTACCATATATTACTGGGAACAGTCTGTCAGCTGTGCTGCTATTCCCAGGTCACTGCACAGACACCCTCAATACCTTTCAGAAGAGCTGGAGGCCGGCAAGTGAAGGAGCATTTCTTGCCAAAGGTGGTCCCCTCGCTGCAGTTGAAGGTGGCAGGGTAGACATGGTACTGGTCTGGGACACCACAGTCCACAGGCTCACAGGTCACCTGCTTGTTCCACTTCCCATCTATGCAAGTCATGGTGATGCTGGACTCCGTCTGGAAAAAGACACATGCCTACAGCCACCACAGACAGCAAAGGGGAGAGCAAAACCATTTCAAGCCTAATAAGAGCCATTAATTTGGCCCACAAGTCAAGCAAAACTGAGCCTGATCATCACCACCATTGCTTGGACAGGGGCTACTGAAAGCACTAAGGTCCCACAAGAAACCAAGGGTGAGAACTAGATGTATTTCTGTCACTTCTGGGCTGAGACATCAAAGTGCTTCAATATAAAGAGTGGAGCACTACAAATAATCTGAGCTCTTGTCTGCATTGCCTCCTGAGACACACCACGAGCCCCGTGCTCAGAGCTGTTTGGAGCTGACAGCTATCCCTAATCCCTGTCACCTTTGCAGTGACACAGCCACTCCGATGGGATCCCCACACACTTTGGAGCAGTCAAACTCACTCTCAGGTTTCAAGTACAAGCCAACTTGATGTGAACCCATTTGGGATTCCCATCCGAGGCTCTCCCAAGGTTGTCAGCCACGCCTGGACCGGGACACCAAGGGAGGTGGCCTGGGCCACATCAACATCGTGTTTGGATCCTGACAGCTGCTGGAATGGCTTCTGCTATCAGAGTGTCCTGAGGGTCCAAAGGAAACCAGGGACCTGCTGCCACAGCACTGGGAACATGCATGCTGGAGAGACAGACTTCTTCCTGGAGGAGTTTGCAATGGACAGACCCAGGAGCATCCTGCCCAGATATTCACTTGGCACTTGACAGCGTCAACGCCTGTGCTCTGACTCCCCTAATGTCACTCTACTGTCATGGATACACTTCTACAGATTTGAGGAATAATCCACACAACACAGTAGATTCAAATCCCGAAGTGCTAGGGAAGAGAGGAAAAAACAGGGGAGGTAAAGGAGCCATCTATCCAAGGCTAGGAGGAAGATTTTACTGGGCAATGGAAGGACAACAGACGTTTGCAAAGAACACAGAATGATCGACCTATCCACTTTCTAAACTAAAAAGGGGAAATTATTAAAAGCTAGAAGTGATGAATCTGAAAGTAGGGCTCTTCCCTCCATACCAGAATAAGGAGAGGGACAGAGCAAAAAGAAAGCCAAACAGGAGAAAGGGAAGATACTGGGGAGGAATGTGACCAAGCTGTACAGCTCCGCTCCTCTGCCTCCAGGGAATATTTTATTCAGGGCTGGTACGCTCACAGGAGATTTGCACTGCCGACCATTGATCTGGGTTTATAAAAGGAAGGGGAATTTTTCTAGCACACATCAAAGGGACCTGGATTCCCTTTTTGCAAAAACACCCTAATGGTTTCAACAGAAGTTCAGACCTGTCTCCCTTTGATATATGGTTGCATTCAGAATGGAAAAAGCAGTCCCAGAGCTGAGAAACTGGACACTTCCCAAGTGGGCACAAAACCCCTTTCTAGACTGTGGAGTTTATTTAAACAGGGAGCACTGCTGATGGAAAAAAATGTCTTTTCTACAACTGGAGAGTAGCACATTCTGGGATTCTTGGAGCACTCGGGTGAAGTGCCACTCTGTGTTCCTCTTCCCAATCATTTTGCTCTCCAGAGGCCACTGATTCTGCCTTTGTTGCTTATCAGATTATCTGCTGCATTAAAAAGCAGGTATCTATTCTGTAGACAGTGGACGACTTGAAGATGCCCGTGCTTTCAGGAAGTTGCGGTCTGATGGCGACAGGAGAAGGGATGATACAGAATATTGCCATGTCTTCACAGCAGCAGCACCACCACGTTGGCTGAGCTGCTCCAGCATTCAGTGAAGCCTCCCTTGCCTTTAACAGACACTATCAGCAAATAACACTCTGGCACTGGAGTGCCATTTGGTCCAGAGTATTTGGTCCAGCAGCCGGCTGGGCACCTCCACGGCAGGAGGTTAAACCATAAACCCAAGATACTGATGTCAGGGACTGCCCAAACGTTATGGAAAAGACATGGGTCTTGCGCTGTATCTTGCTGGATCCACACTGAGCACGAGGAACCTCTACCAGTGATAGGAGATTCAACTCAAAGAATTCAGTTATTAGCATTGGTGTGATCTAGTTTGGGCATGAACAATTGCTCCTGCTGGCTGATACTGACCACTGAGACACAGCAAGGTGCCCAAGGGAGCTTCTCTAACAGCAGGGCTGTGCATCAGAAGCAGCTCTATGTAAATAAACACTGTAAATTTAGAATCCACAATATAAAACAAAAATTAAAGCAGAAGCAATATCTGCATGTGACAGTCACACCTTAGACACAAATTGGAAGGAAGGTTTTGACCAGGATAGGACCGAGGGTATTTCAGCCACAGTCGTGGTCTGTGTTAGCAGGAAGCTGCAGGATGCTCCATCCTGCTGGAAATGCCATTTGCCCGGGATCACCCCTCCTTGGAAGGGACCCCCTGTTAGAGCCAGACTCCCACTGCCCTTTATTTCTGCCCCTCTTCTAGACCTTGATGTGAAAAAAGAAGAGTTAAGTACCTCCATGTTTTCATCTCTGGGTTTGTCCCCATGGTACTTTCCCAACAAAACCACTGACCAAATCTGGAAGAGTCATCTCCTTCCAGACCCATATGGCTTTTCCTCTTCCTGGCACTCTGGCGAGCCCGTTTCCAGGCAGAGAAGCTGTGCCTATCTGGGTAAGACCCTGGCTTCTCAGCTTTTCCCAGTAATTTGTTCCACACTTTGTAGGATGGAAGCTGAGGTTTTCAAGGTCAGACATAATAATGGCACATTTTATAGCACGTCTATCATGTCATCACTTCAAGCAATAGGAGCACATGCGTTTCTGCAGCACAACAGAACGAAGAACATTCCCCACCATGGAGACAATGATGAGAAGCGCAGAGGAGAACCCTACCATTCTCCCCTGTGCAATGTCCCACTCAAAGGTGGGATGGTTGCAGCGCTCGGGGTCAGGACCCCAGGCTGCTTGGCTCTCCCCAACACCATGTGCTCTTCGATGGGGCTGGGGGGTGCATTTCCAATCAACTCAGCCTAGGCAGGGCTGCCTTCAGACATGGCCCTGGGGCTTTGTGGCAGCATCTGCACCTGCCTTTGCAGCTCTCCCACCCGAAGCCTGAGCAGGCACGTGCCCGTTTCGCCTGTCTGATCTGACAAGGTCACCCAGCTCACAGCAGCCCACAGGAAGTACTTGGCTTTCTCATCTGGTTTATTAGCTGTCACTTTGGGCACTTTGTGCTGCTTTGACTGGCATCACAGCAACCGCTTCCCTTCACGTCCTGCCTTCCAAAAGAGGCTTATGCAAGGAGGGAGGGCGGGCAAGGAGGGGAAGAGACCCGGGGAGGCGGGGTAGGAAGAGAAGGGCCTCCAAAGATACAGTGTGCAGTAGAGTGACGAGGATGCAAACTTCTACAAAGCCTGTGCCAGAAAGATTTGTTTCTTGGGACTTTTAACAGCTTGGGAGAATTCACATCTCCTTCCTGCTGCCCAAGATCCCAGCCGGTTCCTTCTTCAAGCGATGCTTCACGTGTGAAGTTTCCTCTCCTTAAAAATGAACAGCTGTGCCCTCCCCTCTAAGTATTCTTCCACTTCTGCCCACTACTGTGTCTCTAATTGAACCCACATGAGCTGCGCTTTCTTTTCCTGGCATGATTGATGATGCCTTTGCACAACATTAGGGAGCTGCTGGGTTTTAAATAACACCTTTTGACCAGAGCAGCAGTGGTGGTAGCTTCAAGGAGAGATGACAACAAGTCACTGAATGAGCGGGGCTTTCAGTGAAGGACAAGGGGGAGGAAAGCAGTGAAAGACAAAAGGGGGACAAGGGGAAGAAGAGATGGAGTTGTCAGAGGGGTGGAAAGAAATCGGAGGAAAATGAAAACATCCCAAGATCTTCTTTGCGAGAAAGATACATGAAGGATTTGGCTCCATCACTATGCAAACCTTTTGTTGTTGTTGCTGCTGAGTCCCCAAGTGAGGATGAGAGAGAACCCAAGAGTCTATAAAGAGCTCAGATTTTTAATTTTTTTTTTTAATTACTTTGTATATTCAAACACCAAGCAGTTTCTACTGCACATGGTGCTGATGACTTTAGGATTTGGTGACTTTATGGAGTTTTAACAGAATTTGGGAGTGGGAGCTTCTCAGAGAACAGAGATGAATGAAGTTTTCACCCCAAAGCTGATTAAAATGGTGGCTTCAGAAGACACAGAGGCCAGAAAGTGCAAAAACTGTTATGAAGATTTTCAAAGAACCCTTAGATGTGAAAGATTGATTTGAAATGTGACTTGTGCCCCCACATCTCTGAGGTGCTTTTGAAAATTTTGCTTTTAATTCTCTTTTTCCTGCTTTTCAGTGAAATAGAGGAGACAAATGTGGTTCACATGTTAAACCAGGGTGTTTTTGCTGGTCTTCCTCATCATGCAGTGGTCCTGGGCCTCCAGTGTTCAGTCTGCTATTTGAGACATCACACCTCACCTCAGCCTCCTTCCTACCAAAGAGTGTGAATCATCAGCATGTGCAAAGCTACTTTCATTCCTCCTCTTCCTCATGCAGCCCTCTCCACTGCCAGTGAAATGAGAAAAAAAATAGCTCCAGACCTTAAAATCAGTCAGTCAAGCGAAATATCCACCTAAATGACAACAGTGATTCAACCAGCAGCTTTGTGCAAGGTTCCTCAATCACGACAGAAAGTCCCTCTGACCACAGATAACAACCCAATGCCCTATCTCATCTCCAAATGCTTGTCGATCAGAAGAGGAGCTGAAACTGGGAAGCAATTGTGGAAGAACCACAAGGCCATCCAACACCAAACAATAGAAGGAATCCAAACCATGGATTCTGGACTTCCTTGGATAATTAATTTCTTACCTACAGGTTCCACAAGATCTGCCTGGAAGCACCTGACATAAAGAAGTAAGACATAATGGTAGCAAAAGAAACTGTCTGTTCCTTTTCAAGTGATCTCCAAAGCACAGGAATAAACTTTTAAAGCATATGTTTAACGTGCTCAGCTGATTATGAGTATCTTTAAGGTGCTCTATGCCTTCCCTGATTTGAACAGTGAACACACAGCACTGGACAAAACAAAGCCATTGGCCTCGGGGTTTTTATCAGTGGAAAATTGACGATGAAGCGCAAGAGTAGAGCCGGGGGAGAGGAGGTGTGTTGCAATAGGCAATGAATCACGTTAGCTAAGGGTGTGAAAATCCTCCTCTCCTGTCATGGGAGTCTGCTCAAGGCTCTGAAACCAAACTTCTCAGAGCAAAACCATATCCAGTTGGCTGGGTCCCCCCAAAAGGTACTTCTCACGTTTAAATAGCAGAGAGCCGGGGAAACATATTTAGGCTGTTTTATTTGGTTTGGGATTCCTGTGTGCTCAACGTACAGATCCCTTCCAACTATTTCTTGGTTCAGCCATTCAGGCTCGTTTGAGAACTTGTTTTCTGTTCTGTAAAAATGCTCAGCTGGAGCTGGGGTGCCGGTGCCGATGCCAATTAGGATGGAAGAGGCCCAGCTTGCAGGGTCCTGGATTTGTTTTGTAATTGAGTTGAAAGGGCTGACTCATTCTCCTCCACTCTGTCTCCCCGCTCCACAAACTCATGGAGAACGGGGTTTTTCACAAACCCAGGCAGGCTGTGAGCACAGCTGCTGTCCCCCAGCCCTCCCCGGCCCCCCCCCCACATGTGTCGAACCCAAAACCAGCTAGAAGGTGCCAGCGGGGCAAACCACCCCCACATCACACTCATGGGATCTGGCAGCATTAGAGATGAGAGCAGAAACTGGGGTGCCAGCCCCACACCCTTGTACCCCGTGCACCCTGCTCCCCAAGGCAGCCTGAGGCTGGGACACGCTCCACCTTGGCCACCTCCCCCAGCACAAAGGATCTGCTTTTTTTTTAATGTTTAAAGAAATTGCTAGTTTTCCTCAACACTCCACTCAATGGACTGAAAAACTGCAAAGGAGTTAAGACATGGTTAGCCTAAACCCAAGGAACAAAAATGAATTATTTTGCCCAGAAACTGGTTGTGCAAAAAACCAAACACCCCACCCCCAGAGAACCAACCCAAGAAACACTGTTTGGCTGAGTAGAGCCATTGAGATCAGAGGCTTGAACTCACATTTCAGCCTTTGGGGATGAAAATTTCTAAATTTAGGGAACACTGGAGACTTCATCACTGTCAGTACCCTCTGTTCTGATGAGAAGTACTTGGATATGGATAAGGCCTTGTTCAAGGCTGAGCTGAGACTTTGGGTTTTATGCTGGGGGTGCTGGTTGACGAGCGGCTGAACATGAGCCAGCAGTGTGCCCAGGTGGGCAAGAAGGCCAATGGCATCCTGGCTTGCATAAGAAATAGTGTGACCAGCAGAAGTAGGGAGGTGATTGTCCCCCTTGACTCAGCACTATGGGAGGCCACTCCTTGGGTATTGTGTCCAGTTCTGGGCATCTCAACACAAGAGAGATCTGGAGGGGCTGGAGGGAGTGCAGAGGAGAGACACGGAGCTGGTGACAGGGCTGGGGCATAAATCTTATGAGGAACGATTGAGGGAGCTGAGACTGTTTAGTTTGAGAAAGAGGAGGCTGAGGAGAGACCTCATCACTCTCTACAACTGCTTGAAAGGGCATTGTAGAGAGGTTGGTGCTGGTCTCTTCTCAAGGGCAATTAGCAATAGAAGGAGAGAGAATGGCTTCAAGTTGCAGCACGGTATGGTTAGGCTGGAAATTATGAAAAAATTCTTCCCAGCAAGAGTGGTCAGACCCTGGAACGGGCTGCCCAGGGAGGGGGTGGAGTCCCCATCCCTGACTGTGTTTAAAAGTAGATTGGATGTGGTGTTGAGGGATCTGGTGTAGGGGAGAACTTTGCAGAGTGGGGCTGATGGTTGGACTTGATGATCCCAAGGGTCTCTTCCAACCAAAATGATTCTATGATTCTATGCTGGGTTATTTCTCAGTTTCTCCTCATCTGTTTGCTCATCTGTCTAGTGGGTCATACAAAACCAGCAGAACAAACCTGGCTCTTGCTGAGTTCATCGTCTCGCTGGACTTGCAAAATGTAGCCTGTCTTGCAGCTCACGTTGCACTGGGCACCGTTGAACCACCCGCCAGATGTGCAGTTCAGCACTGCATTCTCGATCTCCAGCTTCTGGCAGTCGGTGGCTTCGCAGGAGTAGTGGACACAGCTAGGTGGGAGACAAGAAGTGGGTTTTTTTTATTCGACTCATTGAATTCATTCCACCAGAGCAAGTGTGTCTGACTAACAAACTCATCACTTGTCAGGCAGCAGGTACACAGACTCCATACTGAACCCAACTCGACCAAGGGCTCCTCACCAACAAGCACATCTTCTATCTTCTGAAGGACAGGGTGTAATGGTGATGACAAAGAAAGCAAAATACAGGCCTTGGGGCAAAAGGGAAAAATATTAGTCTGCAGTATTCAATCACACTATGTCCTTCATCCTCCTGTACCCACATCCACCCATCCCTCCCACAAGAGTCCTCTCCCTCCAAGAGCAGTCCTTGTGCCCCATCTGATTTTAAATCTCTGCTGAATTCAGGAGTCCCTGATACTGCTAGGGAGAAGTGTGCAGGTGAGGAGGGGTTTCTGTGATAGACGCTCTTATCTTTGAGAAACTTGATTTAAATCAACACATTCATTTTATTCCCCTTCGTGAGGAACATTGAACATCAGCCGTGTAGCTGTGTTGATAAGCTCTTATCAAGCTCAGCAGCGTGCTGTCATTTCAGATCTCTCTGGTTGCTGTCCTGCCATCCAGAAAATGCTTCCCCTGATAGAAACTGTCTGCTCTCCCTACAGTAAATTATTGTAACAGTTAGCACAGCTTGTAGAAAAAATAAGGAGTTTGTTTTATTTTTCTATATGCAGAGATGTCTGGTTGACACAAAATCTTTCACCATCTTTGAAGGCCTGAGTCAAACATTATAGCATGTATTCCAATGTGACCACAGGGCAGTCCCTCAGCTAAAGGGGGATGAAAATACTGAGATTCGTAAAGCATGAGGGTAGATTTAGACTATAGATATTGGGAAGAAATTCTTTCCTGCAAGGGTGGTGGGACATTGGCCCAGGTTGCCCAGGGAGGTGGGAGGTGCCCCATCCCTGGCAACATTCAAGGTCAGGTTGGACAGGGCTCTGAACAATCTGTTCTGGTTGAAGATGTCCTTGTTCACGGCTGGGGGGTTGGACCAAATGACTTTTAAAAGTCCCTTCCAACCCAAACTATTCAATGTGCAAAGACGTTTTCTGAATTAGAGACCAAATTTCTGCAGTTAAGGATTCCTACAAGGTGATACACCTCTGTTGAACATTAAAATTAATTTAAATTAAATACAATTCAATTAATTCACAGGAGGGAAAGCCTTGACTTATTTCACCGTTTATATGAGTAGAGGAAAACCTGAAATGCAGAAAGTAACAGAAAGAAGGGAAAGCAATACATCAATGCTCCTGAAAAAAAGGGTTAAGAGCCACCCAGACACCATCCACCTTAGTAAGCACAGGACTTAGCGTGTACACGGTGTTTCGCCGCGTTCAAAGCCGTGTGCAGACATTATCTAATTAATTTTCATGACACCCCTGTGAGACACCTGGGCTGGTATTGTTATCCCCCTGTTACTGAGAGAGAAGCACATCTGCACATGTCTCTACTGAGCTCTAGATCAGATTAAGCGACAGCATTATGTTCCTCCACAACTCATTTCTCTGTCCCCAACTAGTGCTATATGGGAAGTGCCCACTGCTTGTAATTTAAGGTTGCTTGTTCAGTGACGGCCCTTCCCCGGAGTGCGATGAGCCATAAACAATTTCTACACTCAGAAAGATCTTACTTCCTCATTGTACACAACGTATTGCTGCTGAACAGGACCGAGGAAGGAGAATTCCACCTCTGTGTTGGCCACTCAATACCCTTGTACACAACCAACAGCGCCCCGTCGCTCAGCTCTACAACTGTGGTGCTCATTGCTTCTGCAGAATGGATGGTCCTCTACCACAGCTGGCCTACACCAAGTGATCCTGCCTTCAGTAGGATCTCTCCTGTCCCACACCAAAGGGTTTCACATGTTTTCCAGTCTCTGCAGCTCAAAGCCTGGCATACAAATTTAAATTGTCATTGATTTCCCTTTGCACTGATCAATAAGACTATGGATGAGCAGGTGGAAAAACAAGTGGACAGTATATCCCAGTGCCCAGGTGGTCTTATCCTGGGGAGAAATGAGGTGAGGAGAACAGGTATGAGCAACTGCCTTGTAAATGCTCACCATGAATCACCCGGGAGCAGGAACCACAGCCCACAGACTCGTGGTTCCCCGAGCAAAGCAGCACCTTATTGACCTCACAACACTGCTAATTGAGTAAGTCACCAATTAACATTGGCAAGAACATCTGAACAGGGACGTTGAATGAAAGTGTAAATGACGAATGGTGTCTTGACGAATCCTCCCAACACGTACCCATGAAGGCTGACCGGCACTTCGCCCCGCTCTGTTTTTCAGAGGGTGAGGCTGGAACATGAATTCCTGCCGTGCCAGGGCTCCGGGGACAAGGAAGTTGACTCAGTGAGGAAAAAAGGGAGCACGGCTGCCAAGCCATTCTCAGAAGTACATGTTGAGAACCTTGACTGCCCATTGCAAAACTCCCACAACATCTGACAACCCTCTTGCTCTAAAGTTGGAAAAATAAATTAAGAGCAGACCTACTTGATTTAGTATCTTACATGAATCAAGGTGCTACACATCACTGCAGCGCTGAACTCGGCCTTGAATGGCTTCAGAGGGAAGGATGAGCCTAAGAAAACCTTTGCAATTTGCACAAAGGGAAATCTGGAGGAATGTCACTGCAGTGGCATCACTTTTCACTTCCATCAATGTAAAGGAGAAAAAGAATCTGGTTTCTTGAGTTCATATCAGGACACCAGATGAGCAAGCCTGGGCTTAAAAGTCCTACAGAACTGAAACGCCACAGACAAAGGCATTAAGAAACACTTATTGTGATGTTCTTCTTTCTGTTTACAAGTCCCCTTGTGGTCTTCTTAAATGGCCAGGGAACATTTTTAGCCACCCCCTCCAGGCTCCAGATTATGCCTTGGTTAGCAGATCATCTGGGCAGCTCTCTCTGTCTGTAACTCTATATGAATGACTTCAGTGACAAACAATACAACCATTCACTTTTTGTAAAAAAACAACCACTGCCACCAAATGTTTCCAATTTAAATACTTCTGGTTCTCCCGCTACTGGTTCCAATTTGGTATCAGCTACTGTCAGCCGTAAATCCCAATGAATTTTGAAGTCACGATCTTGAATCGAGTTCTGCAAATGCAGAATTAAGAAGGAGAAATTAATATCTCCAAGTAGGAAGTTTAGACAAAGAACCCATCACATCCATATTACAGAACTGTGGGTTACAGAAGCTCTTGCATGGTACTGCCGTTTAACAGTGGTTAATCATCACACGCTCCAGAAACTATGCATTCCTTGGGAAAGAAACAATATAGACTATCTGAGAATGAAATCCTGGCATGGGACAGCCTATCCCATTTTCTTGTAATCAAATAGGGTGACTTCATCAAAACTGCCTATTTCAAATCACCCCTGGTCTGTCCTGACTCCCTAAATGCATCTGGGAATTGCTTACCAGAGTGTGAGCCCATCTTGAACAAAAGCTATGCAAGGGACACAAGGACCATATCTACTGATATATATATATATATATATAACAAATGTTGGTGCACTGGATATTCCCTGACTGTTTATTTTCCTAGAGCCACCTCGGGATTCACCTGCTCCTGTGTGTGATTTCCTAAAGTGACATTTTCACAGGGAGCTGGGTGCAAGGAGCAGTGGATTTCTCGCACACTTCCCGCTGTCTGCAGCGTGTTAAAGACATAGATCAAGGCAGGCCATTGCAGTGATGTAAAATCCCCGAGCTGAGCTGGCTTCACATGTAGACTGAAGCTCTGAGCCAGTTTTTACTTTATTCAAATCTATTCTGCCCATCCCTAATCTAAATGAGCTCAGTCATTAGCCTCTAAATCTTTATTTCTCTGTGCCAATATTGGCCTCAGTTCAGCAAGGCACTTAAATATGTGCTTAACTTCAAAAGCACGGTTAAGTCCCACTGATAGATTTGACTACAGGGGGATGTAAGCAAATAGCTAAGGGCTTTGCTAAATTGGGGTCTTAGTGACACAATCTTAGAAACATTTGTATTTTAACATGTTTATAGAGAATTATAACAATTAAGTGGAACTCCTTCTTCCTTGCATAAAAACAATCCAGGACTTCCTCTTTCGAAAAGCTTACAGCAGCCAAACTCTCTTCCTAACCCTGGGGTCAAGCACTTTTCCAAGAACTCATCTCAACATAGTGCCCTAATTATTTGGTTCCTTTGTGATAGCTCCGAGGCGTATGCACGCAGAGGTGAGCATCAAAGCTCCTGGTAAGCATTTGTTATCAGGAGAGTTGCGACATATCTATCGTACACAGGAAGGTCTGAAGGTCTGAAGCAGACTTGGTGGTGTTCTATGCTACCATACACACAACTCACACAGAGGTAACCTTCTCTGGGTGTTTCTAACAGATTTTACACTTACACTGGGTTCATCTTCTCCTCTGTAGAGGTTCTCCTAAAGGCAGGAGCAGGTTCTCTTTCTTTAATCCAAAGATACATGCACCACATTGAAAAGCAAAGTCTGCACATTCCTTGCTGTACAATAAAAAAGTATCAACTGCAAAGGTGGCATTGAATCTACCTTCTTCAGTCTTCAGCTAAAACACAATGGCCTCCTTCTTCTAACCCAAAATCTCACAGAACATCTCCCTGAATCCTTGAGGCTTGAAGGGGCCTGGTGAACCTGTGCTGACTGCGCTACTGGAAGAAGGATCAAGCCCTTTCCTTTTAGGTGTTTGCCTTCAAATCTGGTTCAGGAGAGTGACCAAAAGAGCAGCACCACCCATGGACCCTTCAGCAACTCCCACTGCCATACCATTGGGCTAGACTCTCATAATGACCACAACAAAACCTCAATTTAAACTGAAAGAGTCAGGAATGTGGATAAACCCAGAGATTACAGAAAACACTTGATCCAACCCCAGGTGAGCTGTGGGGGATGAGAGGCACGAGCCAGCATGTCCCCTCTGCTGTCCCTGCTGCTGGCAGAGCAACGTTCTCCCTATGCACCAGCTATGCCTTCAGCCCACCTGCCCCCCCGTGGGGTGAGATACCCCTGTCTGGGGTGGCGGGGATCCACATTGAACTGATGAAGCTCTGGCAGTCCCTTTGCCTGGCCAGCCTGGGAGCGGGGCCATGTGCCCGGGTGTCAGCAGCCCCACGGGTCTCCCTGCCACAGCCTGTCCAGGCGAACAAAGAAAACCCATCGCCTTCCTCTCTTTAATAAAAGCCAAATGATGCCGTTTGCCAATTACCAAAATGGGGTGAAGGTTAAAAACTCATTGAATTATAACACATGTCACGGACCAAAGCTTCTATGATTAACAGTTCTGTGAGAAATTCATTAATTTCACCAGAAGCAAGCTGACAGAGATGGCGCTTAATGACAGAAGGCAGGGCAGGGGAAAGGCAGCTGAATCGGGAAAGAGAAAGCGGCATTAAATCACAAGGAAATAAAAAAAAAAAAAAGAGATGAGGAGACCCTTTTTTCCACCCCCTCCCTTATAAAAAAAGAAAATAATAACTGGTGTTATAAAGGGTGGCTGCATTTGTTCTGCTGCTGAAGATTTATCTCCTTCATTTCTTGTGGGGGAAGCTGACAGCGGGAGAAGAAGACAAAGAGAAGAGATGGACGGGCTACGTCTCCCTGGGGCAGCAAAGGGTGATGCTCTGAGGACATGTCTCCACAGTGTCGGGGACAGGTGGTGGCATCTTGGCCAGGAGTGGGGCTTGGTCTCCAGTCCCGGTCTCCCCTGGGTGTCAAACACCCAGATGTGCACACTTATGGAGGAAGGGAATCTCCAAACCTCCCTGGCACAAGCAATTTTGCAGCCCCAGTGGTGAATTTGTACCGAGATTTAACCAAACAAAGGAAAAGGAAATATTTTTTGCTACACTAACTAGAAAGCACAACCTGCGGCATGCACACTGGGGAGACTGGGCAGCTCCAGGGGAGCTTATCTTCATTATCTTCAGTAGAAACATGGAGCTAATGGAGGATAAGAAAGCTGGAAACTCCTGAAATCCACAATTCTGCCAGTTAAATCGGGGTGCCTACCTGGCTTTTCACATCTCATGTCTGCAGGAGAAGAAGAGAAGAGGAGAAGAGCAAATGGCACCAGGCAGGACAAAGGAGGGGACAGGCCTTGGAAACACAGCAGGGAAAGCAACACTTCCCAAAGACTACCCTGCCAGGGATGGAGACCCCCAGCTGATGTCTCCTACTCGGTGAAAAGAACAAAAACCTGCTTTCTGAGGAGCCACCATCAAAGGCAGCCCCAGTGCACCAGGATTTCTCACTCCCCGAGTTACTGCGGGGTGGGAAATTAAACCTCTGCATCTGCACACCCAATTCTACTGTCTGCTCCATGAAGCCAAATAGGAAAGAATAGAAGTATAATAATTTGAGCTATAAAGAGCAAGAGAAGAACTAGCTGGGCTGTTATAGCTGCCTAAGGATGCAACATGAAAATCAAGTGTCTTTTTTACAGCACATCTCGACAGCAAGAGAAACTTCTGCTGGAAACAGAAAAGAGCCTGTGGTCAGTTGCAGCCGAAAAAACAACAACTGGAAAAACACAACGGGAAAGTACAGAGTAATTTTTTGTTTTTTCCCAAACCCTCCATAAACGTCTTCAGAAAGATGGAATGGATTTTCAAAAGAGCCGACGATGACTGAGGACAACTACCTATAAAGCTCAATGGGTTTTTTTTATCTTCTGAAATACTAACTGTAATACATGTTTTAAGAAAGAAGAGTGAGCACATGTTTTATTTTCAGTTATTAAGTTGTCACTAACCCATGGGAGCTATCCATTCGGCCTCAAAATAAAAGCTGTGTTAACTTTTAAGGGCCAATATATTTCTTTTCCCTCACATATTTAAAATCTGCACCCTTGCCTTGAAGTGCCTGTGTCTGGCTGTAAATCATCTCCAAACAAAATAATTCTCCTTCAAGAGAGAGAAATAATATCTCTTGTAAAGAGAAGCCAAAAAGCAGGCAAAAATACCCACATTCACCTCAGGAAAATGGAGGCAGTACAACTGGTGGTTACGTGTAGGAAGGAAAGTTCCTTTAAAAATGAAATAAAGATTTAAAAAATCATATCAGGCAAATGCAACCAGTGGGGAAAGGGGAGAAGGGAAGGATGGGCAGCATGGGACTGGTGCTCAAAGGGGTCTGATGGGGAGACCAAGAGCACAAGAGGCAGAGAGCCCATGTCCAGCTTCTGAACTGGTTAAGATGAAATTTTTAAACCCCCTCTTTCTCTGCTGTTCCTGGACTGGGTAAAATAAAAATGGAAAAAAAAGATGGCAGGGGACAGCAAGGCACCATCTATTTCCTGGCTGCACAACTCAATGCACAACTTCCTCTCCATCTGGGATACCCGAACTGCTTAGATTTTCTTGTACAGAAGAAGGAAATCTATGTGGTCACCCAAAAGGATCCCACCACAGGGCAAATTAGGGAGACTTTTCCACCTTAGCACTCTCATCAATGGAAAAAATCCCCCTGATTTCAATCGGCTTCTGGATCAGGGCTTTGTTTCAGAGAGTTTCTGGTTCCTTGACTGTCACAGGAAACTTTATGATCAATCCAGCGCTGTAACCTGCGAGACCTAAAATGCTACTTTGAACGAGTGAGGCTCCAGCAGAGCTTTTGGAGAGCAAGGGGCTGAGATGGTTCAACACACGATGAAAACAATGCAAAAGAGGAAAAAAAATATTGAGAAGAAAAAGAAGAGTCAAATGGTGGGTGATTCCTCTTCAAGAGATTTCTAAAGGTTACTTTGCTGGGCTGCAGAGGCTCACGGAAGCTTTGCCTAAGGGGACTGCATTTTTTATTAAGGAAATAACTTTCTAAACACAGAGCACTTCTAATTTCATAAGTGAACAAATGGTTCAATTCCTACTGAAAACTCGAGAGGGAGGAAAGTGGTCCTGTGCCTCAGCCCTCTCAAGCTCCCCGCTCACTGCTTCTCACCATCTCCTTGCAGTTGGGTCTTTCTTGCTCTTTTTCTGTCCCCACTTCTGCATTGGGATTTGGTCAAACTTCCACAACTAAACTTCTCATCTGAAACTAGATCCTGCTGTCTTTGGGCCTCTGCATTTATACAACCTATTGCACAGAATGATCAGACTCCATGAATCTAGGTCAGAACACACTGACTGGATTGATTTAGCTATAGATATATTCCTTTTTCTTTTTTTCAATTTTTTCCCTTTCTCTCTCCCCCTTTCTCAGCCTCCCGCCTTTCCTGGAATAAAAGCGAGTCCTAAAAACAAGCCAGGACATTATCAAAAAACCTGACAGCTTGCTTAGGAGGCTGAGCAGAGGTTTGCTGGGATCTGCAACTCGTTTTACTATTGCTGCCGCTATGGTATGACGACTGCTCCCAACTTTGAATTCACAAAGGGGAATAAAAAAACAAAACCCAACCACCCCATGATTCTTTCAGGGTTTTTTGCTAAATTCTCCCCTCTTCTTTTCACTGCCTCAGTGAAAGGATCCATGAAGCTGCCGCACCAGAGGCCACGAAAGGTCACAATCTCTGTGGGATGCTGTAAAGCAGAGACTGAGAGGGGTTGGTGGTGATCTATTGATGTGTCTGTAATAACAACAAGAATAAAACGGTAGCCATAAACCTTTCATCCTGGGGGGTCCCACAGAGCTTTTCAGAATGTGGGCCAGATCCAAAGAGGTACTGAGGGTCCTCACCAAGCCATAAAAGCACCAGGAATGCCGGTGGCCGAGCACCCACCGCACGGGGCCAAGCACCTTGCTGGATCCGGCCCTGCTGGGACACAAGCATCACTTTTTCTCGTCACGACCGCTTCCGTGGGAGGTCCCCGTCGCACTTTACCAGCACAAAGCAGTTTAGATTGAAGCCAGAGTGCGAGCGGCAGAAAGCGATGCTGTACCGGGGAATGGCTGGAGAGTTAACTGGCCCCAATTCCAAGCTTGGAATAAAGGAGGGAGGAGAAAGGAAGAGGAAATAATTCACTAACGGCATCCCATGCGGGTTAAATGTCCCATCCATCCTGATCAATGAGAACACTGCCGGTTTTTTACCAGCCGCACAAAAGGGTCAGCAGGGTTCAGCTGTGGTGCCCCTCCTTGCCCCCCGGTGCAGGGGAGGTGGGTGGCGAGGCCGAAGGCAACAGGCTGAGAGGCTCACCTCTGCTCCGCTGGGCTGTAGGTCTGTCCTCGCTGGCAGCTGCTGATGGTGATGGGGTCGAAGTTGTGGAAGGAACGCAGGGCCACCCCGGAGATGGCCACAAACTGGGAGCTGAAGCTAATGAGGACAGCCTGGGTGTGATAAAAAGGGTGACTGAGGTCATGGATGACGGGGATAATCAGGGGATTGTTCCTGCAGCTCAGGACGTGGACACCTGCCGGAGGAGAGACAAGATCAGAGGAAGGGTCAGACTTAACACAATCGCTTCCCCAAGCTGTGGGCACTTCAGAAGCATTTCATCCATAGGAATGGCCCTATAGAGCTGAAAAATTATGGTAAGCTGCCTGGAGGGGCTTCCCAAATCGCTCCAGAGAGCTTAGCAGAGAAGTATATCCCTCTGGACAGCTGAAGAAAGGCTGCCATTCTCCCCGTGAGCGCGCCAGGCTCTCAGAACGGTTTCTTTAGACCACAGCTACGTTTCTATTGTGCTCTGGTAAATCAGGAGCAACCATCGTGGAGGAAGCAGAGTCGCACTATTGTAAAAACCAGTCAGAGAGGACAGTTGGAGCTTTTATACTGGGCATCAAATGGTGCCGGCAGGCTGGGTGGCTTTGTGCACCATGGGCAGGGCAGTAGCGGCTTGTTTGTAGCTGTGCATGTCATTAGCACTCAGCTTAAAACTTTTTTGCATAAGCTTTACACTAAACGTGCCCAGTTTTGATTTTATTATTATTTTTTTAATGGTTTTCAGCCTTAGGGTGTCTGCTAAAAAAGGCAAAGATGGTCCTGGAGAGACATACGATGGTGATGGACGCACTGAGGATTTTAGAGGTCATCTCATTTGAGAAGGAAATAATTGTGTCTTGGGAAAATAAAAGCATCTCAAGAGGCTGAGGTACATAGAAGCACCAGAGAGGTGGCCAGGAGACTTCTTAAGTCCTTCATCTTCAGCAGAGAAGGCACTCAGTGACAGTTGGGAAGTAATTCCCACCTTCACATAGAGGCAACCTGAATTCGAATGGGCCAAATCCATCTCAGGGGTAACTCAAAGGACAGACATCTGTCTGCTGGCCTCAAAATCAATTAATTGAGACTCCTGGCCTGACGAAGCCCTGCTTCTGCAGCTCCATGGCACCTCTGCAGCTCCATGGCATCGCTCCGAGGATCAGGTTGGCTCCATTCGCATCTCTGGAGCTGCCCCAGCATCAGCTTTGGCCCAGGCCCTTTGGCTACCCTGATACATTTATGAATTTGAAAATAAAATAAATTCTATTTGCATGTTTAACTGGCTCAGGCTTTTTTATTATTATTCTTTATTTGCCTTTTTTCTAGTTCAGGTTTCTTGACTCAAAAGGGAAGGAATAAAAAAGTTTTCATTTTCCTCCTTAGAAAGTGATTTCCTGTGAATTAAGACAGACTTCTGACCACTCTCTTTAAACATCTATCTCCCACCCTGTACTTAAAAAAATTCCTCCTGTAATAAAAAGAAACAAAATAAAAAAGCAAACCTCTTTTTGTTTTGGTCTCTACCTGACCCTGAAATAACCTCCCTGTCTACTTGCCTCCCACAGGTCTTTTGATATCAGCTCCTTGTGGAACGGTGCACGTTTCTCACTTACAAACAGGTGCAGTTAATACTCAAAATCCCGGGTTCCCAAATTCCTTGGAAGTTTCTGCCTTCTCTGATGGAAAGCCAAGAAAGACCTTATGGTATGAGGCTGTTTATTCGCTTCGATTTCATTCCTCATGCTCAGGTGTTCTCCACAACAAACCAGACCCTAGGAGCTGTGCCGCAGTTGCTGGTGCTTTCTGTCCCAGACAAGGTAAACAGGGGCTGAACAGGTCAGGTTCCTTTAATTAACCTGCCTTCATTAGCAAAAAACCCACTCAAGTAATACAGGTGCTCATGGCAGGGGAATCAGAGCTGTTTCCATGCTTGCCCCTGGTTCTCTACCTCTGTGTCCACCTCTTCAGCCCTCAGCAGCTCTTGTCAAGAACCCAGCAGCTGAACCCCCAGGTCCACAAGGGCTCTGAACTAACAATGCTGAGCTGTTTGCCATCCCAACCTTTCCATCTCCAACTGAGACTCAGAAAAAGCTTCTCATCATCTTCTGGGAGTCCACACTGTAAAAACTTCTCTGGTCAAGGTGGGAAAGCGTGTTTCTGGTCAGACTGCATTTTGCTCATGGGAGTATCTGTAGCACGCTGAGGACTGATCAAGCTCTAAATTACTATTCAATTATTGCTACTTCATTTTGGACATACTTTTATGACTTCTGCCTCAGGCTAGCTGACCGTCTGCAGTCAATCCTGCACCCAGTGTGTGCCAAAGTCTGCATCTCAGCTGCAATTTCTAGCTTGCCATGGTGATAATTCAAACACATCAAATACCATATCCAGGAAAAGGACTTAATGCCGCACCCAGAACTCAGACGAAACAGTGACTGGGAGCTTTGCCTGAGTGAGAACTGCTGGTAGCCTACCTACACCTCTACTCTGCTCCAGGCCAGCCTCTTCTGAAAAGGTCAGAGAGGCTTTTCCATGATGAAGGCAGGGTTTCTGCTGTGAAGATCTCCAGGCATCAGCTTGAGCCATGCCAAACTCGTGTTGCAACTTCATCGAGGATTTCAAAACCTAACCCTCAGTTTCCTCTTTGCTCCTCTTTCTTGTTCTCTTTCTCTCACAATCTGTCTGTCTGTCCCTCTAAAATGTCACATTAAGTATTTGTTGGCATGCCTGTGTCTCCATCATTTATTTCTCAGAGGGAAAGAGCTATGAGCCACTGTTTTGCGAAAGGAGGAGGGTAAAACTAATCTGGGGGCTCTGGCAAACTGGGAACGACCCTGACTCAACCTGCACGACTTGCTAGGAATTTTGGTTTGTTTTCAGCCAACAGTCACCACATCCTTTCTGTCTTTTCAGTCATCCAGCACCTGTCACTTGTGTGTCCCTCCTCTTCCTCATCACTAGCAGGAAGAGTTATTTGAGTTCCAGCCTGTCAAAATTGCAAAGTTATGGTAAAACAGAAAACCCAGGGAAGGGGGTTATGTTTCCTTAAAAACTGCCCTCAGGGTGACATGGCCAGCTTTCCTCCCAGTGGAAAAAAGGGCAGGGGACAGCTGGAAAGGGATTAGGCAAGTCCTACCCTGACATGGAGTTGGGAGCTAGAATGAGTTCCAAGGTCCTGGAGCTTAAACGCAGCCAGAATTGATTCACCAGGCACAACCTTCCCAGGTGCAGGAACCTGTGCCCGGGGTAGAGATAAAAAGGGTCTTTCCTGGCATTTCAGCACAAGTAGCAGGTCCATGGCCTCTGGCAGGAACATCTGCTGGAGGCCACGCACGCAGCCTGCAAAGGCACTTCTGTTAGACCTTCATCAAACCTGAAATACTTGCATGTTAGCTATTAAATAGTTGTGGAAGCCTTCCCCCAAGCAGGGCTGGAGATCTGGCCAACTACACCTTGCAAAGTCCCTCCCTCCTCTCCCTGCTGCCAGCAGTTCATTGGTATCACTGTCAATGCCTCTCCAGGGAGGTGCTGTGCATGAAGACTGAAAGGGCGCTGATTTGAATGACTAAAGAGGAACTAATGACTTCTGAACACACAGCAAACAGGTATGAAGAAATGTCTGTAAAAATGATGTGTCATTTTCAATAAACTCCAGTAAAACTCAAATTGTAGAGGATTAAGCAACCACTTTTCTGTGTCCGATTATGGAAAAACTGAGCAGGAGCATTGGTCAGTTGGTGAATGGGGGTAACCAACAGATTAAGCAAGCAATAAAGAGGGAGTTGAATAAAATACAGGCTTACCAAGATCATGGCTTTGCTCTTTGGTGTCAAACAGCTGCACACCAATGGTCTCCTGCTTCTGATCCAGGTAATAGGTGCCATCAGTGACCAAGTGAACCAGGACTGCCGCGGCCACCATAGGCTGGGAAAAATAAGCCTGGGAAAACAAAAGCCCCACAAGGGCTGAGAAGGAGAACTATGGTGGACTTTAAAAAAAACCCCAAAATTCAGTCCAGGACTTTTAAAATAACAATTCCCACCCTGGGCCACACAGAGGTCTTCTCTTCCAATCTCTCCTACACAAAGTAGATAAACTCGGGTAAAAGAGCCCTGCAGCTGGAGGCTGTGACCTCTCAGAAATTCAATAGCTTGGTCACAGGAGGAGACTTCACCACAGACTCTCTAGACACTGCTCAGAGGCTTTATTTTGCACTAAACATTCTTCAAAGAAAGGAGCAGCTTGGCCCAGGGAAGGCTGTCCTATAATAATTTGCCCGTTGAAGAAACTTTGTACAGAAAGGCAAAGAGAAGACCTCAGAATTACATGGGCACTTCCTACCTTCAGCCAGAAAATGGTCTGTGTCATGTGGGAGTACTGGAAGTTGGCCGTGCAGGGATACCAGGCGTATTGAGAGACACCATCGTTCAAGTCAATCACCTTAGTTCGACACACCTGTGGGGGAGAAAAGAAACACCAAACCAGATGTAGGTGACAGTAGGGAAGGATTGTGACTCTTTAAAGGGGGAGAAAAAAGGCCAGGTGCACTGCCAGAATAAAATAATGGCGTCTCTCAATACATGGCATTATCCAAAAGTTAAGTTTCCACCTCAATAAGAAAAACTGAAACATGAAAAGGAGATAAAGACTCAGAGCAGCTGGATGGCAGCCAACAATTCCCTCTTGATTTGGTACCTGGTCTTTGACGGTATTCAGAACAACTCTACTCCCACCTGAACGGACCACAACTCTTCCCCACCGGAGCCAAAGTGAGGATCATTTCTGAACGCACCAGCTCAGGGCACGGCCAGATGCTCTCCACAGTGCCCAGGCAATGGCCTATTTAAACCTGGCTGTTGCCGTAACCCCAGGGAAGCCACAGATGGCCACGTAAACTTGGAAACAAGGGGAGCCAGGAAAGGCCTGTCTCTACAACCCAGTTTAAGCAAACTAGTTTCTTGGTTTGTTGACTAGTTTCTGTAAGTGGAATCACCTTCTTCCTGCACTTACTGTACTTTCCATGGCAGGCAGCAGTGGGATCATAGGCAAACCGCTCTGTTCAATAAAGACCAGGTAGATGAATCCCAAGTGCAGGCAATGGATGAAAAGCTCAAATAAGAAAAATCCAGAATTTAAGTACCAGAGATCCTTGCAGTGCTGTCAGTATGTAAGATGTGGAAAAGAACCTGCAAGAAATGGTAGGATTTACCCTGAAATCACACAGCTCAGTGGAGCTGCATGTATGACCACAGCCTTCGCTCCCCCAACAAACAGGAAAAAGGACCTGCCCACCATGCAAAAGGCTACAACTGCCTCACAAGGATGCTTCCAGCTGAGGCTTTTGGAGCTCCCAAAGGTACCTGTTAAGACTCACAACACTTTGGTGAACTCAGTGACTGCCATTACCAGAGACAGTGGGATAAAGGGAATTCCCTGTGGTCACACAGTATAGTGGCAACAGAGCTACGAATGTAACCCAAGAGGCCAAACCATCTCCAGCAGCTGTGCTAGCCATGGGGAGCCTAGGAGTGGTCCCAGGGGCCACCTGCACTAGGTGCTAACTGGAGCTCTGTATTCCTGGGGACAGCATTAGATTCCGTTCCAGGACCAGAGCCCGGACTGAGCAATCAGGTGGTGATGTGCTGTCAGTAAAGCCATTCCTGTAGAGCGATTTCCCTGATGATTAAAATGAAAAGAAAGGCCTGAAGCAAAACAAGAGAATTAAGAGAGATGTTTTTAACCACTCACAATCCCGTGCCCGCTCGGTAACTCTGCATGGAGCTGCCCTCTGGGTCTCGGCAGACAAAGTCTGGGCAATGCAAAGGAAGCCTGGGATGCCGGGGAAGGAGAACCCAGATTGGCCAGAAGTGAGGTAATCGCCTCTATAATCTGAGTCCCTCAAGATCCAGCACAGAGGAATCCGTGGGCAAAACATAAATCAGCTTTAATGGGCTGGAAGAAGATTTTTAGTTTATTTATTTTTTAAAACAACTGGGATTGAGCTTCATTGAGGCTAGCCAGTGGATTGTGTTACATTTTACAGCAGAGCAAGGCTTTACATAAACTATCTTTGGCATTTGAAATCCAGGCCAGCAATTCGACATGTACCATTTCGCAATTCTCCCTTCTTGCATTTTCAGCAGCCTGTCTCTCGTCGGGAGCATGGTTTTTATTTTAATACCTCTCCAGCTAGGGAATTTATCTTGCCCACATCTGCAATTTATATGGTCAGAGAGCTCTTGGACATGAACAAAGGTCTCGTTACTTTTATATGATTTTGTTCTTATTCTTCTATCTCCTCCTGCTCTCTTGGTCCAAAAAAGGTGCTTGAAAGAAACAAAAGTACTGAGGTTTGGTGCATTTTAAGTGCCACATAACGGATGAGTGAAAACCTGTATTAAGAAATCACCCAGACCTGCACCAAAAGTTTGAATCCAACCCAAAACAAACTCCTGCGGAGGTGGGTTGGAAATCTCCGATAACTTTTAAACGCCTTGCTTGATTTGTGTGTGTGTGGCACTTTCTGCTCCTGCCTGAGAATACCAGAAGAAACCTTAACCTTGCATAAAGAGCCTGTGTTCCAGACATTCAGCTGAGGTGTGCAGCCTCGGTAGATCGGTCTGGTTTGAGCAGGTCAGATCACCCTCCTCCTGCCGAGGCTCTTCTGCTCCTACCAGACAAGTGTTTCCAGGAGGTTCTGGGGTAAAAAAGTTCCTTTAGGAGGACAGTATAATAGAGAAGTGTGGGAAAAGTCTTAACAGACATGACATTAAGAGTGGCCACAAGAGCCTTTTCCACATGAGCTGCTAGCTAGTAAAATCAGCTAACGGCAGAAAAAGTTCTTTAAGATTTTGTAATAATAGCCTGATTGGATAAACAGTCCCTGCTACCTTCAGACTCCACCACCTTTAGACTCCACCACCTTAATAGGTTTTAACCCACGTGGTAAATACATCCCCTTTTCAGTTCTACCCAGTTATTGAGCATCACACCACCACTGCACAGTCTGAGAACCATTTGTTGAGACAGCCTTTCACACCTCAGCTTTCCAGGCATCTCCAGAAGATGCCAGCAGCATGAAGGCACTTCTTACTGCACTGCCACCAATTTAAAGCTACAAGTTCCAATGGCCTGGGAAGACAGAGCATCATCTCTCCTCAAGGCTACAAATTCATAGGAATTCACCCCACTTATGAGAAATAAATTATTTTCTAACGTCTTCCAGTTTTCTTACAGTGATGCAAAGCAGCAGCTAAAGCACCTGACAGCTGTGGAGGGAAGAAGGGATAGATGTACTTTTCATTTCAGGGTGTTGCCAGACACTAAAGTATTTGCTTTGAAGAATGACGGCATCATGCAGGACTCAAAACTTGGCTCACTGGGGTTTATCCAGGTTCTCAGACCCACACAGCAACTGGGATCCACAGGAGCTTAGTATCTGCTCCAAAGTACCCGGGGACTATTTGTGTCTACTTACTGGAAGCCCATGTCATACCCTCCCTAGGAAGCTGCTTTCAATTAAAAGAGCTGATGTCTGTTCCTCTCAGAGGTTCTAATCCAGCTCGTCTCCCACCCACACACTTTGTACACAAACATTGAGAGACAGAATGAACAAGGCCAGAGAGCACTGTGGGATCTTCCCACAAGAGGGAATGCCTGGAGGATTCCCTTTGACTGATTTATACAACCTCTTGTCAATCACAGGGACAACATGTTCTTCAAACCGCCTCTCCTGTTTTTCTCAAGGGGACCAAGGAATGTGTCAGCCGAAAGGGAAAAGTGATATATTGGGAGCGCGTAGTTCATTGCCACATCTAAAACGCATTTACTATTGCAATCGGCTCCATTTCCTCATCATGTTTTCCTTCAAAGTCATATGGGAAAAATTGCTGAGGAGCAAATTTGGGAAGGCACCCTTGTGAATGATTCCCAACCATCCCATGATTTCAGGCCATGTTGTGTTGTGTCGATGAGCTCCTCTTCCAGACCATCTACAGATTAAGGGTCACTGGTCCTATGGACTGGGCACTGACCTGACTGTGCCCTGTTGCAACCTCCTGGGCAGCACTGGGCTTCTCCAGGCATGAGAAGACATCTGTAAGACAAGGGTGCTATTCCCCCACATCACAAGTCTATCTTGAGGGTAAAAGCCAGCAGCCACAAAAAGGTGGCTTTTACAACGAGAAGGGTACACGTGTGAAGGATACACCTCCCCACAGGAGTGGGTCCAACACAAACAGATGCCACCCGACTCTGTCCTTTCCATTGAGCAATCAGAGCCAGACACCACAGGCTTTGCATATAACCACAGAATCACAGAACGATATGGGGCTTGAAGGGACCTCTGGAGATCATCGTGTCCAAGCCCCTTACCAAGGCAGGGTCACCCAGAGCAGGTTGCACATGAACGTGTCCAGGTGGGCTTTGAATGTCTCTGGAGAAGGAGACTCTGCCATCTCTCTGGCCAGCCTCTGCCAAGGTTCTGCCACCCTCACCGCATAGAAGTTCCTCCTCGCATTTAGATGGAACTTCCTGTGTTCCAGTTTGTGCCCATTCCCTCTTGTCCTGTCACTGGGCACCACTGAAAAAACACCAGCCCCATCATCCTGACCCCCACACTTTAAGAATTTAGAAGCACTGATAAGATTCACCCTGAGTCTTCTCTTCTCCAGACTAAAAAGAGACCTAAACCAAAAGTTGCTCATCAGAGAGATGTTCTAGTCCCCTCATCATCTTTGTAGCCTTTTGCTGTACCCTCTCCAGCAGTTCCCTGTGCTGGTTGTTCTCATCTCTCATATTGTGAGATCAAAATAATTCTAAATGCAGACAGGTGAAGCTGCTCTTTAATCGCGGCTGCTGCCTCCTCAGCTCTGGCACACGGCTGACAGCGGCTGGAGTGGACGTGCCTGTCTGCATGCCCATGGGTGGCCGCAAGCAGAGCAAATCTCCCGTGTGCAGATCTGTCTGCTCCCCACATCCCATCTGTTCTGTTCTCCCATGGTGGGTCTTCCTCCAGACCATGTCTTCAAGCCAAGCACAGCTCTGAAGGGCCATCGTGAGCGCTTGTCCATTAAGGCAGTTGGGAGCGACCTCCATCATGGGGAGAAGGGTGGAAGTGGCTATCATGCCCAAGAATCACAGAATCAGGGAATTGTCAGAGTTGGAAGGGACTTCTAGAGATCACCCAGTCCATCGCCCCTGCCAAAGCAGGAGTGCCCAGAGCACATCACTCAGGACGGCATCCAAGCAGGGCTTGAAGGTCTCCAGAGAAGGGGACTCCACACCCACCCTGGGCAGCCTCTGCCAGGGCTCTGACACCCTCACCCTAAAGAAGATTTTCCTCATATTCCAATGGAACTTTCTGTATTCCAGCTTGTGCCTGTTGTCCCTCGTCCTGTCACTGAGAACCACTGAGAAGAGTCTGACTCCATCCTCCTTCAACCCACCCTTCAGACACTTGTGAGCATGAGGAAGGTCTCCCCTCAGCCTTCTCTTCTCCAAGCTAAAGAGTCCCAGCTCCCTCAGCCTTTTCTCAGCAGGGAGATGCTCCAATCCCTCCATCATCTTTGTTACCCTCTGCTGGGCTCTCCCCAGTAGTTCCCTGTCTTGAACTGGGAATTTCCTCCAGGAACTGTGCTGCTGCCACTTCTGCTGCCATAGACAATGCCGCAGGTTTCTGGGAGGAACCGGGCTATACCCTGTCCCATTTGTACAAGAGTAACCACAAATCATCCCAAGCGAGGGTGTACAAGTGCACGAGAACACTCGTGGACTGACATTAAACCCACGGAGGCACAAACAGGACATGTTCTGCTGTTTGAAGATCCAGATAAAGAACAGATTTCAACCATAATACTGAAACCTAATTAATCTACGATTCTTTTGCCGAGTGCTCTGCAGAATGTTATTTATATTTAACTCAACACATGCCAGAGAATCCCAACCACGACATAAGCAGCATTTTAACACATCTCTTACAAATCAAAACTTTCTCTCTTCATTGCCAGACGTAGGGGCTGGCAGTCACCCAGACCTTTTATTCTTAAATATGTTATTGTTCTTGCTGACCTAAGGTTGATCTTACCCAAGGATGAGAAACTACAGTGCAGTTGCTAAATATCAGAAAGGTTCCTGCCTGTTTATTGCCCAATATTCTAAGGCAGCTTGACTGCCACATGGACACCACCCAGTTTGCCGACTGCAGCACAGACCTCCAATCTGTTCTGAAAGCTGTTGCTCTGTTCTTCTCATTTAGGCTAGGAATTGGGTTGGAGTAATAGAAATAATGAAATTGCCCACATTAGTGAGTGCTGAAGCATTAAAAAGGGCACTGTTTGTGTTCCAACAAGCACCTCAAAAATCAGGCAATTTCTATGATCACTTCAAACCTCAGGAGCCCACGGAGCTCAGACAGAAAGGGATACCACAAGCTCACCCAAGGGACACCAGAAAATTTCCTCTGGGTTTTCTTCTAGATTCTGGTCAGAAATGCTTTAGTCTCTTTAACAGTTCTCTGGATTTGTCCTCTCAGAAGATCTGAGTCAACAGTCATCTGCCCAGCTATGAAAGTCTGGGTTGGGTCATTTCAGGTTGGCCTTTAAAACTCAAGGAAGGCATTGAAAGTTACTTTTTCCAAACTGGTACCTATATTAAATTTTTATGGGCACTAACAATGAGTTTACAATACCTTGTTGTGTAAAAATAAAACCAAAATCCAAATCCAAGGATCGGCAGCAGAGTTTATAAGCATAAAATGATGAAAGTTGCATCCTGCTTCTTTCAATAGCCTTCTTACCATCTCATCTGCTGCTTCTTCCTCAGCAGCCACTTTCCCATACCTCTGATGCTCATAAACTGCAGCTTCTACTCCAAAACTCTCCTTGTCCTAGGTCTGATAACACAGTTTTACTGAGTTTCGTGCTCTTTGTCTGCTTTCCCCTCTTCTCTTCTCATCACAGTACTGAAAGGTCTGGTGGCAAAAGATGAAAAACTGCAGCATGTCCTGCCCCAGGACACAGGTGATCAACAGAAAAACTTTATCAACTGGAAGCTGATAAAACTTCTGGGGTAACACACTGACGCTATATTACTCCCAGATTCAGTTGGCTCAGAAGTAAGAGGAAATCTCATCTGTCAATTTTCCCTGTGTAATGAAGACCAGGATTTGGCTGCGGGATTGGAAGCAGATTACGTCTCCTGCAGGATGAAATGAAGCCCCACTGCCAGTTGCTGTGCCCAGTCTCAGCAAAACTGAAACTTTTATGAGGAAAGGCTGAGGGAGCTGGGTCTATTTAGCCTGGAGAAGAGGAGACTGAGGGTTGACCTCATTAATGTGTATAAATATGTATAGGTTGAGTGTCAGGAGGATGGAGCCAGGCTCTTCTCAGTGACATCCAATGACAGGACAAGGGGCAATGGGAGCAAGCTGGAACATAGGAGGTTCCACCTAAATATGAGGAAAAACTTCTTCACAGTGAGGTTGACTGAACACTGGAAGGGGCTGCCGAGGGAGGTTGTGGAGTCTCCTCTGGAGAGATTCCAAACTCGCCTGGAGGCGTTCCTGTGTGACCTGCTCTAGGTGTTCCTGCTCCGGCAGGGGGATTGGACTGGATGAGCTTTCAAGGTCTCTTCCGATCTCTGAGATTCTGTGAAAGCCTCTTCCCTTTCAAATCAGGAGCTCTAACAATGCCTGGCCCTTGCAGACAGTGTTCCATGAGCATTTTCCTACAGCTCTCTTAGCACAGAGCCCCAGTTTGCAGCTGAAGGTTTGGCTGGATTTTTCACTCAATTGGAAAGCGGCCTTTCTGTGTATGATATGACACGGCACCAACAGTTCATTTGCAGAGTGACACAGTGATAAATTCCTCTACTCTACAATAAAAATGATAGTGTTCATTTCCAAAGGGGAATTTCTTTGGGTAGAGTTTTGGATGTAAACACAGGGCTGTGATTATTTTTTTTTAGTTAAATAAGTTGGTTTAGTTTCAGGAAAGCAAATAGGAGCTACAGGGATTTCCACTACGTGATGGCCCAGATTGCATGTGTATTCAGGGTGTGTTATTAACTGTAGCTTTCTCAAAAAATGCAGTCATTTTACTTCCAAAGAGCCTATATGAATAATATCTCTCAATTCTTAAATCATGCAGACCTGCATTCTTTGAGCTTTCCTTTGAATTTCTGTTATCTCCAGATTCAAAGCAAACTTCATTTAAAACTGGTGAGTTCAAATGAAAAATCACATAAAACCGTAAACTTCACATGGTATACCTGAGAAAACTGTAAATCGGTTCTGACTGGCCCTATCCCAAACCCACATCAGCTTTGACATCCAGCCAGCTGTAATCAAAATACCTAGGATGGACCTGTGAAAAAAGCAATACGGAGTTCTGATTTTACAACAAAACCCTAACCAGATGATTTTTGTGTGGTTCAAAGGTCCCGGCAGTGCCCCAGAGACATCAGCTGAGCTGGGGCCAGAAACTAGAGAAAAGGAGTGAGGAACAGAAGAAACAATTACGCTGATGGGATTTTAATAATCAACTTTTGCACTAGCCCACAAGCAAACACTGGCATCTGGAGCTCCTGCCTTGTCCCCGCTCCTTTTGCCATTCAGCAACGCAGGCTGAAAGGATGCAAAAGCCAACTATGGCTCTGAGCACCCAGTACCACAGACTGGTTCCATGTGGAGCACATGGAAGCATTACCGAGCCATTTGCCCTGTGCTCCCATTCTTCAAGGCAGCACTAGAACATAAGGGGGCTGCTCTCAAACAACAGCATCTCCTTGCCCAGCACTGCCGGGATCTTACTCGGGAGGTGTCATTGTTAGAATTAGCCCTGAATCACATTCCTGTTATGTTCAAAGTCACAACTGCATTTACCAGTAAAACCAGCATCCAAACGTGACCCACCAGGCAGACAGCAGGAAGAAACAGTGCCCAACCAACACCTTAAACCTTTAGTTTTGCAAACACCGGCCTCATCAAAGCCAAAAGACATTTCCAACCTGCAGCACAAGCTCCCATCTACAACTTCCACATCACTGCTCGCAAAAGTGTGAAGGCATTATAGACTGATAAGTGCTTTAGCAGACTGTATATCCATCCACTGGAGAGCAAGGTTAAACAAATACAGTAGCCAGAACATTATTGTTGGCTGCACACTCAGGTTCCCGAACTGCCTGTCTCTAACTTGAACCAGTCGGGTCCACTACAGCAGAGCCTGCTCAGAGCCACGGGCCAAGGCTGGCCGTGGGGGTGCTGCGCTGAAGGAAAACAATCCCATCCCATAATCTTTTACCACTGATGAGTAGAGCAAAAGCTTTTTTCTTTTCTTCTCTTTCTTCCTTTTTTTCCCCCCTTTGACTGGAGGGTTTTGTTTGGGAGCATCCAGCATCAGAAAATCAACCTGTCAAAGGCCAAATGCACAACACAGTTTAGGAGGTCCTTAAATGTATTTTATTATAATATCCACGGATCCAACTCACTGGATTCATGGTAGTTTTGCTGGTTTTGCACCTTTGCAAGGCAAAGCTGGGTTGGACTTGTTACAATCCGATCGGTAACATCCCCTACTTCCTTCCCAAAACTGGTCCTCTACATTTGCTTGGACAAAGAAAGGCCACAACCACTTAGAGAAAGCCCAGCAGTAACAACAACAAATCCCTAAATAACTTCATCTCAGTGAGGAGTTCTCCAGCAGAGGAACACACTGGCTGAGGTGGACAGAGGTGCTTAGAAAACACCTGGGCAACACTTCCAACAGAGAGACAGATAGGGTGAAAAATTAAGCCACATCTTTTTCAGTTGTCATGGAAGAAAAAAAAAACAAACCCAATGCTTTCGTTTCCAGCACAGTAGAAGCAGACCCTAAGTGTCCTGGTACGTAAACCCACCTCCCCAGAACCACCCCAGGAACGTGGGGGGCAGAGGGGCAGACCCAAGGCAGCACAGGTGCCACCAGGAGCCCTGAAGATCGCTTGCTAAGCTTGTCCTGAGGCTGGAGCAAACAGCCCTGCAGTGGTTAATGTCAGCTCCGACCACATGATCACATTCAGGAAAGGTCAAAAGAGTGATTTTTCATTTAAAAACATCTGTGTGTTTAAAGAACAAAACTTTCTCATGTGCAGAAAACCAGGGTTTTCCAGCGCTTTTATTTCCAGAGTTAAAGTCATGCTTTTCAGCTTTGTTTAGGGTTATGGACCATGTAAACACGCTGTGTAAACCACACGCAACCCTCCTCACACAGTGTTTCCACATGTGAGGATAATTGGGGGTGCAAATCTCTCTCTCTCTCTTTCTCTCTCTTTCCCTGGCTCCTTTTCCCCCTCCAAGCTGCTCAGCTTCCCACACCACACTCCCGGCGAGCCAGCCAGACACCCCGCCGTTGTCCTTCCCTATATGAAGACGTACACATGCCTCTAATCCTAAGGGTATAAGGCAGCTCTGGGCTGTCAACAGGACTTAATTGGATACATCCAGAGAGATGATGCATTGGGAAGAGGCCCCGAGTTTAATAGCGAGAGGAAAGGCTGTGGCCGGGCTCCTGGGGAGAGCACAGAGCAGAGCTACCATGAGCCGTTCTGGGGAGACGACTACGGTTCCACCTCGGCACTCCAAGCCCTTTAGTTTCCCACCCAACTAGTCAGTGCTACCTCGGTGTGCGTTAATTAAGATTAAACCCTGAGCCTTGTTCTTCTTAACACCTGAAGGCACAACTTGTGGAGTGCAAATCAGAAGGTTCATACAAACACACCCCCAGCTTCACTGGGTTTTTCCCAGTGAAATGGCAGAGTAACCAAATTGCCATCACACAAAGTCCTCTGAATGAGGTGGACCATCCCACCAGAGTCTGTAGAGCAGCAGCCAGTTGCTTCCTCCAGCCCATGTACGTCTGCACCCAAGCAAGGAGTTGGCTGCGGGTATCCAGGGAAGCCTGTTGCTTCCCTTTTAACCTCAGAACAGCCCTGGATGCTCTGATAAACCTCAAAGTCCAATAAATTAAGCCCAAAGACCACTTGGAGCATTTCATCCTTGATGTCCCAGGCTAGTAGGGGAGTTCAAAGAGAATTCCAGCTGCTCCCCAAAGATGTTACTGTGAGGACTGAATTATGAGCATCACCCGTGGGAGGAAGCTGACGGCTCCTTCAGCCTCACTGGATGCCAGGAGCAGGCTCTGGGAGGACAGACTGGGAACACTGGGTGGAAGAAATCACAGCTGCTCAGTCTCAGCCTTTCCCACCAGAAACAACCGGGAATCTGTTGTATTTCCATACAACGGGGCTTTCCTTTTCCAGCAGGTGAGGGTGCCAGTGTAAACACAGTGCGGTGCACCATGCACAGATCTACCTGCTAAAGGGGCAGTGTTTTCAAAGATATTTGCTTGCAGAAAGGTGGAAAGAAGGTCATCTATACTCCGTGCATCAGCTTCCCCTCTTTGAAAAGAGACCTGTCTTCTCTGAAAGCAATGATGCAAGGGTAAATTACCAAAAAGTTAGGAACACAAGATCCGCTGCCTGAAGTATTAAGTGTAAGGATTTTGGCTCAAAGACCAAAATGGCTAGCATAACTTGATGTTCTCCTGAAATGAGGGCTTCTCCCAGTGAGTAGGTACATGCAGAGGCAGATAACAGCCCTGATCATGCAAATAACCATTTCCTGGCACGACTTCAGTTTGCAGCCGGACCCTGAGGCTACGGTGGAAACCCGGGCCTGGGGGAGGCTCCTGCTGATACAGGGGGAGCTGGGTTTACTTACCAGACAGGTGAATCATCTGGTCTTATCAGATTCACCACCAAAATTGACCTCAGAGAAAACAACAACCCTCCGGTTTTACCTGCAGTATTTCCAATAATGAGCACGGATTTGGGGTTCCTCAATAGTTCCGGCTCCAACTAAGGCAGCAGGATTCAGGAGAGATTTAGAGCATCTCAAGAGTTTATCCAAGTGGTCCTCAGTTTAGTTTATTTTCTTGTTAAAGCAGATACTTCTTTGCAGGTTGAGAAAGAGAGATTGACTGGAGAGACCTTCAGGACTCTGCTGGGTAAGCACCATCTTCCCAAAACCATGCCTTTTAGAGACATCTCCAAGATGAAGACCCTAAAATTGATTTGCATTCAAAATATGAGGTCTCTTATGACAATGTGGGCTAAAATGCCTACAGTACTCCAAACAAGTAGTGCAGACAATCCTTCATTTAACAGAAAAAATAAATTCTCCACTCCTGGCATGAGAAAGTTTACTTTCAGGCTTAAAGAAATGATTGTGTGGTTTTGGGGATGGCATTCTGTTCTGCTGAAGAATAGCACCCTGCCTGCCTGTAGATCTGTGGCTTTGTAGCTACATTACAATCCTGGAGAGCTGTTTACATAGTTCACATGTTTTCTTGTGAAGAACATGAAACCAAATTACATAGTAAAGGCCATTATGGCTTCACTCTTGCACCCTTTTCCGTCCTCTTTCTTCCGATCACTTGTCTTAACTCTACCCAAAATAATCGACCGGGTATTTTTAACTGCCCTCGATTGACTGGCAAGGCTTCAGGAAGGTTTATTTGCTATTGCATGGGGAAATCATGCAAAATTTGGTGAAGTTACATGCCAGGGGGGTAGAGAGAAGACGGCTGGGGCGGGGGTGGGATGAGAAGTGCTAAGAACCCTTCATGCATGAACAAAGCAGATGTGGAGATGCATTTATGCAAAATCATTCTGCTCTGAATGGAGAGGGACCCAAGACAAACAACCCGGATGGGATTCAGGAGAGCTATCCCACGCTTGCGGCTGGACATGCTCTGCATCTCAAGGCTCGGGAGCAGCAAGAGCAGATGGAGAGAGTGGCAGGTTGAGGGGCAAGGGCCGAGGAGGAGGGGGAGTCTCCTTTCAGAAGAGCTCATGCTAACGAGCACCACTGCTGCCGTGGGGTCCGGCTTTCCAGCTCACTTAGCTGGGGGGGGTCCAAGCTGTTTTCTATTACCGCGTGTCATCTGGGTGGGTGGCTGGGTGTACAGCAGATATGATCAAAAACGGTAAAGTTACTTCCTAAAGAAGCACATAATCCTTATTATTATCCAAGACAATATTCCTTTCTTGCCTTTCTTCTCGCCTCCAGCAACAACAAATGGCATGGAATTCTGCTTTCGTTTCGTTAGTGGTAAATGTCTCCTGGTCCTAGGAAGATGGGACCAATTTCCGGCACCTGAAGATTTTTGGTTTGACCTTCATCTCTGAAAAGGTCAGACTGAACCTCTCTGAGACTACTGATGTCTGCTTTGCTCTCTGCATCATCCTTTGTTTCTTTTATCTATTTTCTCTACAGTACACAAAGGGAACACAGTGTACCAGCTCCTGGTACTCACTGTTCTGTTTCCCTTAGATGACTTGCATATGTGCTCTTGAAAAATTATTCTAAAAACTAAGGGGGGGAGGGGAGTGGAAAGAAAAAAAATATCCCTTGAGTGTTTGGCAAAATTGCTTGGAATCTCCTCCGACATCTCATTGTGTTCTCTCTGTCCTCCCCTTACACAAATCAGCCGGAGGCTACGACATCGGCCATGGGGTCTGCTGGTTTACTACTGCCAGGAGCAGAGGAGCACTGGAAGATGTGGGGATGGAGGGGTGAGAGGGAGGGGAATCACTCTGTCCCATTAGGGAGCCGGAGGTCAGGTGATGGGCAGCCTCCCCTTTTCTCCAGACAGCTCTGGATCAACTTGAAGTGTAACTGTCTTCCTCAGCCATCTCTCTGCAACTGAGTCTTTTCAAGCCAGCCTAACTAGAAACCAAATTTTTCATTTGATTTTGCTCCAAAGACCTCCCCAGAACGCTGAGATCATTCCTGAACGAGAGTCCTGGCACTGATGTTGGCAAACCTCTTTGTAGCATCCCTCACCTCGGTGGGGACCCTACGCATGGTCCACCCCTCCAACTAAGGCAAGCAGTGATGCAAACATGCAACTAGGGAACAGTGGAGTTCCTTTGGCAGAAAGGTTGCAAAATCCAGCTTTCCCAGCAGCACTGGCGGGAAATAAGATTTCTAGCCACTAAAGCAAGGAGTTGGTGGGACAGCTTTCCAGCTTTCCCTTCCAGGTCTCTGCTCCCAGACAGTGGCTCTGAACAGGCCCTGAACAGCTTCCTCTTTATCCAAGATATAAGCCTTTAAAGATGTCCTAAACTTCCTTGTCCTGTGGAGGTCTAGGCTCAATAATGTCCAGTGCTTGCAACACCTCTGAAGGATATTGAGGTTTAATCCTCAACAGTTGGGTTACCTTTCTGTGCTCTGGTTTCACCTCTATTAAATGGAACAGAAACCAAGCAGTGTGGCTGTGATAAAGCTTAATTACTCCCTGTACATTGAAAAAAAAAAAAAAAAAAGAAAAATAGCATCACTTAAGCCAAGGAAGAAGCCTGAATTTGCCTTATGGTCAGGGCCAGGCCCGTGATGCAACTCTCTTGCCTTCAGTCACAGGACCACATTAGGGGAAAGCTGAAACAAAGACAGTTTTGGACCCCCCTAACTTTAGACTTGGAGACTCTGTAACCTAAGATGAAGCCTTTTGGCAGATAAGCCAGTACTAAACTGAGCTCAGATGTGTATACCAAACCTACATTCCTCTTGCGACAGCCTGTGCACGGTGTCCAGTTCATCTTTTTCCAGAACTGGTCTCTGATCACTCATGGTTCCTCGATTAATGGTTTTTCTTAGTGGGATTCTGCCCTCATACTCCAGAGATTAGTGGTTCAAAGCCTGGCTCCGCCATAAATGAGACATTTGCAAAGCAAATCATCCTATTAAAAATGAGGAGTTTTTTATCCCTCCAACCACAACAAAACTCTTACCGTTGAAGAGCAACAGGACTTGGCTGTGAATTGGGAAGTTCAAAAAGGGCCACTTGCAGAGCCGACAGACAGACACCCTCCCTCTTCTCAGCAAGATCACCCCAAAGGAAAGGAATGGCTTCTCCATTAAAAGTTGCAGGTTTCCGCTCTTCCCACTCCTGTTCAAATTTACTCTATTTGTTGGCTTTGCTGGATCTTTGGGGAATTATCTTCAGCATTATATTTATTAGACAGAATAAAACTGTGTGGCAGAGAACTTCATCATCTTTCTCTTCAATTTTCTTTCGGTATTTTCTTACCACTCCAGGAGCCCTTGCTCTACCATGTTGTTTCTTCTAGTATTCAGAATATTTCCATGCTCCTGCCTTCTCTTTTTGTGGGCAATCTCAGACATATTGCAATTCTAGACATCTTTCTGGTGGAAGAAAGATGCTGGTGGAAGAAAAGGTTTGTTGCAGTGAGTCTGGATGAGTGCAATTGTGGGAACTGTAATAGGGGCAGGAGGGGGCCTCTGTTTGTGGGAAAGATGTAATGAGAATCCTCTTCCACAACTTCTTACTCCATAGCAGCCCCTGTGGGGTACCCAGAGGAGAACGGGGTGTGTTCATAAGCATGGGAACGAAAATGAATCCCAGGATCTGTCTGTGCCCAGCAGCCTCAGGAAAATGTCCCCTTTCAGTTAACTGTGCCTGAGCTGTGTGGCTTTTTTCCATAGAGGGGAAACCAGGCTCAGACAATGGCATATGAAGAAAGCAAATACAGAATAGAATCATGGAATAGTTTGGGTTGGAAGGGGCCTTATCTAGTCCACCCCCCCTGCCGTGGGCAGGGACATTTTCAACTTGATCAGGTTGCTCACAGTCCTGTCCAACCTCACCTGGAATGTTTCAAGGAAAGGGGCATCTCCCACTTCTATGGCAACCTGGGCCAGTGTCTTACCACCCTCATTTCAAAAAATGTCCAGTCTAAATCTTCCCTCTTTTAGTTTAACATCATTACTCCTTCTCCTTTCTCAACAGGCCCTGCTAAAAAGTTTGTCCCCACCTTTCTTTAAATACTGAAAGGTCTCCCTGGAGCCTTCTCTTCTCCAGGCTGAATGCCCCCAACCCTCTCAGCCTGTCCTCAAAGCAGAGGGGCTCCAGCCCTCCCAACATCTTTATGGCCTCCTCTGGACTCGTTCCAACAGGTCCATGTCTTTCTGTGCTGAGGACTCCACAGCTGGATGCAGTGCTCCAGGTGGGGTCTCACCAGAGCAGAGCAGAGGGGCAGAGTCCCCTCCCTTGCCCTGCTGGCCACACTTCTGATGTCACCTGGGATGCCATTGGCTTTCTGGGTTGTGAGTGCACATTGCTGGCTCATGTCCAGCTTTTCATTCACCAAGTCCTTCTCAACAGGGCTGTCCTCAATCCCTGCATCCCCAGCCTGTTGATACTGGGGGTTGCCCTGACTCAGGTAGAGGACCTGGTACTTGACCTTGTTGAACCTCATCAGGTTCCCATGGGCCCACTTCTCCAGTCTGTCTGTCTCTCTCAGGATGGAATCCCATCCTTCAGGCATTTCAGCCATACCACTCCGCTTGATGTCACCCGCAAACTTGCTGAGGGTGCACTTGTTCCCACTATGTCACTATGCCACTATGCCACTATGATGAAGATATTGAACAGTACTGGTCCCAGTATGGACCCTTGAAGGACACCTCTTGTCACTGATCTCCATCTGGGCATTGAGCCATTGACCATTACCCTCTGGATGCAACCAGAGGGATGCTTTTACAGTGACCTGATCCACACTGTATGTTCCTGCTTAACAGCCCTCTCTGACGCAGCTTCACCACTGACGATCCAGCAAGGGTTGTCCGGGTCGGCTACAAGTTGTCTTTATAAACTCATGTCTTGTCAAGCCCAGATGTGCTTAACTTGGTGTCAGGAGGCCATTTCCTACCCCCTCCTGGTGGTAAGGAGGAGGTTGACCCTAGCTGAGTACCAACCAGGCAGGGAAATAAGTCCCTGGGGACTTCCAATACAGGAAAAAATTGCAGCTATTCACGACAGAGATGAGCTGAAGCCCCCGTTGTCTGTCTGTTTATGCCTACTGGGGCTGTCCTTCAGCCAGTATAAATCTGCCCAGTGCTACTGCCTTTTTGTAGTCTTCGCCAGCATAGACCAGCTGATGACTTAATGCTAGCATCAATAATCTTTAGCACAAGGCCCTGAGAAATAAACAGCGCTGTAGAAAACCCCACACAACCAGTACATCACCACTGATAATATTTCACCAGGAGTAGATGGCAAGGGGAGGCTGTTTACAAACTCACAGCAAGAGTGGTAGGGAAAAGAGCAGCCCAAGAGTGTGCAAAGCCCACATTGCTGGATCCCTCCTGCAGTCGACAACAGACACCGAGCAGCGCCTGCTTCAAGATCCGTGGAGGATGCCAGATCAGAAATCAAACTGTAAAAATACCCTGCATGGGTGCTCGCAGCTCTGTGCTGGTGCAATGTTGCTGACTGGTCCTCTTTGGCTCTAAATATGATGCTGTCAGTACTGTGAATATTTCTTAATCAGCACTGATGAGTGGCTGCCAGGAAAGTAGAAGTGGCTGTCTATCAGTCTTGCTCCTGCAGAAAGAGCGATTGTTTGAGGGGGAGGGAGGCTCTTTGACCTTTGCATTTTTCAAATGTGTATCTCTTCACCAAGACTGTGACATTCTTTGTAAGCAGTTTGTTGTTCAAAACACATTTTATACTGTGAACCCTTTTTTCTTTCTCCCCTCCCCGAGTACGTTGCTGTTCCATGGCCTCATACGAACAAAGAAGGAACCAGCAAGTAAGATCCATCTCAAAATACCAGGCAAGTGTGGGCACCCTACTTCTAAGGAACAACCAGCTCTGTGGAAACAGGCAATGGCTCAGGTGTACAGAGCCGCTGTGGGATGGTCAGTTCGCAGGAGCAACCCTACAATAATAAAAAAGTGTTCTCCAGCTTGTGCTTATAAACGTTCCCCCAACAGTAAAGAAGCAAACACAGGCAGATATTGCTCTGAAATACCACAATAGCAGACCAACCTGCAATGCCTACCCTTCAGAAACTGCCGAGGCAAAACTATGACAGTCATGCAGGTGACCGGGTGCTGAGACATCTAAGGATGAGAAACACTTTAAATCATGGAGGACACACTTAAAATGCACCCTGAGAGTGCTGGGGCAATCACAAGAACGAAGGATACAAGGATGGCTAGCACAGAGGCAGCTTATGTATTCTGTATATTGCTATGCACCGCACTCAAACATATCTTTCATGGCATTCTTGAGGAGAAGCCAACACAAATGCCACTCTGATTAATCAGGAAACTACCCAGCAACAACACGAAAAGTTTGCACAACACCAGCAAGCACACAACCCGCTCTGAAAGATACCTGGGTGAGGAAAGGTGCTGCTTTCATCAATACAAAAAAACCTCTAAGGCTCAATGCTTGCGCTGATAACGAAGCCAAACGTGTTTACACACCAGTGATCATTACACGCAGTGATTAGAGGAGATCTTAGGTTAATTTTCATCTCTGCTAGCTAACAGACTGATGACCTGCTGCCCCACCTAACCTCTCCACAGTGACAATCAGGTGCTTTCATAAGCCAGCGAGGTTGTCTTGTTCCTGGGGAAAACAAAGACTTTATCAACGTATGTGATTAAAAAGGTCAATGAACCCCATGCTCTCAAACTGGTGTAATGGGACCAGCTGAGCTAAAGCAAAAATTCCTTTTGCTGGAAGTAAATAGCACACTGTTATCTCCCCAGGGGCCAGGCAATAACAGGAGGCATGTTCCCATTCACTCTGCCAGTGTGTGATATGTTAGTGCTCTGCCTATAAATACAACAGCTTTTGGGTTTTTTTTTGTTGTTTTTTTTTTATTCTTTAACAAGGCTGTGACAACTTCATCTCATCTGGGTACAACAAACACGCCTGAGTTGTGGCTACACAGCAGGGCTTTCTGCTGTGTGCGCGCGAGGTGGTGTTTCTTCCACCATGGGACCATATGTTACCTCCCCGTGGTGTGGCTGCTCCCACCAGTGCCTCAGGAGAAAATCAGGGCAGGTCTCTGTGGGAGCTACATGGGGACAGAGAGCTTGGGGACATACACATAAAGCAGCACCTGAACTGGAGACCACGGGCTTTGGACTGTCCTACAGCACAGGGAGCTTGAAGAAGAAAGAAGTTACAAAGGCACTGGTAGGGGTCCAGAGGAAAGCTCCTTTTAACAGTGTGAAATAATGAATGAGACCATGACAAAAAGGCAATACTGGGCTTGGGATCCTGTCTTGGTACTGTGCCAGCTAACCATGCTTTGTGCATTTAAAACTGACCTGGTCATTAATTTGTTACAGACTTGTGCAATGAGAGCAAGGCCAAGTCTCTTGGATAAAGATGTTTTCTCTTGCAAGCCAACTGGAAATGCTTAGCGTTTACTATTCAACAGAGAAATCTGCTTGTCATATCTGTGACACAGCATTCCCCTCAGCACTGCCCACTCCAGACACCTCCCAGATAATCAGACTGTGTGAACAACTTGGCTGCATCAAACCGAAAGTCCACCTAATCCACTGCTCTGTCTCTAGCACGAGACAACAGTGGATGCTGAAGGAGGACAATATGAAGCGGCTCGTCTATACCATGATCCTTTCTTTGCTGTATCCTCTAAAAACCCAACAAAAAGCAATATGGGCTTTCCCCAGTATGTGGGTTGCACCTGGACTGTTGCATCTGCATCCCGTACGGCTCTGTTTTTCAGGAATTTCTCTACTGCCTTTCTGAACTCATTTGGATATAATTCTCTCAGGGAGGCAGAATTGTAAAGTTATGGTAACTGGAGCTATTTATGTTACAAAAGGAGACATGTAAGAAACGGGTTAAAGCTACTGAATGGCTTTGGGAATGGACAGGACCTTTCTCAGAACAGAACAATAGGGTGCTTTTATGAAACTAGGAGACTGAAAACACAAAACTATGAAAAAAGAAAGAATGCTCTTTTGTATTATTAGGCATTAGCCTTCAAAACTCATAGGCACAAGATAGTAGCCTGTGCTGGCTGCAGAAAGCCTGTCCGGTCTTTTACGGGATGATAGTCAAGGAGACTTCTACACAGCTTACTGAGTGAAGCAGGTTGCAACTTCAGCCAGTTTTCAGTTGGATGAGTGGAAGTGAATTTCAACCCCTCACTATCAGCCAGGCTCACCAAGAGGAAAACCGCTGTCAGGAGCCTTCCCCCGTGAAGTGGTGCGTTAACAGGCAGGGCAACGTCGCTGACCACCTCGCTACTGCTCATGAACGTTGCTCCTTGCTGGGCTTTGCTTTCCAAGAGAAGAAAGGTGGTATGTTCTCCTTACCTGGGTTGCTGCTGGCTGACCGATGACCACCCATCCTGGGCACTGCTGGGCACTGTGATGTGAGACGGAGACGTTGGAAGCCCACTGATCGAGGAAGCCTTTGGGAGTGTAAACGCCACAGTCTTTGATGCTGGTCATTTGCTCAAATTCCTCACAGACTCCATCACCATCATGGAAATAGCATCTGCTGGGTTCATCTGCCAGGAGAAAGCAGAGAAGAGAAATCACACAGGACTGGCCACAAATGTCTGCAATCTAGTTGTCAGGACCTGATAACATCAGTGGTTGTGTATCTGCTGGACCAGGTCACTGGGAAGTGAAAGAGATGGTTGCTCCTACACAACAATGATGTGGTTTTAAGAAAGCCCAAGCAACAATAGTCAACATTTGTACTGGACATCTGCCCCAAGATATTTCTTTAGAGATTTTTCTGCTTATTGTCATCTACCTCCATTTATAAGGATGGAAACAGAAGAAAGCCGAGATAGAAAATACATAGAGAGACAATATGGGCGTTGGCATAGTTCCACCAACTTGGTCGAAAGAACGCCAACAGAGGGTCTGGTCTACAACATTTCCTGCTTTGTTTTTAGAAGATATCTGCAAAACAACAACAGCAACTGTGAGTTTAGGGATGGCAAAAACTGCCAAGTTCACAGTTGTAGCGACCAAAGGGCCAACCAGCTCTGTTTACCCAAAGAGCAGCTACAGTACACACAGCGCAAGGGTGAGCATCCCACGTGCACACATCGCCTCCACCAATATGACTCAGGCTTGACCTGAAAGGATCAAAAGCAGCAGGAGACTTTATTATCCTTGTCCATGTATTCTGCGGCTTCTCTAATGAGACTGCCAACAAAGATGCCAAATTTTTGAGGTTGTTTCTGTAACACTGGCCCATTAAAAACTGAACTGAGATCCATCTACCCTTTTCAAACAGACTGCATAGCAATAATGACTTTCAGTCATTAGAGTACTCTGTGAAATGGAAACCTTTGACCTGTTGGTATCCTATTTTGTATTGTATTATCATTGCCAGTCCCCAGAGGTATCCAGTTCTGACAGCCTGTTGTATTTTTGTCTGGCAAATAAGCCTGTCGAAAAAAAACGGTAGGAAATTAGCCAGAGCTGCTCGCTGGACTGATGGAAACGATCCCCGAGGAGAGCCCTGTTGGTAGCATTGGACTATCTCAAGCTAGGTGTCAGAAAATCCAACGGTTGCTCCATTTTGAGCTACTTCCAAACTACTAAGTCCCCTGTTTATTTTTCCTCCTAGTTTACACAGTGAAATACCATCATGAGCCAGAAAAAAAAATCATTTTATTACAATTCAATTATTTAATGACTTTCACTCCTTTTCCCCCGCCGCTTCCTCCCAATCCCCTGTGCAAAATTCCAGGTCCTCAAGAGAATGTGAGTTTGAAAAAATGGAGAACTCTATCAGGGAAGAAGGTCATTACGGTTTTGTTTCATCATGAACTCTGCAGCCAACTTGTGTACGTGGATGTGTGGGGAACTGTGTGCTCGCTGAGCCAGTGCTCTGAGCTGTCGAGAAGGAGCCGGCGTGAATCTGGAAGCCATTCAGCTGTATGAGCGCAGTGACTATTCCCGGGGTGGCAAAACTTCTTGACCCTCCGTGTCACGTCTTAAAATCTTCATATGGCTGGGAGCCACCAAACATATACCACACACCTCGAAGAGCTGGGAGGAGGAGTGCTTGGGAGAGTGCTTCAGAGACAAAAGATGACAATGGCTCCCCGGGGTGTCCCATTACTGGGATGGATGTGCAGATGGGCCCTAAGGCAACTCACCAGTGCTGGCCCCAGCGGCCTCCCATGGCCAGATTGCCCAACAGACCCGATGCCAGCAGGGTCCTGCTACTCCTCATCTGATAGCGACCCAGCCAGGAATGGAACATGCTCTTGAACTGCTCATGAACTGTAGGAGCCCCCAGAGCTCTAGTTTGAACATCCCTGTAACCTACCCTATTTCTCTGTGGGGGCTATCAATGGTGGCATGGTGCTACACCAGTGTGGCTCATTCACCCCAGGAGAGGCATGTTCCATGTCTGGCTACCTCAAAGAAGGGGCAGAGCCAATATGGAACTGTGATAGCTATGGAGACAAGCTCTTGGTTGCCCCACCGTATCCTCCTGAATCCCTTGTTCTGCTCTTCTCTCTGCAGAGACCTCTGAAAGCGTAGGCAAACTCTCCTATTCTCTGCCCAAGAACAGCAGGATGCAGTAAAGCTCCTCACCCGCCTCAGAGCACTATGTCCCACTTTGAGTGAGAATCGCAGCGGAAATCTCTGAGAAACCTTCAGCTCTGAAAAGACTGCGGTCAGCAATCAAAGAATCCTCAAAACCAAATCCTGAACATATGAAAATATGTATTTTTGGAAAAAAAGGTTTCCTTGTCATTTTATGAAAAGAAGCTTACTTCTGGGAAAAGGGGAAAAATGTAGGAAGACCTACCATATTAAAAAGACCCAAACTGCAGCCTACGAACACGCGTACAAGTCAGATCTGCACGTACATAGAATCATAGAATCATTTTGGTTGGAAGAGACCCTTGGGATCATCGAGTCCAACCC
>VZTM01028434.1:525763-586125 GCA_013400555.1 Jacana jacana | reverse complement strand
GCAGATCAACACTCCCACCTAACAGTGTCATCTGCAAACTCACTGATGGCGCTCTCTATATCCCCATCAACATCATCAATAAAGATATTAAACAGGAATGGCCCCAGTACTGAGCCCTGAGGAACACCACTGGTGACCGGCCACACAGGGAAAGGCTGGGACCCAACTGCATCCCGCTGCACACCCCCGTGATGGAAACACCAACACACAAACACACGTGTGCTCTCTTTACACCAACCCACAAACCCCGGGTGCAGACACACACCCAGAAACTCACAGCCTAATTTTAGGCATGTGTCTTCAGCCAGTGTTTCCCTGGCCTTCCCGAAGCGCTGACTTATTTTCACGACAGGCACTGAAGTAAGCACAACATTTACACAGCAACGCACTCCTGCGCTGGCTCCAAACCTTCCCTCCTAATGCGATGATAAACATAATGGACTTCTGATAAGATCATGTGTTTGGGATAAAAGAATACTTGAGCCCTACTCCAATCCGATGACTTAATTCATGGACGGGAGGGCAGCCTGCGCCTCGCTGTGATCCAGGCCAGTGTGTGAGAGGCTAATTTGTTCCTGATTATGCTTAAGACCCCAATAAATCTGTCTGCTCGGAGTCTGCAAAACCCGAGGGAGGAACTGAATGGAGAGAGCGAGATGTCCGAGTTAAACGGAGACTGCCTACACAATTAACAAAGTCTTACTGAACCGCACCGTCAGGAGCCCTTCGGCCGTGCTGCTCCGGGAGGATGGCATTACCCTGCCCTCCATCGCAGTGTGGGCTCACTGGCTGGAGGACAAACAGATTTGGTACTCGGTTGCTTTTGTGTGCTTGGAAAAATCATGGGGAAAGTGGCTTCACAACCTTAGTTTTCTTTAAAGGAAGACCTGCAAGTCCTAGTACTGACACACCATACTGAAGCGTGCGATGCCATGCTCTGAGGGGAGCCCTGGTGAGAAGGGGGGAAGGACTTTCTTGTCCATGAGCTTCCTACTTGTGAGCAATGGCAAAAAGGGAGAACTTCTTTGAATCCTTCCCAGACACTGGTGAGGGGAATGATAAGGGCCTCAACCTACGACAGCCAAATGTGGTGCATCACTGGGTGGGTTACCAAGAAGAAGCAGAGGCTCTTCCTTAGAATCATAGAATGGTTAGAGTTGGAAGGGACCTTAAAGATCATCAAGTTCCAATCCCCCTGCCCTGGGCAGGGACACCTCCCACCAGACCAGGTTGCTCCAAGCCCCATCCAGCCTGGCCTTGAACCTCTCCAGGGATGGGGCAGCCACAACTTCTTTTGGCAACCTGTTCCAAGGTCTCACCACCCTTAACGCAAAAAAATTCTTTTTAGTATCTAATCTAAATCTCCACTCTTTCAATTTAAAACCATTACCCATCATCCTACCTCTACATTCCCTAATGAAGAGTCCCTTCCTCAGGCATGGAGCATCAGCTCCAAGTCCTGATTCTCACTGTGGCCATGGATGCTCAGTTGGTTACACCTGAGGCTTTATATTTTCATGAGTGAAGTGAAGAACAACCAGATTGTTTCTTCCTATGATTGCCCTCAACAAAATAAACCCTATCAGGCTTCCTCCCTTTCCACAGAGCACAGCTCATCTAGAGTCCGTAGAGTCCTGCAGGCTTAAAGCCGGAGGGGAGCGTGTCAGCAATGGTATATTTCTAGGAAGCAGTAGCTAACATCTTTTTTTCCATAATGCTGCAAAATGCCTTTTCCACTCTCTTCTCAACTACTGTGACATGAAATGCATCCAGGGCCTTGGTAATATGAGCTAATTTTTGCCTCTAAAGAGGTCTATAAGCTCCCAAGACCTGGTTATGGTCATGGTGATGTATTGGTCACGTGTGACCTGCGTCACAGACTACATTCATCAACACTGTGGACTTCTTGCTTCAAAGTTGAATCTTATTTGAAGGAGATATGGAAGAAGGTAACATGAAGGAACTCTGATATTTGTCCTCAAGGAAAAATGTCTTCAAAAAATTAAAAAGCCGTTGCCTGGAAATCCAGCCTAAACCTAGAACAGTAAAATGCCTGCAGGCATAGCAACTGGCAGCAGGAGACATCGTCTCTGGGGGATTGACAACAGATGCTGAAGGATCCTGAGCTGAACTCATGCAACATGCGCTTGTTCAGGCAGCCCAAGCTCCATTTCTGTGACAAAGTTCTTACTGAAGGCACAAAAATCTTAGGGACCAACCCAAAGCCCTTCTTCTTGCAAGAAAAAGGGCAGTCTCTGGTTCAGCAAAGATTTCTGTGACACCTGGGAAATCCCTGAATGCTCCGTGGCAGCCGTCAACCTGGAGGAGGTGGATTTGTTGGGGAAACAGATTGGCAAGACTTGGTCTGCTCACTATTGCAGTTGGGCTTCAAGATCCAGAATGATCTTGGGGCTCTTGTGCGTTGCACCAGAAAATGAAGCAAACTCCAAATTTCCTTACTTCTTAGCCTGTCCAAGTAGAGTTGCAAAAGGCAGCCTTTTATCTTGAAACACAAACACCTCCTCTGGGGTTCAGAAATGAAAGGATGCACAAGGTAAGGCTTCGGGGGTCTCAGGGAAGCATCTCCCAGATGAGCAGGTAACTCCCCATCCCAGTCACCTGCTCAGAGCCAGGTCAGAAAATCACCAATGAAACAAACGAAGCCTGGTAGAGCTGAGGAAGCAGATGTGCAGGTTATACACTTAGCAGTGAGAAGGCAGCCTTCCACCTCATTAAGGAAAAACAAAAAAAGGAGAGAGATAAAGATATCCAATTCCTAGCAGAGGGCATATCCTCCAGCAGGGCTTTCAATGGCTGAACCCATGGTCAAAGTGCTGGGGACAGACACTCGGGGTGGCTTCCTGTTTCCAGCCAGAACCCAGGGACTGGCATCAGCATAGTCTCCTTTTGTGNGGCGGGTGGGACATGACAAAAATGCAGAAGCATTGTCTCAGTCAGAGTAAAAAATTCTTGGAACAGGGTGAACTTTGCATTTTAACCCCTGGAAGGTCTGTTCGGGGGCGTTCAGGCCTTTTCAGACACAGCAAGGGCCAAATCACTGGCTGACCAGAGTCAGCAACTTCTACAGAAGCCTGATTTTACCAGCACGTCACTCAACCGGCATCTCCAGCACCGCCGGTTGTGTTCACAGAAGGAGAAGAACCGTTTCCAGAGGTTCCTATCACCAAAGGCGAGAGAATTCCACTGCAGATCCCATGAAGTCAGAGGCTGAGCCATCGCAGAACCTGCTCCATTAATTTCTATGGGTGTTTCACCTTTGGCTTCAGCGGGAAGAGAGAGAATAACATGGTCTGCTTCCAGGATATCTGCTAATCTCTTCTTTAATATGGAAGAAGCCAGAGACAGAGATATTTCCTGCCGCAGCAAAATATTCGAGAGTTATTTTCCTTCCTGGGGATTCTGATTTGAAAAAGGGGAAAACCATTACACGGAGCTTGGGCAGACCTTTCCCGAATAAAGTTGCGTATCAATCAGTTGTGCCGTTTTCCTTCAATGAAATAAAACAGACACCTTGGATCCGAAGGCAAGGCGGGTGTTGCAATCTGCTGCAGAACATCCCGGGGCCAGCCTCGCAGGAGGCTTTTTTCTTTTTCTTTTTCTTTTTTTTTTCCATACAATATGACAGTCGTGTCTGAGCATCCCCTGAACCTGGGCTGGCGTAATGCGTTTTGCGGAGCGCGGCTCCCTGGTAATTCAGCTGCTTGGTGGAAATACATTCCTGGGCTGGTTCTTTGTCTGGCGTGACTGGGCTCATCGGTATGATAGAGCGGTTGGAGCCCAATAATTATGCAATTGATCTGCGTGCTGCAGACAGATACAATTACAGCTCCCTCCCGCAGCCCGGCATTGAAATTTGATATTTCACCTCCAAGAACCCGAGCCTTTGTCGCTTGAGCGAAAGGATATTTTCCATCGCTGGCAGTGGCAGTGAGACCTTGTCTGCTCTGCGGCCGGCTGATGGGAGCCAATGTGGCCTTCCTCCAGTCCTGGGCAACCGGGGCTGTTCTAGAGGCACTACAACACCACCCTCTCTCTTCCCACCTAATCTTGTCTCCCTCCCTGGGTGGTTGGATAAATCCCAAAAGCGGTGCTGAGACTATTCTGATATTCCCTCAGACTTACACAGGTTGCTAAAATTGGAGACTGTCCCACTAAAAGGCTCTAGGCTTCTGCCACACAACCACTACGACCATGAGAAGGCTGGCTGTGGCCAGCGTGGACCTTCTTGAGACCTGGACCGCATGCTGGGAGGCTGGGAAAGGGCCCAAGAGAAAAGNAAAAAAAAAAAAAAAAAGGGAGTATTTTTAAGCTCAGCTGTTTACTTAGGGATGCCTCCAACTCTAACGAGCCTCATGCCACATAGCTATTTGTCCGAGGNAAGAACCGTTTCCAGAGGTTCCTATCACCAAAGGCGAGAGAATTCCACTGCAGATCCCATGAAGTCAGAGGCTGAGCCATCGCAGAACCTGCTCCATTAATTTCTATGGGTGTTTCACCTTTGGCTTCAGCGGGAAGAGAGAGAATAACATGGTCTGCTTCCAGGATATCTGCTAATCTCTTCTTTAATATGGAAGAAGCCAGAGACAGAGATATTTCCTGCCGCAGCAAAATATTCGAGAGTTATTTTCCTTCCTGGGGATTCTGATTTGAAAAAGGGGAAAACCATTACACGGAGCTTGGGCAGACCTTTCCCGAATAAAGTTGCGTATCAATCAGTTGTGCCGTTTTCCTTCAATGAAATAAAACAGACACCTTGGATCCGAAGGCAAGGCGGGTGTTGCAATCTGCTGCAGAACATCCCGGGGCCAGCCTCGCAGGAGGCTTTTTTCTTTTTCTTTTTCTTTTTTTTTTCCATACAATATGACAGTCGTGTCTGAGCATCCCCTGAACCTGGGCTGGCGTAATGCGTTTTGCGGAGTGCGGCTCCCTGGTAATTCAGCTGCTTGGTGGAAATACATTCCTGGGCTGGTTCTTTGTCTGGCGTGACTGGGCTCATCGGTATGATAGAGCGGTTGGAGCCCAATAATTATGCAATTGATCTGCGTGCTGCAGACAGATACAATTACAGCTCCCTCCCGCAGCCCGGCATTGAAATTTGATATTTCACCTCCAAGAACACGAGCCTTTGTCGCTTGAGCGAAAGGATATTTTCCATCGCTGGCAGTGGCAGTGAGACCTTGTCTGCTCTGCGGCCGGCTGATGGGAGCCAATGTGGCCTTCCTCCAGTCCTGGGCAACCGGGGCTGTTCTAGAGGCACTACAACACCACCCTCTCTCTTCCCACCTAATCTTGTCTCCCTCCCTGGGTGGTTGGATAAATCCCAAAAGCGGTGCTGAGACTATTCTGATATTCCCTCAGACTTACACAGGTTGCTAAAATTGGAGACTGTCCCACTAAAAGGCTCTAGGCTTCTGCCACACAACCACTACGACCATGAGAAGGCTGGCTGTGGCCAGCGTGGACCTTCTTGAGACCTGGACCGCATGCTGGGAGGCTGGGAAAGGGCCCAAGAGAAAAGACCCAGCGGTGCCATTCACCAAGGAAAACAAACTGCTTGCTTGTGCGTGTGGTTGGGTGGAAGCTCTCGTGCTCGGCGTCACCCACTAAGCCCAGCAAGTTGCTGCTGGGTCACAGAGGATGGCCTAAGGAGGACAGTGTGACAAGCCGTGGAAGCCTCTCTGATCCATGGAGAGTTTTCTGTGAGGGATGCAACAAGCAGAGGAATAACCCTTCTGCTGGACTCTCATTGAGGTTTTGTCCTAAACACCAAAGCTGGATTGAGCTGGGCTGGATTCACTGGCCCAGGGCAAAATACAGGCAAATACCACTCCAGCCCACAACTCTCCCTCACAAAAAAGCATCTGTCCTTTGTATTTCCCTGCCTGAGATGCCTGCTCTCTCTGCGGCTCAGCTGGCCCTGCTAAGATTGCACTATTAATGATGACAGTCTGAAAATCGCTTTAACAGACTTTATGATGATGCTGTGATTATTAACTTGCCAAACGAGTGCTGAGACATTTTAGAACATGTAGCCACACTCCCCTGAGCTGCAGGAAACGGTCAGCTTCAAAGTATTTGCCTTAAGCTAAAGAACTCGCACAAATATCCTCTGCATCACCCTGGTCAGTAAAATTCATTGCTATTTGCTGTGAAATTCTGCCGGAGAACCTCAGCTTTTTTTATCAACAGCAATCCTCAGCTTCTTTATCAACATTGATCCTCTTTCCCAAGACCCTTGCCCAATGCTTTAGCCTTCCTGAAGCTCTGTGAGATGCTCAGCTTCTTTTGCAAGGTGGCTGGGTTTCTCCCATGCTGTTGTTCTGCTGAAAGCCCTTGGTGGGGTCAGCCAAGGCCTATTTAACACTGGTGAAAGAAGGCGAAATCGCCCTTAGCTGAGGCTTCGGCAGTCAAAGCCGTGTTTCCTGGGCAGGGGTCTGAGGAAGGGAAAGGGGAGGGGGAGAAGATGGGAGCGGGGCGCTCTCTCAAAGCATGCCCACGATGAATATGGATGGTCATCCATCAATTTATTTTAAGCACATTACTTCTTTGTCAGAAAGGGAAAAAAAAGAAAAAAAAAAAGAAAAAAAAAGGAAAAAGAAAGAAAGGAAAGAAAAGACATATAAAATTAGGTTTGTGTCACTCATTTAACACTGCAATTTCCCTAGAGGATTATGCACCAAACAGAGATAGCAAGCTCATGAATATTAATTATTTCCCTGAATGCAATGCAGCCCGCCAAACAATAAGATTAGGGGAAAGTGCTATGCTTAATTTATGGATAATGGGAGAGGTAAAGGATAGAGCTCCCACAAAGGTAAGGCTCACAGCTGGAGGGAGAGGCCTCTGAGGAGGAGAAGGGCAGATCCAGATTTGTAAGGTAGCAAAAAACCACTGGAGGCCAAGCAGGAGCGAAAGGGAAGGTGGTTAAGGATCATTGTCAAAGTAAAATCATACTTCTCCCCCAACAACCACTGGTGACTAACGCTTCCAGCATGCCAGAAATCGGTGGGAAACTCAAGAGCTAGATAAATATATTCTCTCCTTTCCTCTCCTCTGTGGTTTTTCGTTGGATTTCCCACCCCTGAGGCCTTGATCCATCGAAGCACGGGGCCGTGGGTCGAACCTGAAACCTTCCGTGGGGCTGCTCGCGCGTGGGAGTTGGCGGAAATGCTGCCCTGCTTTGCTGTAAAAAGGCTTTAGCCAAGAGTCTCTTCTAAGAGAGGGAGATAAAATACAGCAATGATAACACCACTAAGACGTGACTGAAACTCCTATAAATTACCAGGCAAACTTAAGGGCAGATAGAAGTTCTGTAGCTACTTCCCGGCTGTGCTTCAATGTGTCTATCAGGCTTTACTCATCTCTTTTCATATTACCTCCTCTCCCCCTCCCTCCTCTTTTATTGATCTCTGCATCTTTTTTTATTATATCCTTCGCTTTCTTCAGCGCTGGCGAGCTAAATCAATGCATAATGCACATCACACTCCACAAAAGGAATGCAAATGAAAGCAGGGCTCTTTCTCAATGTCCGCACATATATCTCCATGCGTGTGCACGAGGTTGGCGTGTGGGAGAGTGCAGACCAAGGACAAGGTGCTCAGCTGCTTGCTAGACACCCATTTCTCATCAGGTCCGGTGGGAACGAACCAAGTCCTAGAAAGCTCTGGGTTCCCACAACCGCAAATCATAACTCTCCAGACTGGGGCCCATGTAACGTAGGAAACATTGGCTGGAACTTGGCCGAGATCCCCAGTAATCACCAAAAAAAAAATAATATATATATATAAAAAAAATCAGTTATCTTGGGAGTAATCAGAGCAAGGTGAAAGAAAAGCAGCCAAGAGGTAGGAATGGGGTGCCATCAGTCACAGCGGTCACCACTTTGATTCTCTTGTCTCCTGCAAATCAAAAGGCAAAGCCAAACTTTCCCCCTCCCAGTGGGACCAAATTCTGCGCAGAGAAGACAAAACATGCAAAATCCGCTGCGCAAAAGGGGAAGAAAAAAGCCGAGATGATAAATTTCAGGCCGAAGAAGGGTGAGTGTACCGCGGGACTTAAAAAAAGGAGCCCTGCCAGATGCTTTCATTAATTAATTAATTAATCTCACTGTCGCTCTTCAGCATGTTGCAGGGAGAAAACGCTATTAATCTTATCTGTTTTCTGTTACTCGGCTTTGTGCTCAGCGAAGGCCAGGACAGCCTGACAGTAAGACCACACAGTCTTCTTCCCTGCCTCCCTCCTTCCGTCCCCCACGCCCCTCCTGCCGTGGCAGAGCAGATTGATCCACTGTTATCTGATTAGAGAGGAAAGGAGGAGGGAAAACAAAACCCAGGGAAAAAAAACAAAACAAAACAAACAAACAAAAAAAGGGTCTAATATTGTTACAGGCACTGGCACAAATCAGTTTGAGAGCCTTGTGCTATTCCAAGGAAAGTTGGACCAATTAAAAAACCCCATAAAGCTCATGATCCTGAAAGGCAAAGGGAGCAAGAGAGGCAGAGGGACACCTGCAAACAGGCTGCCTCCATCCTTGGAGATAGCCAGAACACAGCTGGACACAGCCCTGAGCAACATGCTCCAAATTTGAAGCTAGATCTCACTTTGAAGTTGGCCCTTCTCGGCCCAGAGACCTCCAGAGACTCCTTCCAACCTAAATTATTCTGTGATTCATAGCTCTAAATCTAAAGCTTGATGGTGTTTGCAGGCTTTGTTGTATCTCTCTTCTACCAAGCAAAGTGTCTTACGTGGTCTCTGCTTTGGAAGGAAGAAGCCTAGGGCTTTGCTATCAACCCCCCCCACCACCACCACCCCAGCCCCAATAAACCCCGCTTCAGCCCTGCCTCTGCAAACAAAATGTTTAGCGATTATTTTCAGCCATGTGGGACTCAATCCTGCAGACAATTTGTGACACGCATTGCATTCACTGTTGTGGTTAGATTTGCTGAAGTCTAAAGAATGCCTTGTGGTAGTTCAGAAACATGCCTGGAAGGAAGCATTTGCAAGATCAAACCCTGAGGCCCCCAATTCAGCAAAGCCTCTGAACATGTGTTTGAGGCTTGCTGAATTCTTTGCTGAAGGGGAGTGATTCCCGGGGCTCTAAAGAGCTACAGAATACAACAAGAACATCACTGCAAAAATAACACTGTCTGAAATAATTACTTGTTGTCCTACAGGATTATAACATGTGTTAGCCTTGTAAACATGGAAATAAATTACACTTATTTTTTTGCTTTGCTCCTCAAAGAGGGACTCAAGCATTCTGTATTTTCCAAGAAAACACCCCACCGGTCTCAAAGAAGACTTTTGTTGGGCTAAAGGCAGAGGATCCTGTCTGATGTTATTAGATTATGGAGAATGCTGAATTTCTGCTCTTTTTAATTGTCATTTGTTGTGCAATGTGCACACTTGCTTTCCCGACATCTTAATGTTTTCTAGGGAGATTTTAACGCTTGATGTATCAAACCAGAATCCAAGTCTGCATCTTCTATGTGTCTGAAAAAAGCTAGAGAGAAGCCGCTGGTAATTGAACATCCCAATTCTTGGTGGCCCAGCACCCATACAAGCCAAGAGGGCTTGTTTTGCGGGAATGACCTTCTCTGAACCTTTCCCAGGGAACTGATGAAGACAGTGTCAGCGCAAAACAAGAGCCGCTGATCCACCTTCGCAGACCCCAAGCACACACCGAGGCCATCGCCACCACTGCATTAGCACCACCACAGCTGTAAAGTCACGCAACAAACCACTCCGAAGGTCTGGGTCCCTGCAGCTTTCCCCTCCCTCAGTGAGCCTGACTCATCTAAATGAATCCCCACCTTCAGCATTTCACGAACAAACGGATTGGATTTCATTCCCCTTTGTAACCCAGGACCCATGAAAAACTATGAACTTCCAAAGGCTGTGACAAACAGACTTCCTACCTCTGGAATTCCTGCTGCCTTCCCAACACCACCAAACCTGACAGCCTTGCTGGCAATATTGCTGTCAGACAAGCTTTTTCCATGCTCTTAACCAGCCCTGTTGCTGACACTGGAGATGAAGATGCTCCCAGACACAGAGCAGACTCCTGCACTCACCTGCAGGACACGGCTCTGTTGTTCAAGGCTTGGGACAACCCTGCTCTCAATCATGACCATGGACTTAATTTGGTTTATGCTGCAGTTCCTGCCTAGCCCACACAACCCCCTTTCCTTGAGAACTGATGTAGAAAGGGAAGGACCTGGGACTTCTCTTAACGCTGGGAAGTGGCCAAAGTCCAAACCTGGACCAAGGAGCTCTGACCTCTAGGTCAGATGCAATCACACAGCTCCAACCCAAAGCCTTGCTCGAACCAGCCTCACATTGTGCCTGACTTTTGGAGGCCCCAAAACATTTGCATAAGTGTTTATATCACTTTCAAAATATTATGACTAATATCTTTCAGTGCTTGAGACTCTAAAGCAACAAGTAACTTGAAACATAAAAGTACCTTCAAGACCACCAATAGTCACAATTAGCCTTGACCATAAACTCTCAGATTTCACTATAGCAATTTACATATGTAAATATGGAAATAAGTACATCACCAAATCAGGCCTCAAGTCCCACAACCTGGGATGCTTCAGTAAAAACATAACCATTACGAGGAGAAATGCAGTCCTCAGCTCACCATCCAAGGGAAACGTGGTGCCTGTGAGGTCCTTCACATGTTGCTCCAGGCACAAGGGAGAAACATCCCTTTGCCAAAAAGAGCAAATTTCAATCTGGCCAACATTAAATTATCTGCTCAGGACCAATGCCCTGAGCTGAAGGGATGGGATCACTAAATGGGACAAAGTATTTGCTTGGTCAGTCCAGATAAGGAATCTCATCATCTCCTGGGAAAAAAGCTGACCCTTTATAAACATTAACCTGGCCTTCAGCAGCTCTGCAGGTTTCACCCTTCCCCAGACCATGTAAGCCCTACTTGGGAATTGCAATCCCTCAACGCAGGGCTGCCCCACACAAGGTACAGCATAAACTGGTCTCCATTTCCCTTCTCTGCCCCCAGCATTCCTAGAGAGTTTAATAAATATGTAAAGCTCACAACCGCAGCCCTGCTATCCCCGATAGCAAAAAACAAATCCGGCCATTGTGCTTACAGGTTTTGCTAATCAGAGCAAACCAGGCTTGCAAATGAAATCTGATTAAGTAGTTTTCACCTCTGAAAAAGGGGATTAGCTAGACCTTTGATCCTCAGATATTGATTTGCAACTCAAAGGAGGTGTGACCTCAGCTGGACTTGCTTCTGGTCTCAGCCCCTTCCCCTTTCACTCCTCCTCCTGTTTACCAGGAAAAAAAAAAAAATTCCAAAAAAAAAATCAGTTCATGTCTTCTCACGTAGCCAGATCTAAAGGCTATTGAAGCCACTGGAAAACCACCCACTGACTTCAATGGGCTTTGGATCGGTCCCACAATGCCTGACTTAGCCTTAAGTCCTAGCCTGTTTCAAAGCCAGCAGAACCAATTTCCCATCCAAATGACCAGAAGCTGGGAAGATATGTTCGCCTTTCAAACCTACAAATTCCACCTTTTTTTCCCTCTTCCATGACAACTCTTCAGCTGAAAATAGTGTTGTTGGTTTTTTTCTCCTGCACGCTCTGCGTAGAGTTGTTGCCCGCCGCGAGTGGAAGGGCTCCGAGCTGGACTTACCGATGCAATTAAAGGACAACTCCTGCAGGCAGAATAGGGAGCAGCCATCACCGTTGATCTTGTTCATATCATCGCATTCTTCCCCCAGGTCTCTGTAGGCAGGGCACACACATGCAAAAATGAGTCAGATGGCAAATGGCATCATCCCCATGACTGCTGCAACCCCTCTGCACCTCTGCAGAACCCCACAGCCCTGAAATTCAGCACCGTGGCTCTGTGTGCCAACCCTTAAAACACTTCTCCCTTTCTCCTCCAGCCCTGACTTTCATCATTCCTGGTTCACAAGCTTGCCTGGCCATTTCTCTCCTGCACATGTGGATACCACTTGCTGTTCTCTGATGAGGATATGAGCAACTTCCTTCATAGCTGGTGTGGCTGCAGCTCAGCAGGTGGGGAAAAAGAGAACAGGAATCTCTGCAACTCTTTGTATTAAATCTGGAAGGGACAGGCTGTGACCCCAGTATGGGAATAACAAGGCATAAGGCCTGGCACTGGGCTGTTCCAGGTGCCAGCACCAGGAGGAGAGTGGTTCACAGGGAGAAGGTGACGTGGGGTTGGGTCCTGCCTCGCACCAGCCCCGCAGTTGTAGCAGCATGTGGGGAGAAGAGCACGAAGCAGCTGAGAAAGGGGCTGCCACAGCTGCAAGTGGGGCCACAACCAACCAAGCTGTGACACAGCCTGGATCCTGCTCGCTCCTGAGGCAGCTCAGCTATTGTTCGACGCTTGCTGCAAAGCCACAAGAGATGCTTGAGGAATGTGCAAACATAACAGTAGGAGAAAAGCTATGGAAAGCAAAATTAATCTGCCTTTCTCCACCTCTCTCTCCAAGACTGCCCTGGATTCATACGTCTTTTGATTGTTCTCTTTGATTTCCCTGCCTGTTGGGTCCCATCCTGCAAACACTTGCTGCCAGGTATAGCATCTGATAGAGCCGTACTACGTGAGTTCTCACAAGCACTATCAAGAAAATAATACTGGCTGGATTAAGCACTTGCTTGTTGTTATGTCCATCATTTAAATAATTAAATTATCTAATGCCAGGAAGCTTGGAAGCAGGTGGCCTTAAGGGCCAACACAGTAAAAGAATAAACCCTAACAGAGTTGTGAATGATTGTTTTAGGTTGTCGGTGGTCTGGGGATTGGCAACCGGTGAGAGGGAGGAGCTGATTGAAAACATGCCATTCCCAGCACTCCCCCTCAGAGGCCAGATCTATCAGCTCCAAATGCATCCCAGCTCTGGTGGTGGGGAAAAGTAGAGGTTGCACCAGGAACCTGGCCCACCATGTGGCAGGGCCACGTGTGAGGACTTTGTGTGTAAGGACAGCATCAAAGGCTGCGTGAATTTTCCCAGCACTTACTTCAGCTCCATATAGAAAATGTCATATACATGAATAAAGATGTGGACACACAAACAAACAGCATAAACAGCACAAAGCCTACTTTCATATCGATCCTGCTGTCTGGACTCCATTATCTGTATCTCTGTCTGTATCTACTGGTGCCAGGATAGCAGGGCCTAAGTTCCAATTAAATGTCATCATCCTGGTAATCATCAAGTACATGAGTCATTATCTACAGATGAGAGCCGGCCTAAACTGAGGAGACATCAGAGGTCAACTCCTTTCTAAATCTCAGATGCTGGCTGAGGAGATGTGCTCAGATTTATCTGTGTGCTTGCTCCACACTTACGTTTGGATAATCCCATCTCCACAGTATCCACTTCCAGAGACATACACAAGCGCTGGAGAAGGTTCACTCTCCTCCGTCCCGGAAACAACCATGACCTGGTACGTGTACGTGGTGCTGCTGCTCAGTTCCCTGCGAAACCAAAGGAAATATTAAGAGATTGGTACAACCCTTGGCTATTTGACTGTTTGCTGCTGAAAATCAGGTGGTTTGGTGTGTTGCTGCTTACACCTGTACCCACTGGAGAGATGGCACCATGGCAGTGGATCAGCCCTCACCACGCGTGGTGGGAAAGGGTAAGAGCATCACCACGAGCCGATAGAGCTGCAGCATTTGGGAAACCAGCCTGTGCTTCGCTGGCCTTGCCCTGGAACACTTCTGCTCCTATCCCTGCATGGTGGGGACAGTGTTTGTGCTATAGTTCATTTAAGGAACATAAAATACCCCATAAATGCCGATTACTTCCTGAGCTCGACCCCCCTGCAGCTGGAGCCAGTGGGAATTTGCCTACTGATTTAAGAGAGAATTGAACTGGGTATGTTTCAGCAATAGATAAGCAAGTTATCCACTTTGCATAAGGGTATTAGAACAGCAGGGTTAAAAAGAAGGTTTCTTCCTCTCCAGGAAAACAAAAAAATTAGGATCCACTCCACAGCACTGGGTCATGGTATTAGCACTGAAATACTCACAGAAAGAATTAGCAAACTATTACATATTTATGCAAAGCCATAAATACCTAAATCCCATGCATCTGCAAATAAGGAATAATTTTTTATATGCAATACAGAAATAATAAAAGCCTAATATAAATGTTTACCTCTCCTGCAATGTCTTTTACATTACCAGAACTCAAAACTTTCCACAAAGCAGCTCATTATGGATATCCTCATTGTGCCAATTTGTAAAGCCACGGAGTGGCAAAGGCAAAATAATTTGCTCAAAGTCATCAATCAAGCTAATTGCAGAGCCCATAATGCCACCCAGCTCCTTCCTAACCCCCAACAGTCCTCCACGGGCTACACTCACATTGTCTGGATTACTGACAGCAATATACACGTCTTATTGTCACAGGAACTTGGTCAAAAAGGATGTATTACTGAAGGGTGTACTATGAAGTGCTCTGTCTATTGCACAGAGCAACAAAGCCACTGACATAGGTACCGATGGACTGTAGTTACTGAAACCTTCTACTTTGTGAAACAAGTATCTCCTTATGATGTTCATTAAATTAACAAGCATGACTTAAACTCCAGCATCACACATTACATTCTACAACAAAGCTGTTTCTGGCAGATAGGGTGCTTGCACAACTGTCATTGACAGAACAGCCTGTGAGCAGCACCGGGGTTTGAGCCATTGGTACCGCCCTTGGTGAGGGAGAGAAACTCAGTGGGACAAAACCACCAATGCAACAACTGGCTTTCTCACTGCTCTTCACCCAGTTCCCACCGGCAACAGGGTCTAGCTCCCAACAGCTCATCTCAAGGGCTCACCTAGCACAAACAACACTTTAATTCACCTACAGATTTGGGACATATCAACCCAGATACTGGTAAGAGTGTTTACTAAATTAAAGTGAAAACTGTCAAACTTCTGCCCTTGGGGCCTGTTTAAAACAACTGTTTAAAAGAAAAAAAAACACAAAAACCACCCAAAAATATTATAGGAAGTAAGTTAAGTGGCCAAACACACACTGATGGTTTCCTCTAGATTTCACTCCCAGATAAATCCACTTATTCAGACAGGAAGTTTCTGATACATACTGATGAAATCAAAGCAGAGGCAAGCTTTGCTTATTAAAGAGCAGTTATTTCTCAAGTTCCTTCTAAAAACCATCCGTAAAATATTTCAGATTAACATGGATACTTGCAGAAATGTGGATTGTGTCACTGGGGATGTTCTAACCACCACCAAGGTTCAATTCTCAGAGAAGTCCGTCAACAGATGAGCAGTTTGGGCAGCTCTAAAACAAATAAACCCATGCTGCTTCCTGATGCACTGAGATCACGGGTGTGATCTCATGCAAAATAGTACTTCCCAGATTCTGACTTTTTTCCTGCTATTTCCACCAAGACCCATAGGTGACAGGCAATGGGAAAACAGGGAAAATTCCCATTTGTTTAGGTAGGGGGTGGGAAGTTGGCAGAACACAATGCAATGGCAGAAGACACAGAGCTAAATTAAGCACAGGAGAGAATATGGTGTTCATGAATTATTAGGTGACTGGAGAATAATGTGTGTGTGGGTGAAGAAGATAGAAAACTGGAATTGAAAGTTATTAGGTGGGGAGAACTCTGGCATATTTAACTGGAAGGACTGTGAATGCAAAGCTGTGACTGGGGAGGGACCCTGCGGCCGTTGGCAGCTGGAGGGACCCTGCGGCCAGTGGCAGCTGGCCTTGTGGCACCGGGTGTGGGCCTAGTCCTGTCACCTGCCACACACCAGTGAGGGGAGATCACCAACTGCAGCCTCAAAAATGGAAAGCTCTTGGAGAAGTCCTAACAGGCCTTATAGTTTAACGACAGGGGGGAAAAAAAAGGTCATTTCTTCTATAAAATAGAAGGTAGGCAAAATACCTGACTTCTTATACATCCATTCAGGTATTTTCAGAGCCTGGCATCCCTTACTGCTGTACAGCTTTGGTGCAAAACAGCTATTAAGCTATTTCTGCTCACAACACCCCGTGAGCTATAAACGTGATATCCTTGTCTTAGGTTAAAATACAGAGAAAAAGAAGACAAATGCCAAGAGACATATGGTCCCTGTAAGGCAAGGGAACACCAGGGGACACCTCTCCAGTCCCACAATGCAACCATGGGGCCAAGCCAATCATCCCCGGACTTATCCTGGTCCCCTTTGGGACAGCCCAGCTGAGAGGGACCTGGAGCTTCACAACTTGCCCCACTCCGGAGACAGCACAGAAGTCACCCCCAAGGCAACACCAACAACCAGCATGCTCAGAGGAGATCAGAAATGGGAGCCCCTGTGTTCCAGAGGTGCCCTCCAGCATCAAGCAATCAGAGCTGGAGATATGCTGGAGCACCCACAAAGACACCTGAAAGACTCAAAACTCAAGCCATGGAGCCTTAAGCTCACCCTGGCCCGATCCAACTAGTGGCAAAAACCTAATTGCAGCCGATGCCTGGATGTAGCGTTTCGTGAGTCTTAACAACCAGAACCTGAGATACTTCTGTCCCAAATTCTTAAATATATCATGTTGGCAGAAACTGAGAGCTTTAGCATTCCTTCACAGTACCTACATTTCATAGAATCATAGAACCATAGAATCATTTTGGTTGGAAGAGACCCTTGGGATCATCAAGTCCAACCATCAGCCCCATTCTGCAAAGTTCTCCCCTACACCAGATCCTTNTATATATTATATATATATATATAATCTATATATATTTTGGAAATATATAGCTGCTAAAGGGATGATATGTGAAATGCCTCAGGCAGTAACCAAGTCCTATAGTGAGGGAGGGAGGCAGGAACGCAGGAACCAAGGTGGGGAAATAAACAAAACAAGAATTTATTCTCTCCTATATAGTTATGGGGCTCCAAGGTCGATATTACAGATCGTATCTGGAGATGTCAGCAAGGGAAGCTCCGCTCCAAGTGGTGATAAAAGTGAGATTTTTGACCATTTATTTTCTCTCCTGCCTTCCCCGGGAGCTGATGGCACACTAACAGCAATAATGTGCTCTTCCCACTCCGCTGTCAGGCAGGTCAGCCGCATGCCGGCTCCCTACGACGCTACTTAAGGAAGTGAGACAGAAGAACATCTTTAACATTAAGGATGTGAACAAACACTCCTTTAAATTTATATCTATGGTCTTTTAATGACCTTTTCGAGAACTGAGTAAGCCGCATTGATCGCTGCAGCTTCCGCCCGTGGGGAGGCAGTCTTATTAAAAAGCAATGACTCAAGCCCTCTGCTTAGAGGGGGAATTAGGACGTGCCGTGTGAAATACCACCAGGGCAACCTTCCTGTCTGCCGTGGCGAGTGACGGATCCAGGGTCAGACATATAAAACCCTCTAATTCTTTTCCTGTTTTTACTGGGGAGGCTGGGTAGTTGAGTTAATCTCGTTGTGTCCCCCAGGCAAGGGACTACTGCTTTCAGTTTGGGTGTTCCTGGTACAACTTATGGGAAGAATTATACCTCTGGGAAGCCTTTTTCTGCTCAGACTGAGGTGAGTTTAAAGGATTGTTTAATTTACAGAAGCAACGTCCGTGCCCTCAGTGCCAGCAGAGCTGCAAGGGCTGAGACTGCCCCAACCACTTCTGTGCCCACTGTAGGGCTCCAGCAGCTGAAGACACGCGCTCAAGACGCAGTGAAAACATCGAGGGAAAGCAAATATCTCTCCCTACAACAATGGCGTGTATGTTTTTCCTACTGCAAAGAACAGCAGGGAGGGTTTTATACAGCAAAGACTTGTTTCCAGCAAAATTGAAAATATCCTCCAGGCTGATCCCTGCTTCTGCCCGGTGAGAACACAAATGGCCAGAAAGCAATGCAAGCAGACACTGTTCCTGTTGTTTAAGGACAAGAGGACAGGGTCTTAGGCATCCCCAATTAAATTATGGCTGTCACAGACAATGCCACGTGAAACAGGCAAATCCCACACCTCAGGGGTTCTCATGTAGGGCCCACCTTACATGGTGGCTATTTGGTCATATTGGCCAAACTCTTGAGCCAAAAGACAACATTTCCCAGTCAGCTCTCTGCAGCCCAGAATGAGCCCTGATCTACCAGCAATGTCCCCATTTCCCTCTAACACTGTCAACTCTGCTCCTCTTCACCAGCAAGGAAGCCTTGCTGAGCAAAACAGGAAATAACAGTGACCCCAAATCTTCACTTGTTGCAACACTGGCTCAGCTGCTCAAGGTGGACTGAATACAACCAGTCACAGAAGAACTGAAGGTCTACACCACCTCCTATCCTGTCCTCCACAGCCTGGAGCTGTTCAGTCCATCCCCACACACTGCTCACAGCCACCAAGCACCCAACATCACTTAGAGTGGTCCTGAAATACCCCAAATATCCAGTGAAGCACTGCATCTCTCAGATGTGTTTGGAGCCTCCCAGTGCTGGGCACTGAAGCAGGGCTTAATGCTCCTAGATCAGAGGAGCCAACTCTCTTCATTGCTGCTTACAGAGCGGGTCATAGAATCATGGAATGGTCGAGACTGTAGGGAGTGGGTTCTGTTTCTGTGTATGGTTGGACTTGGTGATGTCAGAGGTCCTTTCCAACTGTAACAATTCTGTGATTCTGTCAGAAGGAACGTTAGAGATCATCCAGTTCCAACCCCTGCCCTGGGCAGGGACACCTCCCACCAGACCAGGTTGCACCAAGCCCCATCCAGCCTGGCTTTGAACCCCTCCAGGGATGGGGCAGCCACAGCTTCTCTAGGCAACCTGAATCAGGGTCTCACCACCCTCACAGCAAGGAATTTCTTCCCCAGATCTTATCTCAATCTGCCCTCTCTCAGTTTAAAACCATTATCCTCATCCTGTTGCTCCAGTCCCTGATCAAGAGTCCCTCCCCATCTCTCCTGTAGCCCCTTTAGGGACTGGAAGGGGCTCTAAGGTCTCCCCGGAGCCTTCTCTTTTCCAGGCTGAACAACCCCAGCTCCCTCAGCCTGTCATTGAACTGCTTGGGGTTTTACCTTTCAGCAACGGTACCATGGTGTCTGCAGACTTCCCAATCCTCAGGTGCTCCAAAAGCAATTGATAACGAATAACCAATAACCTGGGGATGAGGTTGCTTTAGGACAACCCAAACAGACCTGCTCCCCAACTCCCACTCTTTTTGTTGCAATGCCACTGACTCTACTAATACCACCACTTGCTTCTTTTATCTCCTCTCTCACACATGCTCCCCCTTGCCTTGCCTTTCCTTCCTTTAATAAAAATGGCATGAGAAGCACGGCAGAAGATAATGAAGAGAATTCCTGCCCAGATCTGCAGTCAGGAGAGAGGAGGCATGGGATGCTGTAAACAAAACAAGGACGTCAAAAATCCCCAGCTCTTGCGATGGGCTGTTTTTTCAGCTGCGGGCCGATCTCTGGCTGTTTGCATAAGCCCAGCCACATGGCAGGTGCAAAGGCCTCAAAACAAGTCTCCAGACTCTCTCCCAGCCACTGAGGTGACGCAGAAGACACAAATGCCGAAGGAGCAGCCTCAGAGAGGCTTTTTTTTTCCCCCTATCCATGATGGGTTTGCTCTGTGCCCTCTGGCTTTTCTATGATTTGTTGACAAGTGAATTAGCCAGGGTAGTTGAAATACTAAATGAACGCTCATGGGTAATATGGGAGAGTGGGGGGCACTCTATGGTGGATTTCTGCTCCCAAACTAGGTATTTCTGAGGAAAAATGACCTGAGCAGAGCACCTCAGCTGAGTACTTGGTGAGGTGCGGTTTGTACCATGAGGTGGCTTTGCTCTCTGAAACACCAAGTGTCACCACTCAAAGAAGTGGCTCCAAGACTATGCCCACACTCAACTTTTGCTTCTGACTCTATCAGGAAAGTATTTCTACCAACACCTAAACCAATCTCCTTCCTCACTCATGCGATACTCTGGCAGGGGGTTGAAGTAGATGATCTCCAGGGGTCTCTTCCAACCCTTATCATTCCATGATTCTGTAATACCACAGAGGCCCCACATATTCGAGATCAAAGTCAAAGGTTGAGGGATCCAATCTTTTGGATTGGGAAATGTCCTTTAGAAAAGGAAATATCCTGTGCTCCATGAAATACTTCTACAAACCAAGGTCACCACCAACTCTTGTAATCACCACAAAATCAAACCAGGCAATTACCCTACAGCTCTGCTCTCCCTCATGCTGGTGTAAATCTCAAGTAACTTTAGAGACTTTGGCCAAATACTCCAGGTTTAAACTACTGCAACTCAGGCGCCTGTGTGTTCCCCTGAGCTGCAAACGTGTGAGCTTGCTGCTCTGACTGCTCCCTGCTGCAGGAGATGCCCTGGCACAGGAGAACACATCTGGGTGCAGCACCTCTGCTCTGAACCCAGTGCCTCTTTAGGACCTTAAATACATTTGGGTTTGACCATTTCTTCTCTACACAGGCTGCTTTATTCTGGCCTTATTGCAAGAACCCCGTTTTTCAAGTGGCAAACACACAGATATACGTGCAACTGATTAACTCCAGCAGGCTTCGATAGAATCATCCAAGTATTTGCTCTGGTACCAATTTAAAACACAGTAGCACGTTTAATATAAAACAAAGTTTGCAGCCAAAGCCTTAAAGGTATTTCTCAGTTTTTCTCAAAAGAAAAAACAAAACAAAACAAAATTAAACATCAAGGCACAATTTCTTCCTTTCATATTCAAACAGCAACAAAAATCATGACTTTTTAAGGTGGATGATATAAATGGAAGATCTAAATGAGGTTGGGTTACAAATCCTGGGATAAAATAAACCCTAGAGGCCCAGGGCCTCAGAGGGGTGTTTGTCCTAGAGAGGCAATTTCACGGCAGCACACAGGTTAAGTGTCAGAGCACCTGGTTGCTATTAGAAGCAGGGAAAGGCGGGGGATATCTGTTGTGTTTGCTTCTCCACTGCTGCCATCAGACCCCAGGCTGAGATGGGAGGCTCCTCAACATGAAGCTCAGATGTGGCCACCACGGGAAGGAAGGCTGTTACACTGTGACTGAGGGAGGAAAGATTCAGGACATGAAATGCATAAAGCTCTATTCCCGACCGGTGGAAGCCAGCCCTTCTCTCGTGATTTCAAGGGAACGGTGCCAGTATCCACCACCTGAGGACAGTGCTCTGGTGTACCGGCATGGCAGGGAGACAACAGGTACAGAACCGGCAGGCAGGTTAATTGCTTTAAAGTCTATCATCATCACTGGCAAACCTTTGCCTGTTGCATCGTGCCTCTGGATAAGCACTGCCTGATTACTCACACCCTTAACGACATCCCAGTTGTGCCACGGCTTTTCCACGCAGGACCACCAGTGGCAGCATCCAGGCAGGCTGCCTGTCTAGACCACACCACAGGAGAAATGCCTGACACAAACCCTGCAGGGGGTCTGGGACCCCCACAGCCATCTCTCAGCTTTCGCACAGTGATCGTCCATTGCTGGGGCTGGAAACATTTCGGCTGGTGCCCTCTTCGCCAGGCTCGGCTCTTCCCAATTTAGGGTCATCAACTTGGCAGAATGATGTTCTTCAGGTTCTCTGGATCCATACCTGACCTCCAGGGTTTCCTTTTAAACAGGCTGGAGCCGAAATTCAATTTTCACAACTTAATACCCTCCCATTTCCGTGTAATCCCACCAAAATGGTAAACAGAGCCATGGGAGCAGCCGCTCGCAGCGCCTGATCCAAAGGCTCCTGAAGCCAGTGGAAGTTATTATGTGCATTTTCAGTAGGGCTTAGATCGGGCCCCAAGTGAGCACAGATGTTTGCAGTTTTCTCTGGTTTCACCTCCACCATCCCTCCTCACCCAAACTCCATGTTGGAGGGTGAGGGCGCGGGGGCTGTGGCACGGAAGGAGGGAGGGAGCCCCTGTGGACGCGTTGCATTTGCGGCCGAGAGACGCCTGTGCTCTCCCGCACGCCGCAATGGGTGAGGAGATGAGGTGGCTATTCCAAAGGAACATTTTGTCATTTCCCTCCTTAGGGGCTCTGCGTTTTGCCTTAAACCACTTCAGATTATGAGAAATCCTACTAGCTGGTCTCCAGTGGGATCTTTAATGGTTTAATAACTGAACATTACTGAACATATTTCCACTAGCCTCTTTCTAAAATCCCATCATGAGCTAATTTCCTCTATTGTCATTACATCTGCAACTGGTCTTACATTTGAAAAAAAAATCTGTACCACTGTGAATAAATGATCTGGTTTACTGCACCGAGCTCTCAGGGCCAGTATTTTTAGTACCGGCTGATAATTGGGGGTGTCCAATTCCAGGCGCTCTCTCTGGGGTCCAATTTGCAGAGAAGAAGGAGCTTTATTTCCACCTTGCCCTTCCTATCGCAAAAGGCTGGAAAATGCTGGAACTGGGACACCAGCACAGAGATGCCCAATGTCACTGTATATTTAAGAAGATCCTGATCCTGGCCAGAAGGACTAAGACCAAGTCTGGACGAAGCAATTCCATGATGGATGGGCACCACGTGATGCTTCAATCTTGTCTGTCGCTGTATCCAAAAAGGTCCAAGGGACAGCACGGGGTTTTTAGTGCTACTGCAGCCTTGGTTTCAAAGACTTGCCTGCTTGAGTGCAACTCCAAATTTAACAGACACTTTATTTCCAAGGAAAGTATATTCAAATAAAATGCCCAGGAAATGATCAGGCCAAGAGTTCAGTAAAAGTAGCTGAAAAAAGCTGTACTGGCTGACACTGCTGATAAAAAGGTAGGTAACACATTTCTGCTGCTTCTGCGGTATTTGAGGCTCACTCCAAGTTTTACAAGAGGGTTATTTTTAAATTGTTGCATAACACATGTCTGTCCAATATTTCTTTCCTCAATCAAGCAAAGAAAATGCATTTGTTATTCCTGGGAGATTTCTGGTGCTTCTTATCTTATTCAAGCCCAAAATAAAGATGCACACAAGAAGGCAAACATCAGAGAGGAATTATTATCCATGAGATAATGCACAGCCTAATTTACCACATATCTGAGACTGTTTCACCTGCAATAAATTACTTTGCCCAGCAGGAAAAGTCCCGTTTGACCTTCATTTATTATTATTATTATTATTATTATTATTATTATTATTGTTGTTGTTGTTGTTGTTGTTGTTGTTGTTGTTGTTGTTGTTGTTATTATTGTTATTATTGTTATTATTGTTATTATTATTATTAGTAATCCCGCAGCTGAAAATCTCTGCTACAACTCCTAGGTCACCAGTTCAAATTCCACACTGGCTGGGAGTGATTAAATATATCAATTTCTAATAGTATCTATTTGGTTAAAAATAGGGCAGAAGTTAATGGCCACTTTTTTTCAGGGGCACTTGTGGAAGGCTACGTTGCAGTCTACGGGTGTGATCTCTCTGTGTGTCACCCAAGAGGTACGTTGGAGACGTGAATCCGGCATAGTCCCCAGGGGCTGGAGCAGAGCCACCCCAGTGTCATTCCCCAAACAGGCTGGTTCCTCTTTCCTGGCTCTTCCCATACTCTGGAGTCATTCCTTTGAGGGTGAGGGGTTCCTTCAGAGCAATCCCACCCTTCCAAGATAGACCGAGGCTGAAAAAACTTCCTCTGGGCTGTCCTGTCTCGGAATCCCAAACCCATAAAGATACAAACCCGCCCTTAACTACCCAATTCTTGCATCATGAGCCAGAAGAGGAGTTAGAGATTCTGTCAAGTGCCAGCTATAGTCACAGCCTTACATAAGAAACCGCAACAGCGAGGAATCACACATCTATCACTACGACTGGCACCAAATGCCATCTCTGCACAGGCTTAGCAGTAAAGCTGCCTGCTGAATGGGCACAGCCCCAAAAACTGTCCTTCCTCTTCTCCAGGGCAGGGGGAAGGCAATTTGGCAGAGGATGATTCAGGAGGAAAAAATGGCTCTACCTGTTCTGTGGGGGGGGGTCAAGAAGCAGGTTTTACGCTTTCACAGATAACCTGGCGCTTTTAACGAAGAAAGCGAGAAAGAAGGAAAGCCACCAGAATGGGACTTCCAGCTGTCAAGTCTCATCAGCCACGTGGAGATGTACAATCCCCCAGAGCAGCGGCACTGCCGGCCTCTGACATTTAATTGGGAGCTTTTTGAAAGGAGGCACCTGGTGTATTTCTTGTGTAAAACACCCGGCACGCTACTGGCAGCTATAAATAATAACAACTGCTACCTCGATATGTAGCAGCACAACATATGTGAAGGAAAGATGTGGGAACGGGAGATGGAGAAGCAGTTTTCCTCCTCCTGCCTGAGCGAGCTGATGGTGTAGAACAAGGGTACACACTCCTACCTGGTACAGGGAGCAGAATCCATCATCCCTGCTGCCCCCCCTGCCCAGTCCCAGCTCCCCGCTGCTAGCCAGTGAAGAGGCAACTGTTTGGGAGAGGAAAGAACTTCCCCAGGGTGATGCTGGGCAATGAGGATGCTGCTGGGTGGATAATTCTCCATCTCCATCCCATCTCCATCCCAGCAGCTCTTCGCCCCTGTTAGGAGCAGATGAATCTATACCCAGCTCCCACTCTTGGAAGGGCAGGTGTGGGACAGGCAATCATTCCATATTTTTCTGTTCTTTCATCATGGGAAGTTTCCAGGTTCTTTAAGCAAAAAGAGGGCAATCAATACTGGCTGCATGAGGAGGGAGCTGATGACACAGCCCAGGCCAGAGAGGGTCTCAGAGAGGTATGAAGACAAAGGATGCTTGCTACAGATCTCCAGCACCTCTGCTGAGCTCCAGGGTTACTGTCCTACAGGCTGAAGATTAAACTTCACTAGAACTGGCAGCTCCAATAGACTCAAAGCTCTTCACTGACATGTGGAGGCTTTCAGGGAGGGAAATCTGCTAATCCATCTGGGAAACTAGGCTCAGGGAGGAACAACTGAAACATTTACTCCTTAATACAAGGACTCTGGGTGAACAACTAGTGCTAGCGCTGTACCTGACACTGGAAATTATAGAGGTAAGAGAAACCTGGTGGGACAGAAAGGTGTTTGCTTCTTAGGAAAGCTCAAAATAACCTTGTCCGTGCAGCTCTGCAAACTAATAGTAGGGAAGCTCTTAGGAATGAGCAAGAACACACAAAGAAGTGTAAAGCTGTTCCTGCTGAAGCTTGGTAAAAGTGTTTTTACTGGAGATGAGCTGTGAACTTTCATATGGATACAGGCAGGGATCTCTAATATGTTACTAGATAGAAATAATATGGAGAATTGTGTAATTAGGGGAAAGAACCCTCCTAGATGCAGACTAGAAAACACATGCTTTTAATCCTGGCAGGTCTTTGATAGCAGCAGATAGAGCGGGCATCAAGGACTCAGGGACTCAACAAGAGATGACGCTATTTCACACTTATTCTAGCAGCTCTAATAGGCTGAATTAAAAGGGAAATTTGAATAGAAATGGAATTCTGTCTTTCACTTTCAGGTTAACTATCAAACATTTCTTGCAATGAAAGATTCAAAACCCCAGACGTCCAAATATCCACAGACAACACAGAATTGGTTAAATAGGCTCAGTCAATGCAGACAGAGATGGAGTTATAACGTAGAAATGACTAATTTACAGGAGTGGATATCTCAAAATGGTGCATGTGTCTGTATAAGACAGCATTATGCATGTAGGACCAAGATATTCAGAATAAGCTGGGAGCTTTTCATTGCAAGCGAGGGGGGAAGAAGCAGTTGGTTGTATTTATTCAATTGGAAGATGACTATGAAGCCCCAGTGGGATGTACCCACAAGAAAAGCATTTGAGGTCCTTGCTGCATCAAGGGAAGGCATTTCCAAGGTAGCTGGGTGACTATTCATGCACATGGACATCTGGAATACTGTACACAGCCCTAAAGCTTGTTGAGAATCCAGATGTGGAACATGCTGATATCACACGGAAAACCTAGCAGTTCCTGCAGATAAATCTGGGCACATAAAGTGCTTTCTTAACATTTCAGTCCTATCTTAGATACTCCCCAGTGTTTCCTGGCATATCAAGAGAGGTTTGGAATGGTAACTGTGGAGGAGGGGTAAGCAGAAGATGGTGATAATATGGACTTCAGCTTTTGGTGTTGGGAGAACATCCACCCAGCGATCTGTATCTTGTTTGGGTGGAAATATGGTGTTAATTATCTTCATGACAGATGGATCTGGCAATTCATTTCAGCTGCTTTAGATCATACATTCCTCTGGCTGGTAGACCTTCAGAAAATAGAGAAATAGATCTTCAAGATGAAGGGAGGAATACCATAATAAGGACAGATGTTGCCATGAAATTTTAGTGCTGCATTCAGCAGGGACTTCAGTTTACATATCATCGTGATGTCCATATTTTTCCAGTCCTGTGTTCAGCTGGGCCCGTGTCATGTAAACGCAGTCTTCCTGTTGAGTTCAGGGGCTGAAAGGCACACCAATAATTGGCTGGAATGAATTATTGCTTATTATGAATAGCCACTGCTGGTTCTCCAGCCTCTCTACTCATTCATGCTTGGAGGAATTTACCAAGTATTTCATATGCGTTCAGACCGCTTTTCATCTCCTTCAACATCTGGCCTTTCTGAGAAGTCACTTATCACGTGGCCTTCTAATTGGATACCAGCAACTAGTGGCAGATCCATCAATAATGCCCATTTTGAAATAAACTCTGGAATACACCATGTGAAATGGGAAGGACCCACAACCAGTGCCACAGCAGCCCTCCAGCGACCTGCAAGCTTCATGGTGGCAGTATCTCAACTCATTCTGCAGTCACTCCAAGAAGCCCTGGTGAGATCTGCTCCGCACCGTCTCAGGTGGGGAGTTACAACCCCAGTCAATTACATGGACTTTACAAGCTTGGCACAGAACGGAACTCTGGATTCTAACAAAGTATTTTAAAATGTTGTACTTTAAACAACTGTACACATACAAGTTCCAGTCTGTCCCTTCCAACAATTACCAAGCAACATAAAAGGTTTAGCCATGGAACGTACGTATAAAATAGCAGAATTGAGAAGAAAAACATAGTCCCTATATGAAAAAAATCCACTTTTCTCTCTCGGTCTTTCTTTTTTCTTTCTTTTTCAAGTGTAACTGTAGGTGTAGGTGTCACTTAGGTACTAAAGCTCTCGTCAGTGAAGGAATGGCTCAGATGAGTATCTCACAGGACAGCATGCTTGCTTCTAAGTGATGTTCCACTCTGCACAACCCAAACTCGTACTGGGGCTTGGTACTGGGATTCTTTCTAAGGCTATTTCATTCAATGCCTTTGTCTTCAAGAAGCCTGCAGTTTAACAACACAAAGGTGACCTGATCCATCGCCGTCCATGAGGTTTTGAGGTTTCCTACAAAGTCTGTGGCAGAAAAGTTGGGAAAATTTCCAATTCTAGGATACTTTTCCAGTTATTCCAACAACTTGCCAAAACTAACTTCAGCGTCTCCTGGTTTCAATCCGACCAGCACACCCGGCTACTCACCGCTCGCATATTCAGCTACTCAGATGGGCTGCTCACCCCAAACTGTCCCTGTGGGATTGACACCTAACTGTCACCGTGACACCGTCAGGAGAGCACCTTGTTGTGGGCTCTCTCTTCTCACCAGTTGCTACAAACAACCGCAAAGGCAATGATTGCTTTCCAACTGCAAGGATGTGAGAGTAAAAGCAGCATAATGAAGGCAAAGCGAGGGCAGAACAATTCCCACATCCACCACCCTGACTCTTTCGCACCTTATTTCTAGAGAATGGCCAGAGTGAAACCCTCCATGCAGGAGCACAGCCCAGACTTTGGATTGAATTGTGAGCTGAGCCTTTGAGATTTGCAGATGAGGCTCCTTCCTTGTCGCGGGATGCGATGTGAAGACTCAGCAGTCCTCCGCTGCACCCGCCCTGACCTCCTTTCTTTCCCCACTGATTTATTTAGCTTTCTGCTCTCTTCCTGGGCTCTGACTCTCATTTTCTATCACAGATAGCAGCAATTCTGGCTGATCATACTCAGTGGAATTGAATGTGTCTTGCCTGGTCTCTGGAAGGTCCAAGGATAAGGTCCTGTCCCTTAGAGATGTTTGCTACCCTCAGCCAAGAGCTGAGATTAAAATTCAGCTCAAGCACAGAAGGTCTGGCATTATTTTGCATTTCTTAATAAAAGGTTTCCACTGTTGTAGCTATTTACTCTCCTCTGTGGAGCACCCAGTGCTGACGAGGCAAGGGCTGGCCATTAAAGGCCATCTCTCCTCTCAGCTTAAAGAGAAGTTCCCTCTCTTTGATGGGAAGAAGGTAGGAGAAATTAATTTTTCTTTCAGCATCGCCACACCTGGGGAAAGGATCTTGCTCAGAGATAACACTGCAAGCAAATATTTTCTTTGGGAGAAAAAGAGAAAGTGAAGATCAAGGTCAGAGGAGGCAAGAGTAGAGATATGGGACTGCCTTCAAAATATCCTTCCATAGAACATGTGGGGGTGTAATTTTATTTAATATGGAAAAGGTGCAAAAACATAAAGGAGGGGTAACTGGCTTGGGGCTTACAGAGAGATAAAGGGGCTGCAAAGTCTGGTTGCACAGATATGCTGAATTCCAGCTGTACAGAAAGAGGCAGGCAGATGCCAACAGAAAGAGAGAGACTGCATTTACCTCTACACACATACATGTATGTAGGACCAGAGCCCAACACCTCTGACCAGCTGAAGCGTCTCCCCTTCCCTCCTGCTTAGGGAGTAGAAGGACTGTAGCTATGCCTTGCACAAGGTGCTAATGGAAAAGTCATAGATTCATAGGATCATTCAGGTTGGAAGAGACCCTTGGGATCATCAAGTCCAACCATCAGCCCCACTCTACAAAGTTCTCCCCTACACCATATCCCCCAACACCACATCTGATCTACTCATAAACACATTCAGGGATGGTGACTCCACCACCTCCCTGGGCAGCCCATTCCAGTGCCTGACCAAGTCATCTTGCTTTGGCCTCTGCTGCATAACCTCAGCCCTGTGCAGAGCTCCAATGCATTTGCTCTGTCTCAAGATGTGGCTCAGCCACAGCCAGGACACACAGCATCAGCCTATGAACCTGCACAAGCCCCATCACCAGAGGACATGGATCCATGCTGGGCACACAGGCCCACTAGGATTAAAAAAAAAAAAAAAAATCTCCCCACTTTTTGAGATTTCATGCCAAAGTTTTAAATCAAAACCAACTACTTAAGAATCTGCATCTCTGACTCATCACCCAGTGACTAAAATCTTGACACCAGTTTTCCAAGCATGCTGGGGAAGCTCACTGGAGGGATCTTCCCTGCAGTCCCTGGAAAGAGGCAGTCGCCCCATAGTCAGTGAGACTAGAAACCTGGGTGAAGGTGGCTGTGCCAGCCTCCAGGAGTGTGCCCTTCTGCTTGTCGTTCTCAAGAAGAGCCCAGAAAGGTTACTGTAGATTTTGTGTCTGATTTTCAGCTGGCTCTGTAATGAGGTAAGACACATGGAGAGGTACAGCAGCATTACCCCTTCTGATTTCTTCAGTGATGCACAGGAAAATTCTCATTAATCCCTGCCTACTGATTTAATTCTTAAAGGACCCTTGCACTACAGCTGGGTCTAAGCTAGAAGTCACCCATAAAACCATAACAAACGACAAGGGAATAGCACTCAGAAGGCAAGTTAAGTTTTTGGGCTTGCTTCTTTTTTTTTTTTTTTATTATTTCACATTTTGTTATGATCTCAAAACTGGACCTGATTCTGTGGGAACTTGTGCTAAGGTATGCAAATATTTCAAACCAAACCAGTCCCATTTTCCAATGGGAGTGGGCCAGGTTTCAGGCAAAGATGCTTTCACAGCAAAACCATGGGAAAATTCCCCATTTTCCATGTTTCCAATATGCCAATATTCATCTCATGCTAAGTGCCAGCAACTGCTGGAACAAGGCTACAACCCCAGAAAACACTTCAGCACATGCTTAACTTTCAGCACATGAGTTACCTCAGTGATGCCTTGGGTTTTTGTTTCCATATTCAAACTATTGCTCGTTACCTTGAATTTTGAAATCCACAGGGACATTTTGTATTTTCTGAGCTGTATAATTGGGCCATGAAAGGGATGGTAGCTCATGATTACTGAATGGTTAATTAATCATTTTTATTATATTTAAATATGCTTTAGAAGACCATAATGATGTATGCTTCCTTGATATTAGCTGTACTAATTAGATCATCTTTTCTAAATTGGAGTGCAGTTTTCTTAGCAGGTTTCCTTTTATCTGGTGTTCATTTTTCAAAAGAGCTTCATGTTGTTCCCACAGAAGAGTGAATCATTTCCAGGGAATCATCTTATACAAAAGATGTTTTTTCTTGCTGCTGGAGAATGCCTAAGGGTACATCATAGATCTTCTGAAATCATTGAATATTTTGAAGTTGGACTTTCCTCAACAATCACGTGTCCCTTGCCTGGATGAGCAGAACTGCATCTGGGCTGAAACTGTGTCCCTGTACCAGACTAGCACATTTGGCAGGTTTGCTGCGTTAGAGCGATGCCGCCCCACCAGAAGTTGTTTTAGTGACACATGAGAGCAGAGAATCAAACTGGTTGAAACACATTTCTACACCTGATCGTGCAAGTGTGTTTTTTGCAGCCTTTCTTTAGCAGTTAATCGGTGCCCCAGCACCAAAAGCCTCTCTGTCTCCTCCTCCATCAAAAAACTACTTTCAAAAGATTTCTAAGGAAATGATGACTGTGTCACCCCGGAGGTTAAACATTTAACTTATCATAGCTCAGGTAGTTTGGGGTATCCTTTCTAGTTAAGGAAAGCCAGAATTTCATGTCTTTGCACAACCAGCCCAGAAATTTCTCAGGCTGTGTCCCCCAAGTGCGATGCTCCTGGTTCCACAGACAAACCATGACAGGATTTTCTCCTGTTAATGCTTTGTACATCTATCGAGTGACAAAATCCTAACAATCAATTGTGACGCTGGATGTCAACAGGATGAGAAGACATTGTTTTTCTCTGGACAAGCCTACCCAGCTCTCTGGAAAGCAGTACTTACGTGTCGACAAATCTCCTGCTGAGGTTTGAGATGACCACCGGAGACCCGGACTGGAAAGGAGGGTCCCGTGCCACTTTGTACTGGATGGGTTTGCAGTCTGCACATAGGGTGCTGTGGGGCACGGAGCTCAGCATGGCAGCATCAATTTCCAGGTGCTCATCCAGAGTGTAGATCTGGATCCCATACACCTCCTCGCCCACTTGTCCCGCATCCAGCTTTATGGTCAATGGGATGTCGCAGAAGACGTTCTGCGGACCGAGGGAAATGTTCTTCCCGCTGACGGTGAGCAACTTGATGTCATTCACTGCTCCGCTGGAGTCCCAGTCTGGGGAAACAAATGTCACCCAGACTGTGAGGGACTCTGGAGTCAGGGGATACTGGAACTCCAGCTGCAGGTAGCAGCCCTGAGGCTCAGGACAGGCTGGGGGTACCGTGTGTTGGTTGACTGCCGAGTTGGGACTCCATGTTCTGACACTGGATTTACAAGGCTGCTCAACGTCAGGGTGCCCTGTGAGGAAAGTAGGAAGCAAAGACAGGGCACAAAAATGTTAGAGAATAGGGATTATCACAGGTATCTTGAAAATCTTGAAAGACAAACCAGTGGCAGGAGAGCCAGGAAACTAATTATTTACTTGAGCAGAACAGGCATGGCCAGCATGCAGGGGAGGAATGTAACTCTGACGTCTCCTGGCTGGGCCAGGCCAGAGAGATGCAAACCCAGTTTCAGTGCCCAGCTGGACAGGACAGCACACACCGTGCCAGCGTGTCTGGTCCCGTATTTCCTATTTCCAGTGCCTTCCCCTGTGCCAAGCAATGATATTTTCTACCCCTTCCGCTTGGCACTTTAGCTGATAAAGTGGTCACTGCCTTCAGTTCACCTCCCTGCTCCTACGTGGTTTCCCTCACCTCTAACTCTAAAATACAACCTTTTTCTCTTTAACAAAGGTAAGAAAAGAGCTTTTGTTGGTTCCAAGAAGCCATTGAGGGCCAAGTCCCATACCATTTCCAGGCCAATCGAGCCCGTTGTGCAAGACCCCTCTTTTCAGAGGCCCACGGAGCACGGGTCTCAGCTGGCTCTTTGCGCTCACTGTGATGAAACAACAGGCACTTGTACTTTTACATTTCTCACCGTTGGCTACGTTCAACTACATGGGAGGTATTACTAAAAACTAATGAAAGCCACAATGCTTGCTGGGTTCCCAAATACTATGGTAACATTACAATTTGGCACAGAGACACGGACTGCAAGATCCAGAGAGGTCAGATGGGTGGAACAGCTGGTAACAGAATCCAGTGAGAGCTATAAATTCCCCTCTTCCTTCCCAAATAATGACACAAAAAAGGAGCAAGCAGGACAGAGAGAAGGCAAGGAAAGAAAGAGAAAAGTAAAGATAAAGAAAGGTAACAAGAGGAGAGAAATGGAAAAGGCAGAGAGAAAAAAAAAAAGACAAAGTGCAGCTGTTTGCAACTGAGGAAGAAAGCAAGATAAAGCACTGGGCAAACATGAACAAACAGGACATCACTACTAATTAAAAGAGAAAAGGGCAACGTGTGAAGGTTATTCTCATTGTCTGTGATCCAATGAAGTGTTAGAAACGTGCTGCTTCTGTCAAGGAGAAACAGCCCAGGGATTTCTCCTGCTCCTACCAAATGAACCCAGATTTCCCGGTATCTCCCCACAAAACCCAACACAGAACCCCTAACATTTCTCCCTCACCCACACGTGCCCCACGGCCCTCCTTCTCCTCTCCTCCTCGCATGCCACAGAGCAGCGGGAACGCCACCAACCTCAGCATCTGGAGAGACCACAGCAGTGATGCATTTTGAAGAATGCCAGAGTTCCATTTAACACGCTCAGCTTCTTCCCCCCTGGCACGCTTGCAAGTGCTGCGTGTAATCACTGTGAGCAGCGAACACCCCCTTCGACTCACGTTATCTCCCCACATTTGCTGCCATCCCCGTGTGCTTGGCCGGGCTCCTCAATGGCTTTCTCACAGTCACAGCGAGCTCTTGGCTGCAGCCCTAAGAAGGTGGTTTTTAACTCTTGTACCTCAGAGGGATTTGGTTAAGGTTCATGAATCTTATCACTGCCATCTCGCAGATAGGAAAATGGAGGTGATTAATGGCTCACAGCCCAGTCTATGTTCAAAAGTGGTCTCACTTGGGTTCCTGCACATTCACCTCTGCCAGTTTGAGGGCTCTGTAACACTTACAGAGTGAATAAATCAACATGTTTGGGTAGATCAGGGTGTGATCCCCAGAGAGACAAGAATTGCCTCCAGGGAGATTAATGCAGATCATTACCCCAAAGTGGGAGCCTGACTGTAATCATCCGTAGACTAAGAACCTCAATGAAATTAAGACAAGGGGTCCCTTTCTTAAAACATTATCAGACATTTAGACCTGGGCAAGAAACATTCACTTAATTGTGGATGAGGATGGAAACCTTATTCCATGTAGTTCTGGAAATCTAGAGATGGGTAAATACTATGAAAATGACAAATATTTGTATATAAAAAGTAATTGTGTAGTAGTCACTCTGCCCCTGTGCACCCAGGTTCTGAAATCCTTAAGCTTATCAGATCATTTAGTAAGACCAGTCATGGAACGGCACCTCATACAACATCATGCCTTGCCTAAAACAAAATGTTGACCCACTTGTCCAGGGAGACCAGCCAGGACCACCAGCCTCTTGGGATGCAGCCGCTCTCACAACTATGACTCACCTGCCCCATTCCTTACGTGGTCAAGACAAAGGGATCACCAAGTAGAACACTAATGCCACTTGCAAAGACAGAATGAATCACTCTCAAGTGAAATATTGTCCTCTGGCAAAGGCAGGACACTAGAGCAGCCTAAGGCAGCGAGATTTTTTCACTATATTCAAGCACTTCTTTCAGTCAGTGGTGAGCCAGGCAGTCGGAATTGACTGATATGTGCATATATTGCACAGTAAGCAAAGATGTGAGCCAAAAATCACCTAAACATACATAAAAATCCCCTTTGGCCGAGTTGTGGAGGTGCTGTAAGGTTTATTTATCTACTGAGGTTGCTGGTGAGGATCCAGGCAAGTTAGAGCTGTCTTGCTCCGTGGTGAAGGTAAAGAGTAAATCAGAACTGCCTGATCTCCAGCGCCTTCCCACAACGGCTGCCGAGGAGCACACTCCACTCCTGCAAGGGGCTGAGATAGAATCACAAAGCGTCTCAGCTGGAGGGTTGGACCAGTTGGACCCCACCACACTGGGCACCGGGAAGGACACCATCCCCATGTCAGTTTCTCAGTGGCCACAGCTCACACGTAGTCAGGACCAGAGCTGGTGTCAGCCTCCTGGGGTAACTGTGCAGTGCGACGACGCTGCGAGACCACGGGAAAACAAAGTCAGACCAACCAGAGCTGCTGCTGGGACACGTGAGAAATGTGGTTTTCGGGTAAGAGGCTGGATGAGTACTATGAAACATTTTCCATGAGTGTCGTCTCAGATTTTCAAATGAGTTCATTTTGGCCATGCTTACACCTCTTTTGTATTCACTTTTCCATGGACACTCAAGCAGGGGAGATTTACACACATGAACGCCTGCAGAAAGTGAATTTAAAGCTTGCATGCTCGAGTACTCGCAGATAGACAAGTAAAGAAGCCAGACAATGATCTAACCGGGCTATTTGTAACTCAGACCGAGCACAAGCAGGCAGAGATCCTGAACGTCAGGGAGTGTGGCAGCGATGACAGAAAATTACAGACCAACAAATCCCATCCACTTGGTATATTTTCTACCCCAAAGTGGAGAAAACATATTAACCTAGGAGGAGGATGGGATTCCCAAATTTTCTTTCCCGAGCAAAGGCACAGCAGCAACTGAATGAGGCAGATAAAGATCAGGCTGCACCCTTCACAGTTAAGAACGTGCAGGCACACACTGTAAGAAGAGGAAATTAAATGCAAAATGCAGCTGAGTAATAAATCTTAGAGGAGCTTAGTTTCTCTAGGAATGATGCCGCTGGCAAGACGTGTAAGCTCTAGAAGTTTTCAAATCAGAGCTCGTTGGAGAAATTTTGATGGAACTGCGTGTGTCAACGGAATACGCAGTTCTTTCAAAACCAAAACACTTGGCAAAATTGGGGGGGTTTGTCCAAAATTTTATTCTGGAAGAGAAAATGGGAAGAAAGTTCTAATAATATTGGAACATTGTGTTTTGACATTTTGGGAAGAAATCATTTCACTTTTGCACTTTGAAACACTTTTTATTTTGATATTAAAAGTTGCCTTTGCCCTAGATTATATACCCAATGGTGACATTTTCAAATGTCTTAATTTAATTGAAGTTCATGAAAGAGGAATTACAGGAGCGAAACACAACATTTTGGCCAGCCTCAAACACTTTTTGTTTTTAATTTTCCTTCGTGGAGAATTTCAAGTTTCAGGTTTTGTTCCAAACGAAACCAGGTTTTAAAGCCTTGTAATCCTTGGCAAAGTGGAAATTCCACCTTCCACCCTGCGCTGCTACTGTTACAAGCCATCCAGACTTCAATAAACCTCTTTGCTTGACGATCCAGTCACACTCGTAGTGACTCGTAGTGTGACAGGAGTGTTGCTTCCCGCGACGGAGCTCTTCAATACCATCTACCCAAGCGGTGGGTGCACTCTGCCCTGGCCCTCAGATGTCCACCCCTGGGAAGCGAGTTGGAGTCAACCATAACCTCTGGTAGGCTCTCACCGTGGAAGATGGGGGCATGGTGCAGAGGACACTTGCCCAAACATCTTGTCCCATCACACAGTGGGGATGTGGCTTGCTGTACCTTAGGAAAAGGGAGTGCTCCTGGGTGCCAGTGCTGCGTATATCAGCACATGAACTTACAACCAATCTTCCCTGTAGAGTAACTCCCATGTGCTCTGGCCGCAGGACAGAGAAGCCCTTAACGTCCGGACATATATGTGTATGAGTTTGCAAAATCCAAGGGACTGTCCCACCTGCAAGTTCACGGTGAAGTCTGAGCCCAGTGCGTGCTGCTCCCAAAGGAACAGCCTGTGATGGACAGAGTAAAGTAATACTCTGCTCTTTCCAACCCGTAATTTGTGATTACTGACCTCTGCCTGGCATAATCTTAAATATGCTCCACCACATCCACCTATGTACGTCATGGAAGGTACGTATGAAGGAGAATTAATGAGGGAGATCTAATGGCACCCAGCTCTCACCACGTTTCCTCCAACGTGCTCCGGAGTGGAGCAGGAAGCACGACTTGCAAAACGCCCCCGAACTAGCCTGGGCTTGACGTAGTCACCTGCGTCCGTGCTGCCGAGCACCTGCCCAAAGGGCAACCTCCTTCTTGCCCGTCTGCTGGTACAGCCCCTCGCCGTACCGTGAACACCATGGCAGCAGAAATCAGCCCCACATAAATGACTTGCAGTTCTTTGCTCTGGGAGTTGGAGTAGAAGGAGTAAACAGCTCCCCTGAGGAGTTCGTCTGGCAGATGTGAATGGTCAGCATTTCTTGGCACTCTGCTGCTTTCTGAAACTCAGGTTCAGCTCCCGGAATTCACTTAATTCATGGGCAGGATCAGGATGCAGGGGCCAAAACACAGGTATTTCAGCCACTGGCTCTACTTCAGGGCACAGTGAACTCATCTGTCCTCTAGTTTTGTTCACGCTACGCACAGGTATAATGAGTAACTCTCTCCCAGATTTTCCCACTGCTTTCACGGCTCTGGCCCGTCTCCCCCCTCCCTGTCACCTTTTTGTCCCCAACCCTGTGACTCACCTTCTGCCTCCCGTGGGCTCCAGTGCCCCGAGGGATCGCAGGGCATGGGGGAAGAGGCGCTGAAGGCATATTGCACCAGGACTCTTCCTTCCGCACACAGATCACATGCTGATCCCACTTCTCTAGGAGGCCAGGAAAACAGGAAAACACACCAACTTAGTAACAGCTGAATGAGCTGCTTATTCAACTATAGTAAAAGCAATAAGACTTAGAATTCAGTTCCACTTAACCCTCTTTTCCCTGCACCGACAAGAGTGTTTTCTGATGCTGACCTGCAGATTTGAGCTAACGGTCTTCATAGAGAGCATGTGAGTCCTTCTCCAAACACAAAATGGCAGCAACCTGTGAAATCCTGCTCAGCTATATATATAGATATATATATATAATCTTATATTCCCCCCCACATACACACTACAACTGGATCAAACCCTGACAAAAGAAAATACATGTTGCTTAGTGGTTACAGCAGAGAAATCGGCCTCAGGAGATTTCAGATCTACTTCTTTTCCCACTGTGGATTTATTGCTTGAACTTAAAATGTCTTAAGGATTGTGAAGGCCTCGGGTTTACCGGTGATTAGAGGAGAGGGTGAAGTCCCAGGCTCTGAGAACATCAGAGTTGCTCTGCAAAGCACAGCTTTCCTAAGTGTGCCAGGACTGGCTTTTGGAGGTGTCTCACAGCCCAGATCTTTCCAAGGGGTGGTTTATGAACACTTAGATAAGAACACACTCTGAATCCATCTCACAGGGGAGCCTGGATTTGATACCTGGCAGCTTTGGCACCATCAGATGGCTGTTTCTGAACTAGAACGTCTTATGGCTCCACACCATCAGATGGCAGGACATGGCATTCAGAAAGGCACTTTGCTGCCCAACACCAACATTACTTCACCTGCACAACACAACTAACGCCAGCTGCTGTCAATAAAGTACTGTCAGCAGAAGTGCTTGAGCAAGAAAACCCAGTTAAACCCTGAATCACAAATATTTTTGCTAATACATACACAAGATCAGGGTTTAAGCTGATGTAGACTGGAGTAACTCTAATAACTTCCATACCATTAGGCTGATTTATATCAGCTGAGGATGCAGCTCACACAGTTCAGCCCTACCATTCCCTAAGGTCACATAATTTGGAACCGTGTGACCCAGAATATGTGGTTATTCATCCCACAAAGCTGCTTATTATTCAGAATTCAGAATAAGCAGAATTGTTCTGCTTTAAGGAGCTCGGCCCATTTGAAAGGAAAAAATTAAGTATCTTAAAGATAAAAAGCCCCTAGGGAAGGACAGAAGTTTTAGGCAAACAATATGCGTGTTATATAGTGTACTCTCTAAGCTACCCAAGCAGGTATGGATCCAGTCATCAATTATTATAATTAGCTATGCAAATTTTCGCCATCTCCCCTTGCACACTTTATTTCAGCACTGCTCTGTGAAGGGCACTGTGATCCTCAGGCAGAAGTTACTCTGGATCCTCAGTGAGGACGATCTCGCTCCACTTTGGTGTTAGGGACACAGGCTCAGCTCCTCCACAGCTTAGCAACTCCCTTTTGTTGGGAGGGATCTATTTGAAAGTCAACTTTCTCTTGGCTTAATTAGGTGGAAGCAGGGATTGTCAACAGGGGGGAGCTGGAATGAAATCACTGGTAAAACCTGTATCCATTTCGACGTGGCCCACAGCCACCCCTGCACAAAGAGACAGGCAGGGACCAAAGCTGCAGCCGGTGCAGAAAGAGATGCACCTGCTGAAAACACCCGAAGAATAAAATGTGGTGACGGGGAAGAGAATAGAGAAGAGGGAGGCAAAGGTGCCCTCCTCTTCCTGGCATGATCTGTAATGCTGGTAATCAAGGAACAGGGGCATGTTGCGAATCATTCAATCTCTGTGTCATTTCACCCACCTGCACCTTAGACATGCTGCTGCCTCCCTACTGCATTTCTCAGCTGTCTTGTTAGTGGTGGTTTAAGTGTCTAACTCAGCTCGCCTAAATAGTAGGTGCAAACAAACTGGAGAATCCAAAATAAAAGGTACTGAGAAATCAAAATGTAGAATTATTACTGTGCAGTCGTTTTTCAGACACATCAGTCAGGGTAGAAGTCCCTGCAATAATAATCTTTCAGTTTCTCTACAAAGAGACTCCTGCATTAGTGCTTGGTCCTGGATGAAGAGAGGGCTTTGAAAGCCAAGTTTCCACAATTAGGACTGCTTTTTACTCAAATTAGCAGCTATACAATTTCATCACAGGCTGCCATGGTGGAAAAAACTGTAGGCTTATGGACAAACATTTCCTTTTACCAGCAAGGACTTGGAGGTAAGAGAAATCACAAGGAGCATCATGTGGGAAAGGCTATGAGCAAACTTTCTCTTTTTACTTTTCCAATTTGGGAGCCAAACTCAACCCTGATGTAACTCCACTGGCTGAAAGGACTTACACAGGGGATGACTCCTGGGTTTAGGTTTTTGGTCGGTAGACTCTCGCACACAAATCCTACAAACAGCCACGAATGTCAGAACTAATTATGGAATGGCATTCACAGGCTTATGAAAGTCTAAGCCAGATCCTTACACCTTATGCAGCCACTGACATCAAGACAAAATGAGCGTAAATTGGTTCAAAACACTATTAATTAGGAATGATAGCGTATCTGACACCTTATACACTGGTGCACATGACTCCCCAAAGTGCAGGGCAATGGAAAATCTAGACTTGTCTGTTTCCTAATAAGCCAAGTACTGGGGAAATTCCAGTTTATGAATTTCAGAGCGCAGGAGGAATTCATTCCTACACCATGATATTTCAGAATTCAAAATCTCAAGATCACTAGTGAAGAACAGACAATTCTCTTCAGGGCCAGCACCAGTTCAGTGGGAGACTCAAAACCAGTGAAAATATGTCATTCCTCTCAGTAAAGAGTGCCTATTTTCAGGCTAAATTGTACCTCCTCACTTGAAATTTCAGAATTAGTGCCTCCCCTCACGGGCACTGAAACTTTCCAGCAAGGTTTAAGCAAGCGATTCTCAAGCCCAGCCATCGAGATGTGGGACACCATGCTGACCAAACGATTTGCTCGCCAAGGAGGAGATAGCATCAGATTCATGGAAATGAATGCAGTCACCTCGATGCAAACTTGGAAGAGCAGATGCCTGCAAAAGTTTTCTGGCCAAGCAGGATTTGCTGCGGAGCCCTATCACAATAACTGTTTACATCCTGCCTCCGCATATCAAGCAGGAGGCGCATGAATGGATGCTTAGCGACGGCAGACGAACGCATCGAACAGATGCAGCCAGGAAATGAATAGAGTTTTCTCTTTTTTTCTCCCTTGTTTTCACTCGTTTAGTTGACTCTCTTATTATTTTATTATTCCATATTATTATATACGTGCATGCGACATTTTTCAGGCAGCTTTAGGGTTTTTTTAAGGGGAGGATGAGGAATGGGGAGTCTCCCAACCCCCCGTGCAGCAGCTACGAGAAGAAACCGTGGTTCTTGCGGTGTGTGATGATAAAGAGCTCAAACACCTGCCAGAATTTAGGGTCAAACACATGTTGGCCAATTTCTGTGCAGGTAAATGACTCTCTAGAGCAATACAGCAGCCATCAATTAAACCACACTAAATAGATAGTGAGGGGCTGTCGGGGAGAATATTTGACTTCTGCTCACAGCTCCTGTAGCTACTCTTGCCAGGGTGTGAGGAGACATGACAGCTAACCCCAGATTTACAAGAACGACGGGTTAGCATTACTCTCTGCCCCCAAATCCCCATAATTATTCATGTAATTCTTAGAACTGAGGCCCTACAAGAAAAGCAGACAATACCGTGGCACCTGTGACTGCGGTGCACCTAACGAGGGAGAAGGCATGTGGTCGTTACTTCAGTGCTTCATCTCCTGTCACCCTTGACCAGCCAGGACCTCACCCTCAGAGCCAGCCAGCCCAGAGCTACATTTTTAAAAGCAAGGCTAAATTTTCCCTTATTGATTTTCACACAGCGGAGGTCACTGTCCAAGCACAGCCCTAGAGAATGAAAGGGACAGAAAAGGGCCTTGCCTTACACTGAGGGTACCTACACTATCATCTGGATCAGGAAGGAGCTCTTGTGGTGAAACTCTTCACCCTCCCCAACCGGAGCAATTCCTGGACCCTGTTTTGCCTGAAAGCAGAGCAGAGATGTGTCCACGACCACACCTGAACTGCTCCAAGCGCTGATGCCAGGAGGCCAGGCTGGAGCTAAGCTGAAACAACCCCCCCAAGACCCCTACGGCGTTGACGTCAGGTTCTTCATTAACAACTGTTTTGAGCTAGAGATCTACTTATATTGGGCCACAATACTTGCTAATGTAGCCAGAGCCATTCAGCCTTTTAAGGCCCTTTTACGCTGTCAAAACAGCATGGAAGGGGCCTCCGTGCATTAGAAACCAGGCCCAAGGCACTCAGCAGTTGAGTATCAGTCTTCTGTTTTTTACATGAATAGTCCCATTGAAGTGAATGAGTTTATTCATTCAAGTGAGGCAAGTAAAATTTGGGCCATGGTGTGCACTTTGTGTAAAAATATCTGCAAAGATTTACAGTATTCCCACACACAGATAAGATTATCCTCGGCCAATTTTACCTCCTCCTTGTCTTGCACAGTGACCCAATTTCCCGAGCCGATAGAGGGATGTATCTCGCAGCGAGCAGCGCCGGACATGGCGGGACTGGAGTTCAGCGGGCCAGCTTTTCCAGCATTAGTCACTAAAATACTACCATCGTGCTTGTTTTGATTAATATATCAGAAATGTGGGCATGTTTTAGACAGGATGTACTTCAGTGACATTTTTAAGTGGTCACAGCACCATTTCTGTATCTGTTAACGCGGGGAATCTCATTTTAATGAGGAATTGGGCTCAAAGTATTTGAGGCTGTCTCTTTAAGTCTCCTCAGTAATACTGAGCACACAGATTTGAAAACCCAAAGGACTTTTTTTTTTTTTTTCTAGAAAATCACTATTTATTTAACATATGATAACTCTGTTATGAAATTTTAGATTTAGCAGGCTATCCACTGTATGTTATTTAAGAAGCAACTAACTAGGGACTATTAAGAACATATTGATTGAGTTATAAGAAATATGTAATAAAGACATATTTGGTTACATAACAATTAACTCTGCATCAGTGTGTTTTAAGAGGCAGATGGTATTTATTTAACACATAGTAAGTATCTTCTGAAATCTAAATTAAATTGGAGAAACTTAATTTACCTAAAAATGATTATGGGCTCAAAAATTCCAAATTAATTTTCCGAGCTTCATGTAAGTCCTTTTCACACATAGTGAACAAAAGGATTCAGTTGCAAAACTGCAATTAAGGCAATCACTGCTCAGAGCACAAGACCTCTCTTTATCAGCTCCTAATACCATTTGATTACCCTCCTTGTATTAATCTGCAATAAAGGTGGAAAATCCCCTCTGAGCAGAAAAGAACAGCTATCTGCCTATGGGGATAAAGCGCCAGCTGCCCACTGGAATGGCCATGGTGTCCCAGCAGGGCTGAAAGGAGCTTGATCCCTGCTGGGGACAGTGGTTTTCAAGGTGCTCTCACTGAACAGAGCAGCAGTTGCTGAGACAGCTCTTTGGGCACTAATATGCTTGTAAATTCGGGCTCCTGTGATATGTGCTCCTACAGTCCTGAAGGACACACAGTGTTTGTTCTCCGTAAAATAACAAAGCAAAAAGTGGAGAAGAAATGCAAATGGGGAAGGTGAGGTAACGGCAACGCGAGAAGGTCAATCATTTAGGAGGTTCTCTGCTAGGACTCCAGTAGCTCCTATGGCTCATCCAAGTGCCATTTAAGAGTATTTAGATGAACTACCTGGTTGCTCAGGTCATCCTGGGATAGGGTTGCTCCAGCTAGGAACAACAAAGCGGTGCAACTCGTGTCCAGAGCCCTGAACTCATTTAATTTGTATTGATAGGAGGAAGCTGCACGCCCATCCGACATGAACACACGTACTCTGACCGACATGCTCTGCTCAGGGGGCAGCGAGACACCACTTGCATGATACTTAAGCGTTTCAGGTCTTTGACTCTGCCTTATTCCACTCCCATCTCAGACCTGCAGCTTGGGGAAGGTGCTGGCACTGGTCCGTCTCCCTGGACATGCCAACTCCTTGCCCTGTGAGAATCCACTGCCCATGAGCTCCGTGTCACCACGGGAGCAGAAACAAGATTCACTTTGCCCTTGCAAAAGGAAGGTGCAAGAGGAGGAGGGGGAAGGAGCAGGCAGAGCTTAAGCCCACAAGTATTTCTGAGGAGCAATTACAGCAGGAATCACCGGGCCAGAACAGTTGATTGTAAATTCCTGCCATAACATACGGAAAAAGATTTGCCCTTTACATGGCAAATCAATGGCCCTCAACCGAGTGCTACAGTCAGAGAAAGGAAGAGCTAAAAACAGATCAATAACCTCCTCAGTACGAACCAATTTAGGAAGGAGCCTTAACCCAGACTGAGCACAGCACGTGACAAATCTGTGCTCCTGGATTGGGGACCCAGCTTGTTCCCCAATTTCTCCCCTTCCATTCAGTCCAGTGGAAGAGTGCAGAGCAGTGATCACCTTTCAAAGAAGTGCCCGTCAATGGGTGGAAACCACTCCAGGGTGACTGAGGTGGAGGTCCGAGCCACGATCTGGGGGGCAATTGCAATGGGAGCCGGTTTCTTCACAGGTTGCCAGCTCTGATAGACCAGGTCCAGGTAGCAGTGCATCCTGGCCACTTGGTTGGGCGTGAAGGAGTCGGTGCAGTCATCATCTGAAATGAAAACAGAAGCTACATTAGCCAGGCAGGAGATAAGGTGGGGTGACAGAAAGAATTATGACCCGGTGACTGGCAGCTTCTTGCATGGGATGAGTTCTTGCAGCACTCAAAAGTTAATGGCCTGTGAACAAATTAGCGCAGTCATCACTTGAGGAGGCAGGTGGAAGGAAACAAAAGCTAAAAAGGAAAAAATATATCAATAAACATTCTCTGTCTCTGGTCCAGGATACACGTGAAGCACCTAGAGATCATCCCCAGCTGAGAGAGAGACACGTGGAGATGAAGAAACAGAAAGCCTCAGTGCAGCACCTTCTGGTCAGAACTGGGGCTACCAGGGGACCTCTGGGCTTAAAGGAATTTCATGTCTGAAAGAGTATCTCTGAGAGAGGATAGCAGGGCAATGGCTAGCTGCTACTACAGTAAAGCACTGAAGCATGCAAATTGTCTGCAATACGTTTTGACAGATTTCTTAATATGGAATAATTTTTTTAAAGTTCTTAAATTTTCTAATGAAGAAATAAAAATGCTCCGAAAGATCAATTTTTTTAAAAAAATCATTAAAACCACTGGTTAAAAATTTAAACCTTCATTGTAGTAAAACAACTTTATTTCTGTTAAAAATTGCCCCCATTACCATTACGATTCTAAGCCCTTTCTGAACTTTTCACAAACATTGTTGAGATTTCAAATTCCTTTTTCATTCAAAATGGAGAAATAATTTCACTGGAAAACTTCCCATAAATATCCATTTCTCATTCCATCTGTTTCCCACAAACATGGTTTGGCAACAAGAACACATCTAGTGCCCTCTGAACACCAAACAACTTTACAACTACAGCGCCCCGGGAGCAGCAGAAAATGACTATTTCTCTATTGTGCAGATCACAGAAGGAATAAATATGTTGTGCAAAGTCACCCAGAAAAGCTCTGCTGAAGAACTTATTGCTAGCACTCTAACCATTTTTTTTCTGGTATTCTTCCCATCAGATGAAAAACTCTTGAAAACACAGCATGTTTCTTCACATGTGCCTGCAGAGTTCCCAGCCCAGTAGAGCCGAGTCCTATGTGGGATCTCCCCACGCTGGTGCCCTGCAAACAACCATCACGGCTTTGCACAGGTCAAGTAATGATACACTTTTCTGTGACCAAGCAGGTGACCAGAGGCTGTTCAGGGAGCTGCTCGCCTGCAAGTCAGCAGTTCAATATTGTAGCAGTTACTAGATGCTCTGATATCTCCAAGTCTGTGCCCTGTGGAACTCAAGAGGAAGGAAAAAAATACAAATTTGTTCTAAAGAGAAGTGTGAATTTGCTGGCTAATTTAAAACCTCACCACATCTTCCCTGAGATGCAAGCGAAAGGAGACAGCTTCAGCTGGGATCCTGCTCAGATTGCAGCCCCAAATGCAGTCCTACCACAGCAAGGAGACCACAGCTTCCGTGTTCTCTCCTAATTCCAGGAGCAGTGAACCTCTCCTCATCAAACATGCACAGCAGAGAGACACACACTGCCGACTTGGAAGTACCTACAGATCCCTGGGGATATGCAAAGAGCTTCTTTAATATGACAGCACTGGATTTCCTCAATAATTATCGATGGTCTATCCCTGAGCAGGCTGTAAAAGCCATAAATATTCCTCACGGAAGCCCAGAAGGAGACAAAGGCCCTTAATAGCCATCATAAAGGGCCAATAAAATACATCTAGGACAAAGAGTGTGACAATGGCACAGGAGAAAGATGACCTGCATTCTCAATCTGTGCGACCAGCAGCGCAGGCTGAGTCCTGGGGGCGGGGAAGGGAGGAGAGCCGAGGGTATCCCACTTGATCGCTCGCTTTTAAGAAAGGTTCAAGATCCTTAGATGAAGTAATAATCAGATAAGCCCAAGAGACTTTCCTGGGATGATCATTCCAACAGAATTCAGAAGCAGAATTCCTGCTGACTTCACAAAGAGTCATGTAAAAGACTAACTTATCTTTTCATTTGGGAGCACCATGCCTATTTGCACTTGTAAAAATAATTTACAAGTCCAATTTCTCACACTTCTTGATCTTCTGGAGGTTGGGACTTGTTACTTCAGGGAAAGAAAAATTACCCTGTAAGTCGGTGCTTTGCTGCAGAGCTGCGTGTAACCGGACAGACAAACACAATACCATCAAGCTGGATACGAACAGCAAAACAGAAAGGAAAGAAAGGTGATGTTTAGAGCTGTGTGACCTCAACCTAGACGTTTCAAAGGTATTTCTGCAGCAATTTGATATCCTGATAGATTTTTATTCCATTGGCAACAACAGAAAAGCAAACAGATTCATGCATGAGCTCTAGAGATGCCTATCATGTTGCTTCACTTAATTTTTCAAGAAAAAAAAAACAAACAATAAAAAGAGAAAGTTTGTGCTCAGAACCCCAGCACATATGGTTCCCAAGAGCAGACAGGGGTCTCGAGGGTCTGCCTCTGTCCCAGCTCTGGAGAGAACTGGCAAGGCAGGTTCTCTTTGGAAGAAGAGACCCCAGCGTTTTGAAAGCAGCCCGCTCCACCCCTACTCACAGACACACAAGCAGATTTGGCGGGGGGATGTTGTCACCTGAAGCGGCACTGACTAATTGGTGACACGTTCCCAGGAGGCTGCATCAGGCAGGAAGGCTGCCTGCCCCACAGCATGCACCAAAGTGCCTGACAGGCTGCGGAGCTGACTCAGTGCATGTGTGCTTGTCCCCCAAAACACCCTCTAAACAAATTGAGAAATAAAGAGAAAACTAAGCATCAATTTTAGCTGGTGCCATGAAGGGCATAAAAGCATTTCTGTTATAAATCATTTCAATCTGTGCCCCAGATGACATAAACCACTTTGCTTCTCCACAGTTTTATTACAGAATAAGCACTCCTATGACCTTTTGAGTGGGCAATCTCTATTTTCGCCTGGAGCATAAGGGTGCCCTTCAGTGGCTCGAAGTATATTGGTCACCTTTAAAATGTTGTTGATGCTGTCAGCTCAATGTCACAGACCTCCGTCACAGCTAGACCCTGTGGACCCAAAATAAGGGGAAATAGGAGCCAAGGTATTACCTGTTCATTCTGGGAAATAACAGGGGATCCTTCAACTCCCCTTGAACTTCCAGGGCTACAGCAAGGACCCCATGTCACTCTAGTCTCATGGGCAAGGGTCACAGGAGCTCCTGCCCTCTTTGCACTATGTCCTGTTGGTGGGAGGGCCATGAACCAGCACCCCTGAGCATCCCAGCTGTGCCCACAGATGCCTGCAGAGTTTACCATACTGATACAGAGCCCCAAAGGTGGCTGAACTCCCAGCACAAACCAGCACAGCATACTGGTAGTCTTTGACCAGAGGAGCAATCCTGAGCCAGGTACTACCCCAGCATTCACACACCAGTGATGGAACTCAGATGTGGGTGATTCTAGTGGAACCACACAGTCTCCAAATCAAACAATACACATGGGGTTTGAATGGACACCTGGAAGGATCATTAGGATCTCATTAGATGTCTAACTATCACAGGTTTGTCCTACAGCCTTGGGGTACCAATATTCATCTGACATTCAATATCTTCTTGGAAGAGGGTAAATCATCTCTGAACTTGGAGTTTTCAAAGAAGATCCATAGATCAGGCATCCAGATGCAAGGGAAATAGGGTGGCAAATTTGCTGTAGAGCCCTTAGAAGTTGGTTTTTTTTAATGCTTATCTCATTTCTTCCCTCCCCCAAACCTTCTGCCTGGTCATCACAGGAACCTACATCAAGCTGGGGAGAACTGGGAAAAAAACAACAGGAGAACTGGAAGGGATCCTTCAGGCTGTCAGGTTTGATCCCTCATCAAACCTGGTCCTGAACCAATGGACACATAGGTCAGCATAAAGCCCCACATGAAAGGGACTGTAGAAACCAGAGGTGAAACTGCTACTCTTTGGTTTTGCCCAAGCACAGACACCACCAGCAAAGGGCAGAAGCCCCATTACCTGCATAGCTCATGAAGTTGCTGAACGGCGTGTTTAGGAAACTGTGGAAGCCGCATGTGTCATTGCCAGGTCCAGGATCCCCGCACAGCTTGTGCTTAGGAGCAGGGTTGGTGTCACTGCAGAGGTCCCCGGTCTCAAAGGAGGGCTCTGTTTCCATGCACGGATCGCTGCAGGAGAGGATTTCTGAGATTCCCCGGAAGACGTGATAGAGCCCCAGGCTGTGCCCAATCTCATGGATCATCGTGTGTGTGTGGCCAGGGATTCCATAGAAGGAGGGATTCAGCACAATGCCACCTGCAAGAGAAAAAGAGAACAGCTTCTGTGTTGGTCTTGTCTTCCCCAGGCCAGCAAGAGAAAGGGACAGGAAGACAATCCAAAGGGCAGATCCACCGGCAGTTCATCGGATCCTCTATAGCACAGACCACTTTTTGCACAATCAAGCACAGGTTTCATCTCCCCCTAAATCTAGGGCTGCAAGTGTGAATAACTGTGGGACAAAGCCCAACATCCTAAACCAAAAACCCAGTGACAATCTGTCTTTCACCTGAATATGCTCAGTTTGCTTTGCTAACTTGGAGAAAAATCATACATGTGATTACTTCATACTATGCAATTTCAAATAACTGAGTCATAGAATCATCATTCAGGTTGGAAAAGACCCTTGAATGTCCTTGAAGAGAATGATAGGACAAGGGACAATGGGTGCAAGCTGGAACACAGGAGGTTCCACTTCAATATGAGGAAAAATTTCTTCACAGTGAGGTTGACTGAACACTGGCAGGGGCTGCCCAGGGAGGTTGTGGAGTCTCCGTCTCTGGAGACATTCCAAACCCGCCTGGAGGCGTTCCTGTGTGACCTGTTCTAGGTGTTCCTGCTCCGGCAGGGGGATTGGACTGGATGAGTTTTCAAGGTCCCTTCCAATCCCTGAGATTCTGTGATTGTGATTCAGCCCCCAATGAGTGTAAGCAATGCATTTGGTACCCAGAGTCGAACAAAACACAGCAGGAGCACTCTCTGTGTGTTATTCCAGCGGGTAAAGAAATTACAGAAGCCTATTAACCTCTAAAACCAGCCTAAAAATGGCAGTAGGTTGCGCCACTATTTGCAAACTAACGGCTGGGCAAAGGCAGCAGCAATGACCCGGGGCTGGAACAGTTTTTGCGGGGTGTGCTTTGAAGTGAACTGTCAGAAACGCGCTCTGTTCATACACCCAGAGAAGCCCGGCGTGATCCCAACTGCGGACTCCGCTCATGAATATGCATGTCCAATGTGTCCAAAAATATGAAATCCCGGAATGTGACAATTCTAAAAGAACCACACGGTTGTTAACTGTGCACAAAGCAAAGCAACGGTGGGGTTTTTTGTTGTATGAATTATGGGAGGTGTAGATAAGCAAACAGTAAATTAGTGAGGCTTTACAGTATATTGAATTAATCATAAGAATTGTATTTTTAGCTCAGCTAGATAGATTTACCTTTGGATTTATGATATGCTTCGTATTTTCTTTATTTAGCTTGTTGACCTCAACTTTTCCAAGCCTTTTATTCAAAACTGTTTGTGTATACTGCCTACCATGAGAATGGGAGACTGCTTTGTAAGAGTTAGAGTGGGAAAATAAATCTCGGGTATGGCATACTAATAATTTGGTGACAACAAGGAGAGAAAAGGTTTTGGCAGGAGGAACTTTATCAGTGACTGTAGCACAGGGAAGATGAGATCACCGGTGTCTGGCGCCCTATAGATTCTTCCTGCTCATCTGCCTGGAGACTTGGTTGCAACAACCATGGAATTAGAAGAAAATAAGACCAAGAAGATCTTAAGAAGTCATCTAAATTCCACTCTCAAACAATACAGGGCCAATTAGGTCTATACCATTCCTCACACATATTGGCCTAATGTCTCTTCACAACCCCTGATGACATGACTGCCCCAGCAATCAATTCAGCACTCACTATCCTTACAGCTGCAAGGATTTAACTCACATCTAATCTGAATTGATTTTCTGGCAATTTAAGTTCACGGCTTCAAGTCCTGCCTCACACGGATACGAAGAACAGAAGATTCTCCTCCCCTTTCATCAGCTTTTATGAGATTGTCATCATCCTCACTTTAGGCTCTTTTCCTTCTGTCTGAGTAACTGTAATCCATTCAAACTCTCCTTGTAGCTCAACCCTTTTTCTCGACCTCCCTGATGGTTGTACTCCTTTGGTTTTCACCAGTTGTCTCAGGGTTTCCTCCATGCACCGTGTCCAAACACAATGCAGTATTCCAGCTGAAGTTCTGTCTATGCTGAAGAGAGAGGAAGCACCACTTTGGATGTCTTGCAAGGACATGTGCACCCATAGCAACAGAGAAACAACTTTCCCTTGTGCACAGGCACGTGTGACTACACACACACAGAGTAGAGAGGAGTCACAGGGACATGTACAAATACATAAGATACACAGGCTGCCCAGAGAGCTTGAGCCTGCCCCATCCCTGGAAGGGTTCAAGGCCAGGCTAGATGGGGCTTGGAGCAACCTGGTCTGGTGGGAGGTGTCCCTGCCCAGGGCAGGGAGGCTGGAACTTGATGACCTTTAAGGTCCCTTCCAACCCAAACCATTCTATGATTCTGTACAGTGCTAAAAAAAATGAACTGCAAATTTAAATACAGACACAAAGGAGTGAAGAAAATCAATCACGCTGCAACATCACGCCTATTATGCCACATGCGGCATCTGCACATCCCTCTCACAGCTCCGAACTGGTCCTTTACGCTCAATCCCCACAGGCCCAATTAATTGTCTACAGACCTACTAGTATGCAACCCACATGCTCCTTGCATCCCTCTCTCCGTTTCATACAATACATGCTCTGAATCCTTTGGTGCTTGAGGTCTACCCCTGCGGAGCCATTTACACCCAGCGAGCACCCTGTGATATTGTTTTCTGGGGGTCTCTTTCCCAAAGACACTTCCAGGGTTTGTTTTCCAATGGCAGGAATATCGGTGCAATTCCTCAGCGGGATGTGCCTTCAAAATAAAGGCTGGGTAAATGGTTTTGGCATTGGAGAGCCCCAAGGCAGCTGGAGAGGGAGATTTTCTTTTTGCCTTTGTTGAAAATTTATATTTTTCACAGCTGTCAAGAATCTAAATCAATTGCAGTTTTACAGAAAAGATAAACTCCCTCACCCAGACAATCTCTATCCCAGCCTTTAGATCTGCACCACAGGACATATTTCATATTTTTTATTAAGTACATATTGGATTTATAGAAGAGAGTAAAAAAGATTAAAGATGAATTCTTACAGACCAAGCACAGGTCTGGGAGGGCTAATATGACAGGAAATTATGGCCATTATTTATTTATTTTTACTTTTTTTCCACTGCAAGTCAACTTTAAACCATTGGGTAATGTCTTTTTTTCTCGTGAGATCTTTTTTTTTTTGGTCAATGAATTCTGTCAATACGCTGCAGGAGCTGGATTTAAATTGTTTTGCTCAGGCATGATGTTGACAATTAGCTTAACGAAGTGACAGAAGAACTCATCAGGGCTTTGGGTGAGCCCCAGCCCTCTTGCAGAAGGTTTCTCTTGGCGCTATGGAGCTCTCCCCTTGTTCTCTGCTCCCTTCCATGGCAACACCAGGGGAAGCTGTGAAAATACTCAGTTAGGGAAGAATCAGCTACATTACAGCCTTATTTCAGTCCAGCAGTGGCATTAGGGATGATGTTTCCCACCAGCAACTCACACTGTTGCACAACCAGAAGCATAGAGAGTGACTGTGGGGCTAATGCAGGAGAAGGGGGTTGTGGTGCTACAGAGTGACGGAAATCACATCTGCGCAGGTGCTGGTCCATGCTGGGGTTAATATCTACCTTTGCTTTTGCCAGGAGATGCCATGGGGAATGCTCACTGGCAGGCATTTACTGCACCTTCGTGTTTGGGTACTCCCAGCAGAAGCCCATGGAGATGGGGCTGGAGGCGAGTCAAGAGTGGAAGTGGCTTCACTTCCAGCCCAGCTCGGCAGGAGACTGGATTTAAATTTAAATACAGTGTGTCAGTGCCGGTCCTTGGGAAGGGAAGTTTGCTCACGCTTCTTCCAGAGCAGCTGTGGAGCTGGATGTCGTAATGAAATGTTTACTAACTGAAGTAGGGCAGCCAGCTCCACGGGCTTGGCCTGACCATGGAGCCTCTGTCAGCTATGGAGACAGGTGACTATAAAGAGCTATTAACATCTAGGGTTTGTGGTAACGTATTTTTTAAGATATAAAAAGCCTCCCTGACTGATGCTCAAGTTGTAACTCCGCTCTCATCATATACTCTAGAATAACAAACACCGTATTTTGCTCTGCTCACATAGCTTTACATTTGCCACAACTTTTCTGTTTTGCACAGTGTGAGGTTGGGTGACATAAAAACCAGCTGAAGCAGTCTTTCACCAGCTGAACTTGGCTGAAACTGGACTTCACTTCCAGCCCAGGAAGCTCTGGAGAAATATCTGGAAAACTTGTGAGAATCCCTGCTCTTATATGATGACCAGATCAGGTCTGCTGCCCGAGGGCAGTTTGTGCAGTTAAGTAGATCCAGACTCACTCAGTGCCTCCTGAACCTTTTGAGGTTCATCTGGCATTTTGCAAGGAGCACAGGTTCAGTGGCCACTGCAGGTGTCAGGGCAACAAATCACGTGGGAGGTTGCCCAGCTCCATCTGGATCCCTGGGTTCCAGCAGCCTCACTCGGCAACCTGTCTATGAGACATGCAGAGCAATCTGTGGGGTGGTGGACTCACCCCAGTTCCAGCAAAGGGGACGTCAGAAATGCAATCTCAGCAATTTGCTCTTTTGCACATTGGCAGAGAAAAATAGAAGAAAATGTTATCTCTCATCTGTGAGGACCATTAATTGAACGCTCACTAAGAAATGAACTACAGATCAGAATGTAACAGGATAAGGTTAAAAATTCACTTCTGTCTAGCATCCCCCCACCTATCCCCCCAATCCTCTTCGCAAAGTGCTCCCATGGAGAGAATGCCCTGCAAAGTAGCTTCACTTAAAAGGTGAAATACTTTCAGCCTGACATCATCTACAAATACCATAATATGCTTTGGGTTTATAACCTAATATTTTCCTGGTTGTGAGCCAGTATCTGGGAATCGTGAAATACTTTTTTTCCCCTGACTATATATTAGAGGAATGATAAGAAATCAGAACAGAGCCTAACGCATACTTGTCTTTCCTTCTTAGCACCTCAAAAGAATGCTTTACAAAGAAGAAACATCTTTATCACTCACCTAGATGCATCAAGGCTTCCTTGTCCCAAGGCCAAGTTGCCACTCCAGCCAGCTCTTCCTCAGAGGAGTTGGCAAAGAAGATGTTGAGGTGCGTGGATCCATCCAGTTTGAGTATGTTCTTCAGTTCATTGACATCCAAGTACGCTCTGTAGAAAAATAAAAGCTTGGGTTTTTTTTTTCTAGAGGTGACACAGAAAGCAACAAAGCATTAAAGAAGTGCTGCAATCCCAGCAAAGATCTTGTAATATCCTGCATATCAGGCACCTGAAATATTTTAATAACCCACTCCCAAATTTCAATTACTTTGCATTGACAGCGTGAATCTCATCTAAGGACTTCAGGCCATTGATTAACTAAGACCACAAAATCCAAGGTAAATACACAAAGCTGTCCCCATTCCTAAGGTAAGTACAGGAATCTATTTATTATCAATGAATTAATACGGTAAATAAATCTTTTTATACCAGCAGTTACCTTGCACATTTCCTGGAAGCTGTTTATCACTGTTACCTCTAATATTCCTTCACAATAACAAGTTTCAGGCTGGCACAACAACTAACGCCAGCTCACCAAGTTCCTCCTTGAGCACTTCTGCCGAGATGTGCATGGTCTACTCCAGACGTAGGACAGGTGTTTGAGAATTGCTACTTCCAGCGAGTGACGTTGTGCCAAGAGAACTCCTTGCACGAGACCTCCAAAGGAGTGGCATCACACCATGGTGTAAATTCCTAAGGCTCCCCAGGCCTCTCCTTCCTCCCTTCCCCAGGTGAGCAGATTAGATTTTGGGATGTCTGGAGGTCACAGAGCAATCTCCTTGCAGGCTAGTAAAGCCAATCCCTTAAGCTTGATGGGTGTTGGAAGTACTTTCAAAGCAGTAGATTTGGTCAATACTTTAATACAGGAGCTACTGTTGAAGCGTGTACCATGGTGTCCCACTGCTTTCAGTGGCACCACGATGGTCTAGCTGGATGGTCTCCAGTAAAGCTGGAGAAAGTGAAGCATAAGAGTAAACCCATTAGTTCTCCATTTCCACCTCACATTGTCTTTTGATATGAAGTGTTGTACTAACCCAAGAGCTAAAACATGGACAGGTTGTTCTATCTTCACCTGACAGATGGAAACAACAGAGAGAGAGATCACACAGAGTCAAGCACAGTTGACCAGCTTGTAAGGGAGGGACACCATGATGGTCTCGAGCAGGTTGATTCCTGCTTCCTAAAGCCCCCCTTGCCATGTGGATAGGCTCATGTAGCTCTCACAAACCAAACACACTCACATTAAGTTAGCAGGGTTCCTCACATACTTTGCAAGGCTTTCATTCCCAGAAGGGTGAAGAAAAAATAGGGGAGCTGGCTCAGCACCAAGATCTTTCTGTCCTTCCCTGGAGGACTCCCCAGTGGAAAATGCATTCATATTTCCACAATAGCTTCCCCTGCCACTTGCTGAAGTCATTGCCTCCAAAATAGTTCATGGCTGGGTGTCCCCAGGCCCTCGCTGACTCATGGAGGAAGACGTGCTCTTTGGGGACACCAGTGGAAGGGTATGTTTCCATTCCATACAGCGTTTATCTTCCAATCCAATGTGGATGACATCCTGAAGGACAGGTCACCACTGTGACCCTTTACACATTTCTCATCTCTCCACGGTTCCCAACACATCTATGGAAAATACACAGATCCCTCCCTTGGCTCCTCAGGCTTGCTCCACATGTGTTTGCACAACGTCCTGAGGCTGCGCCTGATTGATTTCCAGGATCTTCTTTGTGCCTTTGACAGCATCCTTTCTAAACATGGGCTCATGCCTACACGTATCCACGAGCAATAGTTGGAAATTGCATGTGAGAGGTGACATGTGTCTCCAAATGCCCATTGGGGGAATATGTGAGGAGGACGTGTGCGTGTGGAGGGGATGATGTGTTACCCGTGCGGCAGCATCAGCAAAAGACAGTGAGCAAACGAGGAAGAGAAGGTGGGAGTGATGTGATACATCGAGCAGGAGGGAGCAGGACAGAAGCAGAAGCGTTGAGTACCTCTGAGCAGGAAAATGTGTGTTCTGTATGGCAGTGGGGAGGGATGGCCCCACTGCCTGTACTGGGACTGCGGTTGTTGACTCTGGATGCAGACACCTTACGGCCCGTGCAAATCCCCATAGGAGTAACTATAATCAAACTCCCCTCTTGAGATTACCATTTTTATCCTCGCTCTTCTCTTATGGTTTCAAATAATCTAAACTAATATTTCTTTATTCTCAGCTGTCTCTTTGCTTATTGTTTACACAATATGATTCCCATTTATATCCTCAGTGCGTGGCCATAATCACTCTCTCACTCGCACACAGACCTTGTGCTCCAACATCTCAGGCTGTTTTGTACAGGGATTATTACTGCAGACAACATCCAGAGCAGACAGCATTTAACTAATTGGGCAGTGATGTCAGTGCACTGCCGAGACTGAACTCATGGTTTGCGTCAATCCACCATACTAAGTCAATTGGACTTGGGTTTATAGTATTTCTCTGACCACTCATCTTCTGATCGTCAATGAGAGCTTGCAAATAAGCAGAATGCAGAATCACAGAATGGATAGAATTGGAAAGGACCTCAAAGGTCATCCAGTTCCAACCCCCTGCCCTAGGCAGGGACACCTCCCACCACACCAGGGTGCTCAAAACCCCCTCCAACCTGGCCTTGAACCCCTCCAGGGATGGGGCAGCCACAGCTTCTCTGGGCAACCTGGGCCAGGCTCTCACCACCCTCACAGCAAACAGTTTCTTCCCCAGATCTCATCTCATCTCCCGTCTTTCAATTTAAAACCATTATCCTCATCCTGTCACTCCAGTCCCTGGTTAAGAGTCCCTACCCATCTCTCCTATAGGCCCCCTTTAGAGACTGGAAGAACCGCTAAGGTCTCCCTGGAGCCTTTTCCAGGCTGAATAACCCCAACTCCCTCAGCCTGTCCTCACAGCAGAGGGGCTCTAGCTCTCTGAGCATCTTTGTGGCCTCCTCTGGACTCGCTCCAACAGGTCCATGTCATTCTTGTGCTGAGGACCCCAGAGCTGGACGCAGTGCCCTAGGTGGGGTTTCACAAGAGCAGGGTAGAAGGGGTAGAACCCCTTCCCTGGCCCTGCTGGCCACGCTTCTTTTGATGCAGCCCAGGCTGCGGTGGGCTTTCTGTACTGCCAGGGCATTTGACTATATTCAAATGGTGTAAGAACAGAACACAAAGAGGAGTTTTAGCAAAGGTTCTGTGCAGGAGTAGATGTAAACAGCACACGCTCAGGAGGAGCCCCTTCATCAAAGCAGTCAGGAACCCCCAACACATCAACACACTGGAGCATTCGGCCCTGGGAAATCCCTGGTGAGTGTGTGAACACGTGCCCGCGTGTGCGTGCGTGAACCGAGGTGTGAGCGTGTAAGCGGGGGCCAGGTCTGTGCACACACGCGAGACAGCCAAGAGCTTGTGTGCGAAGGAACTGGCGGTGAGTGTGTGTGTAAGAGATAAAAAACACGAGCTGGAATTCCACCCTCTCCTTCCTCCCCATGTTTCTAATAACCTCCCATCCCTATCCATCATCACCGCATTCCTACACTCAAGGAGGCATAAATTAACTACTTTTGCAGTTCATGTCCAACTACGTAGCCGCAGGCAGCAGACCCAACAGTTACCAGGTCAAAACAGTTTTCAGTTATTGCCTTGGACGAGGCCGACTCCCCCCTCTGCTGCCGCGGCTGCTTTGTTATCAGCCCAGACTATCTGACCCAGCGCAATCCGTGAGCCTTGCTTACACTTCTCAAGGTTATGTGGGTCCCCTGATAGAGGACATAATGTCTGTCACATGGGCTCGTGCCAAAGAGAGCCAAAGAGCCCAGCCTTTCCAGCACTGCCAAACTCGCATTTCAAAGACATGAGTGCAGTCTTGGAAAGGGATCAAAGCCTTTCCAACTGTCATTAGAATATTTCCTTTATGCATCTCTCCGTGAGTGCCAGCAACATATTTCATAAAATTCATTGGCTCGAGATGGTACCTCCAATATAAACCTGAATGGGGGGAACTGTCGGGGCAAGTCCCTGTGGAAAACAAAACAAAACCCAAAGCACAACAAAACATATGTAATTCCTGTGATGGCAAAAACATACGATGCTGTGAGCGTGCCTTGCTCAAGAAAACTTAATGAGCCTATTAGTGCATCATAAATGTCTCCTTTGCTGGAATCTGTTTTAGACATAGAAATTCTATGGGCTGTTTAAGGCCATTTGGGACACCAAATCATATCAGGCAATGTGCACATTCCCACCCAGATCTGTTCATCAACTTACTTGTCCAACTCACAGCTTTGGTTTGCTTTTTTTTCTTCCACAGCAGCACAAACAGTCCTGTGAAACTGTACCCTGGAGCAGCTTGCCCTTTCCCAGTAAGACATGGACTCAGTGAAACAACCTATCATCAGTAATAGGTATCCCGTAGGGTGCTTCAGTTTCAGTCTGATGGAGTCGGTGTCTCCCAACTGCCCTGCCCTCCCATCAGTCACCGAGGAGCCATTACCCCCCTGCCTGTCTCATTTCTCAAGCCCCTCTCCTGTCCATTTGAGCTGTGGCTTCACTGCAGCAGGACCAGTCCCCAGATGGCAAGGTGAAGCCCCCAGTCCGTAGTTCCATCTGCCCACTGGGACCACTGCAAGGAGTTCCCCTCTGAGGAGTACCTGAATGGGCTACAGGAAGTCTGGAGAGGGTCTGTTTACAAAGGCCTGCAGTGACAGGATGAGGGGCAATGGCTTCAGGCTGGAGAAGAGCAGATTTAGATTGGACATCAGGAATAGGTTCTTTCCTCTGAGGGTGGTGGACCACTAGGACAGGTTGCCCTGGGAGGTGGTTGAGGCCCCTTCCCTAGAGATATTCAAGGGGAGGCTGGAGGACACCCTGGGCAACCTGGTCTAGTTGAGGGTGTCCCTGCTAACTAAGGGGAGGTTGGACTAGATGACCCTAGAGGTCCCTTCTGGCCTGGACCATTCTATGATTCTATGACTATGATTCTGCCCAGCCTCAGCCCCAAAGACACACCCAGCCACAAATCTCTGCCACTTCCCTACAAACACATTTGGCAATGGCTTTTAAACTCGGTTGTTATCAGGTCTAATCATACTGAATCTGGACTTTCTGACTGGAGTCAAGCAGTTTTGTAACTGGGTTGGAAACTCTTCCTGCCCCGTTTCCCCCCAGGTCAGAGTGTGGCTTTTCCTGATGTGGCTGGGGTGCAGCCTCTTGCACTGGCGGTTGGTTTTTGCAAGGAACACGGAGCCTTCCAGCCCTTATTGTTAGGAAATGTTTTCTACTGTTTGCTCTGAGTTATTCTCTATTTGACTTTGTTTTGTTTTTTTCCTTCAAAGACAAGTGTCACTTTACAGCAAGAAAACAAACAGGGTACTTAAGGGATTATTTGCAAGATCCCACCCAAACCCAGAGTAGGAATTTTGCTATCTGCTCACTGGGGAGTGCGGGCTTCAACTGCCTGATGAGTTTGTTAGGAATAAAAGGCACTGCATTTCATCATTAAAAACAAAAACCAAACCCAACCAAACCCAAATCAAAAATGCCAGCGTCTTCTGAATTGGGAAGTCGGCTTCGAAGTGTCTCCATTTTATCTCTTGACACACAAAGTCCTGTCCTTTACCCAGCAGGTTCAGCACGTGGCAGGACAGAGTAAATCTGCTGCAATCATAGGGATCCACTACATGACTCCTTCCTGAGACTCCGTGTTTCTGCTTTCCTTTGAGGTTCCCAAAAGAGCTGTCAGCCCAGCTTAAACCAAGGTACTCTCTTTAGCAGACAAAGAGAAAGCTTTTCTGGACAGCCCTGGCAACAGATCCAGGTGTGGTCCCCACCATGGTGTGGCTGGAGAAGTCTCAGTGGTGTCCCTTGGTCCCTCCAGCTCTGACCTTGGCACCAGGACTGTCACTAACCATTTAGATCAGCAAAGACCACAGCAGCTGGGATGTGGGCAGGCACCCACCAACTCTCTGTCCCATTTGTTGCAGCAACGTGGGGGACCGAACGTTTTAGGGTGCTGCGTCTACCTCAAGATTTTCGGTGTCTGCACTGAACAGCAAGGACTGCTTTGAGCCCAAGGGTGTTCTTCCTGAAGATAATGGCAAGACCTTCAGCAGCACTGAAAGCTGACCTCGAAATGGGGGCATTTGGCACAGGCACACAATTGTAATTTACCTTTTCCCCCTGTGATTTCTCAGTCTTGGGTGGTTAGACATAGAACCCAACTGTCGGAGACGCTGCTGCCAGTGTATAAACAGCCTTTCGCTTTCTGTCATGGAGTCCCAGAGAAAAAACAAGTCTGGAAAGGGTGTCCAGAGCCATCGCTGCTAGCCCTCCATCCCAAGAGAGAGGCAGCTCTAGATGTCACACCAGGTAAATTCTTACCCAGCTCACACTTAACAGCACACATGTCACTGCCCCAGCAGCCCATGTTTCAACCCCTTTATGCCCAGGAAGCTTTTTCTGAAGACCTACCTGATTTTTTTAGCTGCAATAGATGTGCATGATGCATGACTCTGTGCCATTGCCCACTGACAGGGAGATTAGGTGATTCCCTTCTGTCCTACCCAACCTATTACTTATTGGAAAGCTTATTATATCTCCTGAAAACCACCACATTTTTAGGCTAAAACCATGGCATTTCTTCAGCCTCTCCCCAATGGTTGTATTTTTTTAAGCGCTCTGGTCATTTCTGATGGTCTCAACTGCACTCTCCACATCTTCCTCAAAGGCAGGTCATCAAAAGAGGACGCGGTCATCAAAATAGGACGCAGTCCTCAAGCTGCGAGCTTATCAGTGCCATGTCACTGCTACATTCATCCCGTCTATCACCTCCAACCTGACATGAAGTACACAGCAGAGATTTCAGACCTACAAACATTTCTAACGTTTTCCGTCCCCCTTTTTTTTTTTTTGTCTAAAGTGCTACAGGTTTATGAAAAAACCTCTGCAAAGAAAGCCAACGTAGGAACCCTTTGGAGCAGTGGACTTGCACTAAAATTTTTTTCTGGCCTGATGTTAAAGATTCGCCTTTGCTGGCAAATTTAATTTTGCTCCTCATTTCAGACGGATTGCCATAAATCAGGAGGAGCAGGAAGCGTGCCTCATCTACATTTAGTTTAGTGTTAATTTAAGACACTGGTGTAAGTGCAGTAAAAGTCATGATAATTTATTGATAAAGGTATAAATCTTTCAGTGATTGGGACAGAGCCTGAAATAGAGCGGGGCCAGAATATTACAAGAGAAAGGCTTCAGGTCCCAATTTAGATCCAGATCATTGCCTGCATTCACACTGAAATCCAAATGTGTGACTGTAACTCCGACCGCATCCAAACCAGGCAGTCACTAGGTCATGTCCACAAGCATAAATTGCAAGCACTGTCAGCACATGTAGGCTTGGCAGCTTTGAAAGAATTCTGCTTTATCCGCTGCAGCAAAATGTCCTCTACAGCCCCCCAATCTCCTTATTAGAAAGGAGGAATGTTTTAGCAAAAAAAAA
>VZTM01028434.1:477540-525724 GCA_013400555.1 Jacana jacana | reverse complement strand
AAGGATCTAAGAAAAGACCCTTAGGATAATAGTTCAAAGGCAAACCCAGCCTCTCAGGTAGGGTTGGTAGCCCATGCTGAGCTCCGTCTTGCTCTCGGCAACACTGCTAACGCATTCAGGTCATCTGGCTACAGCTGGACGAGGGATATTTACATCAGTGGTGGGTCCCACAGTTAAGCCTAACCCTAAGCAACACCCATTATAACACAAGAGCCCACAGGGCTACAAAAGTCTGGGTGTTTATTGATCACTGGGTGCCTTCTTTTCCAAACTGAATTAGTTCTGCCATTATGCTGGTGACTCTGGCCTCACTCACCCTATGAAAAAAATTATTAAAAAACAATCAGAGAAAGAAAAGAGCTTTTTGAGTTGTGCAAAATATGGGAATCCTTTGGGTCTGGACTTTCTTTATCCTGCAACAGAGACTGAGAGCAACTCCCTGGTCTGAAGTAGGGAATTTCTATGATTGTCAAGTCATCAGTTTCATTCATGTGCTTTGAAATGCTGGCTTTCCAGCAGGACAGTCCTAGAAATAAGCACATTTCCATGGCAACATTTTGCATAATAAATCTATAGGACCACAAGTGAAAAAAACCACCCCATACATGAAGGAAATAATTTGCTACTAAGTTCTAAAAATCAGTATTATCATCTCTAGAACCTTAACAGTGTGCCATGCTCAGCCCTATCTGACTTTCTCATAATAGACCTCTAAATGATACCGCTCCTGGATGTTGTAAAGGCAGTATCTACTCAATGGGCTGAACCACAGCAACAGGTTGGAATAAACTGGAGGGTTGGACTATTCCAGACCTCTCTCTTGGTCCTCTTCTGTTTTGGTTCATGTGAGCTTCCCTCTGAGCCAGCTTCTGCTCTCACTGGGCTGCACAAATATCAGCTCTGACTGTGATGTGTTTGCTCCAGCGTAAATCTCGAGTTACTCAGAGCAATATTTGATTCTCAAAGCGCAGCTTCAGGTTCAAATCCAAAATCTCAAAGGAAACCTCAGCTGAAACGACCAATTTTTGCCCAATTTCTGGCTAGTGCGACTTGCTTTTTTAAGGAGGGAGGCGGGTTTCCTCAGATCTCCACACGGATTCTCTCAAAGGTTTGTAAGTCCTTGCCAAATCCTTCACAAACCTGGGCTGAGATTCAGAAATACAGTGAAAACAGATATATATTTTTTTTCGGCACTTTTGCTGCTGGTTCTGGCCAGGATAAAAAAAAAAAAAAAAAGTCGAGGCTCAGGGAAAAAGAATGGGGAAAAAGATGATGCAAATGTCAAACATGTTCTGTCTGAGCTCTGGGCAAACATTCAGGCTGGCTGTTAAGGTACACAAAATTATTTGTTGCCTCTTTGACTTTATCCTCCCAAGCTTCACTGCCCGTTCCTTACACCGGAGACCCAACCTTCCTACAAGCCTTACGTAGGTTTATAGAGAGTTGCAGCACTACAGACCATAAATGTGTGACCACTCAGCCTTCTTCCCTCCCAAGGTCTGCATCCAAGAGGGGAGAAACATCTGAGTTGAGAGAGAACCGAAAAACCCCACTTCCTCGCAGGGCCATAAAAAATAATTAAGCTAAGCAGCTATACGGAGCTGGGAAAAGATGGGCCGGCTGGCCAACTCGCAGGAGGAAAAAAGAAAACAAAGGGAAGGCCTTGGCAAGGAGAATTGTGATCTTACTGTACAATGAACTCCTGAGACAGCGAGTATGGAACGTTTCAAGCACTTCAAGACGCATCTCTTGAAAGCGGCAAAGCGTTCCGAAGCGTATGTGCACAGTTCACAGGCCTTTGGAATCAGCAGCACTGGCAGGTTTATTTGTTTTGATTGCCTCTTTTTCTTTCTTTTACTACTTTGGGAGTTTTTTTCTCTCTCTCCTTTTCAAGACTAGAGCCAAATGACCCATGAGAAATGTACTGCAATTTGTCTCTTATCCATCCCTCATCTCCATCTGATATTCCCTCTGCCCTGGTTACCCTGATGTTTTTCCAGACTCTACAGGCTGAGCCATTGTAACAAGGAGAAAAGTCAAATGATAAAGAAAGAAGTGGCGTAAGGATATTCTCAGGAACCCGTTCCCTTTAAGAATATTGCTGCTTTATGGAAACCTCCTTTGGCTGCAGCAAACCTCCACTCCCGTAGGCTCTGTACAGATCTTGAATCCATACAGAAAGGTAGATATACTTGAGGTTATTTTAACCATCACCTGTACCGCTTTTCACTTCCCCACTGCTTCCCCTCCGGGCCTCAAAACGCTTCCTGAACATGAAGGCAGAAATTCCAGGCTGGTCAAAGCCCTGACACAAGCCCTCTGCACCTCTCCAAAGCCTGGCCAAGGGCTTCAGTGACACTAAAGTGGGACAAAAGCCCTCATGCTGGGCCCCCCCTTCAAGAAATTTAACCATGACTGGAGAAGCCATGAAATAGGCAATCAGAATAATTTTCAATGTCTTTCAAACAGGAACACTGAGGTAGAGAAATGCAGTAATTTGTTCAAAGTACCAAAATCACTCAGGGTGACAGCAAGGATTAGAAACTCAATCTCTTGAGCCTACATTCTGGGATAATATGGATCATCTTTCTTTTAAATAAGCGGTGGCTTGTGTTACGGGTCCTTTAAGTTTTCTGCTGGTGGCCACTAATCATATTTTACAAGGCTTCACTCTAATTTTACAGTCTTTTACTCATGTTTTAAAATAGCCAAGAAAGTCCTAGAGGTCTGGTGCTCAGCAGCTGGAAAGTCAGGGCTCCCCACAATAAGCTGGTCCTTCCTGAATCCCTCAGATTGACCATTTCTGAAACCAATGTAGCACATTTACTTCATGAACAGATATTCTTGTGGAACCAGGGCTTTGCTTTCAACGAGTGAGCAGCCACCGTTCTAATAATATTTGGCATTTACATACCACCTCTCATCCCAAAGCTTCCAAGAACAACCAACAGATACGTGCGTAGCACACTGCACAGCAGTTCAAGTAAAGGACATCTTGGTTTCAGTCACCAGAACGAAGCTAATTTTTTTCATGAGAAGCACCAGAGACCAGGAATGCAGCCTGACATCACCCCCTCGAACCAGGTCAAGAGTTTGGTACAGCTTCTGTTAATCTGACTGGAAGTTGGAGGTCAAGAAGAAACCCGAAGCTTTGACATCGAATTTTCTTTAATTATAGGAGTAGCTTATAGCAACTCTCTGTATTAAAGTCAGCTAACAATTTCCACTGCTGATATTCAACCCAGCCTTGTCTTTCTCCATCCCAGTGGCTGTGGGGTCAGGCTTGAGGCTACATTTGCAGCCAGCCCAAACCAGTGCCTTACTGGTACCTCAGTATGGCTGGAGTGACCCAGGCTTTGGCACTTCCAGAAATGCTTTGTGTCCCCTCTTTAGAGCCCAGGAAAAACATGGGGTTACCCTGCTGTGGGGACACTGCTCTCTCCTGGGCTCCATCTAACTGTGCCACCCGCCCTTGCAGTTGGATGGGTCAGAACCCATCCTCTCTGATGCACTCCTCCTCTCGGCTGAGAGAGTTAGGGGGGGTTCAGCCTGGAGAAGAGAAGGCTCCAGTGAGACCTTAAAGCCCCTTCCAGTCCCTAAAGGGGCTACAGGAGAGATGGGGAGGAACTCATGATCAGGGACTAGAGGCAATGGGATGAGGATAATGGTTTTAAACTGAAAGAGGGAAGATTGAGATGAGATCTGGGGAAGAAATTCCTTGCTGTGAGGGTGGTGAGACCCTGATTCAGGTTGCCCAGAGAAGCTGTGGCTGCCCCATCCCTGGAGGGGTTCTAGACCAGGCTGGATGGGGCTTGGAGCAACCTGGTCTGGTGGGAGGTGTCCCTGCCCAGGGCAGGGGGTTGGAACTGGATGATGTTTAAGGTCTTCCAACCCAAACCACTCTATGATTCTATGACCAGAGAACCTGTCCAGGTGTGCTCTGGTGGGTCACCTACTGTGGGAATATTTGGGATTTTTAGGTTGGGATAGGGAGCACTATGGCCTTGGGGTGCTCGTAGTTTGGTTGCAATTAGTCACAGCTCCAGCAGAAGGGTGACACAGGGCACTGTCCCAGCCAGGGTGTGCGGCTGGAACTTCAATGGGCTGGTCCTTCAGCATCTTCCCTAATTAACACAGAGTAAAAAGTGCAGGATAAAAAAAATGAACATGATCAAATTCTTCCCTCCTTTCATCTCACTCTTTGACACTAATCCTCCCTGCACATAAACCCCATGCCACAAAGCGAGATATACATTGAGATCGGAATGAAAAGCGACTTGGCATCAGGCCGACATCAGCAGAAAAATCAAATCAAATCATATATAACCACAAAGGACATAGCATGTTTATTACAGATACTTCTGGAGTTGATGGGCCAAAATAACCACTCCAAATATGCATCTTGCAAAACATCACTTTTGCTTTGGAGATGCCGCTTCTTTTCTGTTTTTGTTTTTACAACTCATGGACTTCCAAATCTCATTTCTTAACCTCCTGGCAGCACAAAGTTGGTCCTGCTGCAGTGGGCAGATCATCAATGGCTTATGGTTAGGATAATCCCAGTTTTCCTCTTTTCTGAGAAAGAAATGAAAACCTGATTCAAATAAGACCGGCTGAAATTTCCTCTTATTTCATCTTATGCAGGAAAGGGTAGGAGACACCAAAGTGAGATCACAAAGAACATAATCTGGTGATGGAGACTTCAATTCAGACTAAGAAAAGCCTGTGCCTTGCACGAAAAGACTCTCGTTTTCAATGTTCATATGATTTTTCCTCCTGTTACAACAAAGGACTAATATTTAGCTCATTTTGTTTTCTGTTTTTTTTTCAGGTGGTATTGATGGATCACACCACTCTTCAACAGTGAAGCCTTGAACACATTTTTTAAGGAAAATAATGAAAAGAAAATTGAATATTCAAAGAACCGCTAAACATTATGAGATCCACAAAAGCTGCTTACTTCTGGTTCTTTCCCAGCAGCGAGGAGATTACAAGGAAACAGAAAATGGCAGTGGCTGAAACAGAAATTTCACATGAGAACATTGAGCTTTGAAGTTCCCAGAATCCACAGTAAATTGCCAGGTGATCTGGCAGGACCCAAGACACACCTGCAATGAAAACCGTTCAGAGGGGATAGCAGATTTTCTAAAGCCAACTTTTTTTTATCTTTCCTTTTTTCTTTTTGTGTTTTTTTTTTCTTCATTTCTATTGCTGTTCATTAGGAAGACAGGAGGAAAGGGAAAGGGAAAGGAAGAGCAGGACTTGGCAGATCAGGACTTTGCTTAGCAAGTGCTGCTGGGAGACAGACGTGGCAGCAGTGTTCAATTAACTCCCTGACATCAAAATCCTGCCCCTCAGTTCTCTCTGTTGAGCCAGAACCAAGCAGCAGGAGAAAAGATGTAGATGTGCTTTTTCTGTACAGTCAAGAACTTTCAGACTTTCTGGGTTTTATACCTGTGGAAGACCTGCAACTCCAGCACGGACGCAAGGTTAGGCAAATACCACTGTACATCTGTGCTTCTGAGAGTGGTGCTTTCTTGAACTGGAGGATATACCAGGCAGAAAAGGTTCTCTATGTAAGTAAACAGTGGACAGCAGACACATTAAATGCCCAGGTTATTATTTGGATGGAAGGCCATTTGGATTGCCTCACATATGGATCTGCTCACATGTGTACCAGAAGACAGGCACTATCACTCCAAAACATAAGGCTGATTGTAAGCATTCCCTAGAGGACACATTTCCCAAAACCCTACAAAATTGGACTGGCAGCTTATGAAACATACAGTACTGATCCAGCATGTAACAGTAAACTATAGGAAATCATACCCATATATTTGGCCTTCAGACATGAGTGCAGAAATTGCCTGTTTTGGCACCACAAGCCTGTGGATCCACTTGAATCAAACACAGACCTCTAGCAACGGGTTACGAAAAGGCACAGATCTGTTCTCCATTCTCAAGCACTAACGCAAGAGGGAGGGGAAACTCTAATTTTCCCTTAGAGCATATTTCTTGACCCACTTTTGCCACGAGTACAACCACTTTGGCCACGCAGTCAAACCCCCCTGTAAAAGTTGCACCCTGTCTTGCTCCCTTTGCAACCACACAGCAACTTTCGCTCCACTTTGCTGTGGGGATTTCTTGGTAGCACCCCACTACCCACCACAGGACTTCAGACCCCGATGACTACAGATGGAGCTCTGCAAAGGTTCCAGCAAAAATTGCAGGGTGTCCTTTCTGGCAACTGTTTCCCACACTTTGGCCCCGGAATTATACAAACCCGCATTTATAGAACAGATGTTAGTGTGAAATGCCATGCAGCTCCTTGTCAAAGACAGAGAGGGGATGCTATGAATCCCTTCATTGCCACAACTGCTCTGCTGCCAGCTCAAGCGCATCTCCAGAGCTTTGCAAACCCTGACATCCTGCTGTGTTCAGCTGCAGGTGAAGAAGGTCCCCTGGAACCACCTTGTGGACTATCTTCTTCTTGATGGGTCTTCTAGGTCAAAACCCAGAAATGCTTCAGGTATTGTTCCCAGGTGGATAAAAAGAGAACTTTGTGTCTGATCAAGATGAAGATAGCTAAAAGTTTGAGCCTGCACTTTTAAGACAAAATAAGCCATTATGAAGCAAAAACACATGAATATATCTATCACAGAATCACAGAATCTCAGGGATTGGAAGGGACCATGAAAGAACATCCAGTCCAATCCCCCTGCTGGAGCAGTAACACCTAGATCAGATCACTCAGGAAAGCATCCAGGTGGGTTTGGAATGTCTCCAGAGAAGGAGACTCCACAACCTCCCTGGGCAGCCCCTGCCAGTGTTCAGTCACTCTCACTGTGAAGAAGTTTTTCCTCATATTGAAGTGGGACCTCCTGTGTTCCAGCTTGCGTCAATTACCCCTTGTCCTATCATTGGATGTCACTGAGAAGAGCCTGGCTCCATCCTCCTGACACTCACCCTTTACATATCTATAAACAGTAATAAGTTCACCCCTCAGTCTCCTCTTCTCCAAGCCCAAGAGACCCCAGCTCCCTCAGCCTTTATCCCCACAAATAAAACCATTAGAGGAATTCTAAGTGTATGAGGAGAAAGCCAGGAACTCCGAGCCCGTTTCTGAATCCACCTGGGTGCAATGCAGGGGAGAAATCAAGCGGCACACATTTCTCCAGGCAAACTGGGAGAAACACTCCGAAGTGTCTGACAGAAGCATTTGACTCTGTGTTTGGAAGTTTATCATGACCAATCAATTCTGGAAGAATTAGTGAGTGAGTTCTGGTTTTTGGCACTGACACAGCAGTGGTAAAAAGGCTGGAGGCAAAAGGGAAGTAATTTTCATAATGCTGTGAACTGTTTCCATCAATCCTTACCCAAAACATTTCTTCTGCTCGCTGCACCGCCACGCTGTTCTGTAGGAGCTTTCCTCCTCGCTATGGCCCTTTGTCTCAGGAAGGCTCTTGACCTCGCTCGTGCTCTGGATGTCGAGATCTCAGCCAAAGACCAAAGTCTTTGGGAGTTCAATCTTTCTACGGACTTCAAAGAGCTTGGGATATGTAACTTCATCCAGACAGAAATCATAACATACATTTGGAACGACATTATATACGTAAAAATAGAAAAGACTGAATGACTGCTAAGGAATGCAGCGTGATGGGAAAGCCTGATGTAAATGGCATTTACATAGCCATTGGCAGCCTCTAACCTGGGTGCTCCTCATCCTAGCAGAAGAACCTACCTTTTCTCCATCAATTATAAAGACTTTGAGATTTAATTCTCTAAATCCCGCCTGTGGTGTGTGTCTATACACGCTGTGAGCAGATGGCGTGACTATTTCCCTAAGGAACTAACTGAGCAGCAACTACAAATAGCCGACACTTATCCTCAGCTCTGACTGCAATAACATCAAGACTACGCATTTCGGGAGGAATCAGGAACTCACAGAATTAGTCCTTACCAGAAAGGAAGCTAAACACGAATGCAAAATAAAGCCCCTTCCTCAGAAAAGCCAAGCCCAAATATATTCAGGTATTTCGAATAATATCAGTTTATGCAACTCTCGGGGTTTCTCAGGTATGGCTACGTTTGTCTCCATTTGCCTTTGCTGGGATTGAGGACAGGAATAGAGCATCATCAACCTCGTGGAAATCAGGAGATCACAGAAAAATGCTGTTTTGTAATTGTTCTCAACCAGTCCTGCAAACCTAAGCAGTTCAGACAGTTAGAAAACATTTCCATACTCCATGATGCTCACGTGAAGCAAAGTAAGCTCTGGCCTTTTTTGAGGTCTACCCGCATTCTCTAAAGGACTGTATCCTATTTCTTTATTTACGTAGAATTTTTCACCAGTTAATCTCTCCCTGTCTCATTTTTAATTAAGCCAAACAAATAAATGCATCAAGGAGACACACAGCAACTTAAGGCAGAGCTTTTCATCATGTAAGGAGGATTCTGATACCCCCATGCTACTGAGAGCGGGTCCTGTCTTGGGAAAATAATTCCCTTTTGTGCCTTTGGAAGGTGCATGAAAAACACGTGGGTGATTACAGTGATGGGTCTATTGATTGATCCCATCTGAATTTTATGTTATTTAACAAATGTCTAAGTCCTGACTGCAAAGAAAACTTAAATTGACACTCTCACTCCTTCCCGCTCCGTGCCCCCTAACCTGCCTTCCTCAATCTACAAATGCAATCTGCGAGTCTGCCAAGGGCACAAGTCTCGGTACATCCCATCAGGGGAATCAGAAATGAATCAATAAACAAAGAGGCAAAGTCCTGATCAGCTCGTTCCTACCACATAATGTGGAATTCTTCACATTTTACCCCTAATCCCAGGCCTGATCAAACCGAAATGTCTTCAGGGCCAGGAATGTCTCCGCTTCCTTTTGGTGTTTCTTTCACAGTCTAATCACATCTCCAAAAAGCTGGTATTTTCTGTCTATGTGCCTTATCTTTATTCTTTGCATAATTTTTGCCGTTTAGTGCTAAAGAAATAACTCAGCAACATACTTCACCCGATGGGGCAGCTCCTTAATGGAGGAGAAATGCTGGCATGGCCTGAGTAACGGATTCAATCCCTTTCTTGGCATGTTCAGTTTTACTGTCTCTTCCAGTATAATTTTGACATGGAATTTTCCTGGCATAAATCACCCAGGTTTCCCTCTTCCCCTCCACACCGCGCTGCGTAGCTCTGTGTTTTGGTAAATCTCATCTATTAATAGTTGCCCTCTGTGGCTATAAAAAAATACCTCGGTAGTCAAAAGGCAGCCCTTGCAAGGGAGCAGCTGTGGCTGCCTGAGTGCACGCAGGACCCGGCATCACACACCAAAGCCCTTTCTTGGCTTGGTGTCAGAGCAAACCCATTAAATAAGGCCACAGTCAAGCTAATGGAAAAGGAGCCCCTTCCCTGCAACAGAGGGAGAGCGGAGCCAGCTCCAGCACCAGGCTGGAGAAACATCAGGGTATTTCCATTTTCTCACTGACCATTTTTTCCCTTTTTAACTCAGCAAACCCCCCTCCCTTCCCGTGTCTTCCTCTCTCAACCCTTCTGCCAAGTCCCACTAAAATCTCACACTTAAAGAAATGGGACAAAGAAGTCATCGCAGCGAGTACCAAAGGTCATAGGGTACATTTGAAGGTCTAGTCTACTTTTTGTTTTGTTTTGTTTTGTGTGATTGATTTAACTGATTAAAGCATTTCTGCTCTTCCTGTTCTTTCAGCAGCATCCTGGGTAACTCAGGGGAAATTCACCCCAACCAGCTGTGATCTGTATTACCAAGTCAAGGCTGGAAATACAACACAAGGCTGGAAATACAACACAAGGCTGTGGATGGGGCCATACTGGAAAGGGGGAAAGGAGAGGAATATCATCTCCTGGTAAAGTGACAAAGTGCTTTTATGTGCCAGGATGAGAAATCTTCATCTTATCAGAGGATACAGGGTGCTCCTCACCCTCCCAGCGCTGCAGGGGACCAGTTCCACTGCAGAGGGGCTGGTCAGTAAGAGAGTACCTGGCTGTTGGCAGCAGGAATCTCTGCTTTTCACTTTTCCATTTGTATGAACTGAAGTCCTTGAGAATCCTCGAGGATTGCTGAGTTTCGGGGACTTTGGCAAAGCATACAATGCTACAGCCATCATGAGGGGCGGGAGGGAAACGGAACCCCGGCTGGGGCTCCCAGCGCTTCGAGCGCACCTGGGGCTGCAGCACTTACAGAGCCAGTGCCACAGCGCTTCAGCACTTCCCAAATTTCCCCAGGGACGCTGCACAAAGATAAATTCTCCTTGTAAAGCTGATGGGAGTGATTTGAAAAACCAACACAGCCCTGGTGCTGGGGCAGGCGGCTACCACAGCTTCTTGCTGAAGTCCTCGATTTATTGACACAGCAAGGACATAACATGAGAAGCAAATTTATTCCATATATATTATCTACTGGGGGTAGAGCTCAAAAGATGCATTTTGAGGCAGCAGGAAGAATTCTATTCTCCAAAGCCTTGTAATCCAACCCTGCTGAAGCTGCCCTCACACAAATCAGTGACGACACATCTTTTCAACGTCTAGGGCCAAAATTATTTTTAAAACCATTGCAGGTAATTGCTCTCATTCCAAACCAATGCTTTTTCCACTATTTTACCATCACTGATGTAACCCAACAAGTGTCAACGGCAAAAATGGGCTGCTTCTGCAATTATTGAATTAATGGAAATCATACATTTCCCAACAAAGAGCTCACATGTGTCAATGGCCATGGTCAGAGCCTTAACTAGAATTTACGTGAGATGTTCTGTGTTTCCAAGGTTTGTTACTGCTCAAACATCTGGGTCCCTTCTAAAATAATTGGTCTGCAGGGTGCAGATTTTATCGATCTTTTTCACTGGGGTGGATTGGCCACAAGAGTCTTTAAAACAACGGTGGAAAAAAAAAAATGCTGAACCTAGTGCTCCTGAAAAAATTCAGAAAGATCAAATTAGGACAAAACCACTAGTCTTCGTTTCAGTGGGGTCCTTTTTTACAGGGGTCCCTCTAGCAGGGTCCCTCCTTTAAAAGAAAAAGGAAATTAAAAATGAAAAACAGCACTGGGGAAAAGTTAAGCGTGTACTTCAAACTCACACATGCCAGGAAATTTAGAGTTAAAGGTGAAACTCCACCCTAAAGAGCTCCATCCTGGAGATATTTCAGTGAACAAACATAACGTGGTCTGAAATACAAAGACCCAGTAGGGTGCACAAGGTATGGAGTTTCAGCCTTCACTCCAAATTTCCTGGCTTTTTGGAGGTTTATTAGAGTTTCATACCCCAAACGTTTAAGTACTCCAAAAAGTTTCCTCAGCACAACTCGCCCTGATCCTTTTGGACACTGAGAACAAGCATTCTGATGGTAAAGCCCGCCCCCCCCTCCNNNATGGTAAAGCCCGCCCCCCCCCTCCCCCCCCATCTATTACTAATGAACCTGAAAACACTTGCAAATTTACATTAATTTGGAGTACTGAAATTATGTGCAAACTAGGTAGTTTCGGTTGAGTTATCCTGAGAAACTGCAAAACTGCAAATCTGTTTAAAATAAAGTCCAAGGACGGGATTTCATTGACCCCAGCAGAGCACGTTCTCCTAATGTGCGGTTTTCGCTCTACCTATTAAAAGGTTTTTATATCAACCCATGAGTTTTCCTTCTTTGTTCCAGTTCTTCTCTCCATCCCACTGGGTGGGGAGTGGCTGCATGGTCCCAGTTGCCAGCTGGGGTTAAACCACAACAGCGGGTCCTGTAAACTCCGCTTCAGCCAGGGCTACAGTCAAGGCGACACCGAATTGCCTTTGACAGCAGTGGGTTGTATGCCTGGTGTAAACACTCCAGCAGTTTGTGGGGTGGGGATATCTCCATCCTACTTCTCAATGAACCTGGCCCTAATGGATAAAAACCAACTATGACTACCAGCCTCACGCTTTTTTACAACGCAGCTTTTATGAAGGCGTATTACAACTGTTGAAGCGATTCCAGAGCATCTCAGCAATCCCAGAAGATCTGGTGTGAGGCTCTGCAGCTCCTGATAGCCCTAGGGAAACTATTAGCAGCAACTCTCGGTAGCCCCTCCGATCACCCACGCTCTTCATCCTCCTCAGATACACACACAGAGAAAGGTTTAGGACTACATGCCTGTTTCAATGGGCTTCCTGACGCACCGCTATCAGAGCAGACATCACATGTGCTTTGAAATTGGCCTCGGCAGTCACTCTGAACTGCAGGTTCACAAGTGACAGGACAGCTCCATATCGTCCCCATCTTGAGGTGATGAGGGACAACTAATTAATCTTGATGCAGTTAAGACAAGGTAAATGGAGACATCCCTTTCTTGGGCTTCCTCTAGCACCAAATGGGGCAGAGGAGAGAGCCCATACTGAAGGGATGACTTGCCTTGGGGAAAGAAGACAGAACAGGGAGGAGGCAGACAGGGACTTAAAACATCAGGAGCTCGTGCCAAAGAAGTTCAAACAAGGGCCAATAGACACAGACCGTGTTTCGGGCTGTTGCCTACAGACCTGCCTCCGCATCCTTGCTCCTTCAGTCTTTTCTGAAAGCTTCCTCTCTTCCATCACCTTTCCATTTAGTTAATCCCCTCCTCGCTATCAAATTTAAACATACACAAATACCCAAATCTCCTGACATACAGTCCTCATACCTCTAAAATCCCCCAACAGGCCAACAAATTGAAATAAAGAAAAGACTACCAAAAAATGACAAGTAGTGATTTCTTGGGAGAAACCTTAATATCTTTTTTTACCGGATCAACTGATTAATTTGGGGGGAAAAAAAAGACAAGTTCTCAAGCTCATAAACCCTTCTTTGTATTATTCTTATCTTTTTTTTTAACCTAACACTATTAATCGGCTCCAGGAAGGACATCCCCTCTGCTGCTGATGCCTGGTTACTTGTAAGCTTCAGCTCTCCCAGCTCCACCAAGAACATCACTGCTCGGGAAATCACAGCACTGGCACACTGTTGCCTGTTTCTTCTCTCAGAACTTGCACCTCTTTTCCCAGTCTTTCCATCTGCTGATGCTGCAGGCAAGTCTTCTGTGCTGTAAAAGTTTCTACCTCAGAATACAAGCTACTTATAGAAACTGCTATTTTCTGAGTAATAACACTTTTGGGTTGGCTTTCTCCCCCGGTGGTAAGTTCACAGATATCGGGCAAGGGCAGAGCTGCTCAGCCAGTCTTCATGCCTCTGCTCACATTGACATTTGCAGCTGAGACTATATAAAGAAAATCCACCTTATCCTTCTTACCCCTTCTCCTGAACCCTGCAAACCCACCATGTGAAGGCACCAGTAATGCTTGAGGCTTGAAGAGTGGCTGCACAGAGTGAACTCCTCCAGGGCACAGCACAAGGCAGCAGCATCTCCTCTGAAAGGTTGCTGTACATTTCTACTGGCAGCAAAAGTGAAGGAATCATTAGGGGAAAAAAAAAATAATATATATATATATATATATATATGTAAAAGCCTCCACTAAAGAACTGTTTGCCCATGTCCAGCAATACATGTGAGAGGCAAAGTCAAATGCATGGGGCTCACGGATGCCGTAAATGCAATGTGGTGGAGGTGGCTGCTCTATATTTCCCCAAGGGACAGACACTGTTTGCAAGAACTGGACTTGAATTCTTATCAGAAAAGAAGCCTGAAAGGTAGAATGAAAATTGCAGAATGTTAAGTATTGCACCCAGTTAAGCTTGGCACAGAAACAGCCCGTGGTTTGCATCTTTCTCTTTGGGAAAGGTACAACCTCCAGAATCTACAGAAGGTTTCAGCTGCTGCTAATGAAGAACACAAGGAGCACCTCACACCTGAGACTGAAGAGAGGTTGGACACAAATAGATATGGGAAAAAATAGGGGGATTAATGCACTTGAAAGAGGCATCTTGGAAGTGATCAAATTGTGGGTCTTTTTGTAAGAGGGTCTAACTTGAATTGATCAGCAAAGAGAATAAAACAGTTGATATATATATATATATATATAATGTATATATATATTCACACACTGCTACTTTTCAGAACACGGGAGGAAATGATCTCCACCTTGTTTGCCCGCACAGAGACCAGTCAGGGGGGCTGAAGAGCACTGGGGGCTGCTGGGGCTGGAAAACACAGCACTGCAGGGCAATGAGGGGCGAATTCAGTCCTGGCCCGATCTGCAGGCTCTGTGCTTGCAAACCTCCCATGTGGGGTTCCAGAGCCAAATGGATCTGCATTAGCAAGGGACAGTATAATAATACTTTAATCTATCGTCTCCCACAAGGATTCTTAATGATCTCTGATAGTTTACTCCATAGATTTTATAGGCTGTCTTCATTCCAAGCATCCTGCAGCTTGACCAGACAGTCATCTTTTTTACATAATGGATAACATCCATGAAAGAAACCATAAGTCTTATGAGTCTTGGGGAGAATATGTTTCTTGAAAAAAAACAACAACAAAACTGTTGGAAAAGATGACTGTGGGTCAGCCTAAACTGAGCAAACTCCTACTTTCTAGGGTGTGCAACCATATACATAGGAATAGTCCTGTCTATATCCAAACTCAATACTAGACTTATAAATGTCAGTTACCGGCATGGGAACAGATGCAACTCCTCCCCGCTGATTAACATCCCTCACAGCTGGAATAAGGACACAACAAACAGAGAGACCAGAGGGTTTCCTGTTGGGACTTGGCTTTTGGGTGACAACTACTAAGACACAGCAACTCTGTCATTGAGAGTGTGACCTCTCCACCTTCTAAACAGCCCTGGGGCTGATAATTAAATAGTTGAACATTTAGCTACAGGTCTGTCTGATACCTGCATGAATGTAGGGATCCTTCATGGCAAGAGCTGCACAATGGTCTCTTCCAGGCATGGGATTAACGTCTCAAGCTTCCTGAATTGAAGAGCTTTGATGAATTTCTTCTGTTCTTTTTAGTGTTTAGGATTAGGTGGAAATTAATCCTTTATTGAAAATACTAAGGAGTATTTCTTACAACTCTTCTAGCTCCTAGAGAAGGGCGTTAAGTAGGCCTTTCTCCTCTGGAGTAATTTGATGGCATTTTGCAAATAAGACTCGTGAAAAGATTTCCATCAGAAGAGAAGGAAAAAGAGTTAAGAGGCTGATCTGATCAGAAGCTCCACGAATTTTCAGTGACTCCCTGAAGTGCAGTCACAGCCCGGTGACCTGTCTGAGGCTGACCTGGGCTGTAGCTTAGGCAGCAACCTCCTGCTGCCACTATCCATTGGAACAGCACGGTAGGCTCCTCCTAAAAGGCTCTGTCATACCCCTTCCTGCTCAAAACCACTATGGAAATTTCTGCAAATTGTTCAAACGAGTATTCAGTCTAATTTACACAGGACTGGAATGTGCTGATGCCCTTGATCTTGAGCAAGCTGATGTGACACCAGGCCAAGCTTGGGTGAACTGCACAACACAAGTGTTGGAAAAGGCCAGAGAAAAGGGTGGGATGAGCAGGTCACTGGTCACCCCACGTCTGTCAGCAGGTGCTGGACACACACTCTGGACTCTACAGCTCACCCCTGGACCCTGGTTGGGCAGAGCAGAAGGGTTGGAGGAGCCTTCAAGACACACATGGGGATGTTGAGAAAGGCTGTCCCCAGGGTCAGCTATTCTGAGGGGATTTCCAGCAAGAATTCCATCAACTGTATGAATCGAGGGAGTCTGAAGACACTCCAGTAGCTTTTACTGTTTCAGGAATTCCATCAGCATTTTCCTAAGAAGGCATCATGGGGAATGCTTTCTTATCTGTCTGTGAAATCCTGTGGTGAAGCCTGATGTGCAAGCCCAACATTACATAAAAGGAATGGCTCAGTTGACCATAGTATGGTGCAAGAATTTGCCACATCAAATGGCATTAACAGAGCATGATTTCCTTGCTGTTTGTTTCAAGTTTTTTGACAAGGAGCCATGGTAGGTGTCATGAGCTCAAAGTCTTCCCTATTTTGTAACCAGCAATATCCCAAATAACACAAGGAATGCGTCTCTCTGGCCAGTGTGTTTATACTTGCTCCTTGCTTTTGTATTGGGCCAGACTGTATGATCTTAGCATGTTCTAATTTCCCAGAACTGCAGAAATAAAGAAAAGCTGAGCAATATTTGCAAATCTGGTGCTGGGACTAAATACATTTTGTCCCACTCTCATGAAATTAATAAGAAAAGAAGTGAGGCAGATATTCTTGGATAAAGCCTGCTGTGTGGCTAATGATAACCAGTCCTTTGTGCTTTCCCAGAGGCTATTAAAAAAGAGAAGGGATGATGTTGTTGGTACCACAATGTTTACAGCTTTTCTGCTGAGCAGCTCTGAGAGCAGAGTCCCCATCCATCCCTCAAAACTCTCCTACCGGAAACTTCTTGCCATTGTGCTTCAACCTCTCTGCGCCCATGTCCCCTCCACCTGACTATGGCCCAGAATCGCAGTGCTTTGGGGGAAAAGATCTTTGGAGAGGTGCCAGAAAGAGCGGCTGGACACCAAAACAAAACCCAACAGTCACCACCGTTGCACCACAACAGTGATTGAAGGACACCATCAAAGTACCTGAGCACTTTGTCCAAGGTGCCAAAAGGATCACAAGGAATGTATAATGTAGATCAGAGGAGTCTTGAAATTGTTCTGGTGGTACCACATCCATGGTTGCACTTCGTCAAGAAGCATCCAGAGATGTTTTGCAACAAGACTCATAGAAACTTTGTCCAAGGATGGAGTCTTGATGGACTGGGACTGAGACAGTCAGAAGAAGGAAAGTGACTGGAAATGGATACATCTTCTTTTGGGGATGAAGAGGTACTGAAGAGGCTTCCTGTTTATAACAGCATTAATTAAGCATTAGCACTTTTTGGTTGGTTCCAAAGGACAAAAGTATTTCAGGAATAAACTCTGACATGGTGAACAGCTGGCTGCAACTGCTGACACTAAGGATGTAGGAGGAACAAAACCCAGCAGCATCTGAGCCCCCCCCTCCCCCTCCCCCAGTACCAAGGAAGGCTGTGAAGAGCCTTTACAGCACAAAGCTCAGGAAACTTTTTACTTACTGGTAGCATTTCATCTTTTTTTCCCCCTTTTATTTTATGCCTCACCAGACTGAGTGCTCTTTCCCCTTCCTTCTGCTATTGCTAGACTGAACATTGGCAGAGGAAATACCTGGAATTAGATGTGAGCTCTTAGTGGCTGTGGAGATGTCTTCATTGATGTGGTGCAAGGCCTGCACTAGAGGGGACTGAGGACTCTTTGCCAATGAAAGTGATGACAAGAGGGGCTGGTGATGCAAAATGGGCCCAGATGGTGCCAACTGAGTCACAGATTTTGACTGAGTCACTAATTGGCATGGAAATCTCTCTTGGGGGATGATGCTGAGGGCAATACCAAAGCCAAACATAGAGTTTGAATCTTCACCCTTTTAGTCAATGAAGGTCTTGCTGCCAAAGCCACTGACCTTAACCTGGATTTGTTAGCCTAAATACCTAAAGCAGTACTCAGTCTTACAAGCCTCACTGAGCAAGTCCCCAGGCCAAACTGCTGTATTCTGCCACACTGAGTGCAATCAACCATCAAAGCAGTGGGTATGAGCTCAGCCTAAGCACGTCAGCCACGAAATAAAGGCTCCAGAGAGATGGAATATCTTCTAACTGCCCTCCTTGGTTTCACCACCAATGATCAATGATGCATTTAAATGTGCAAAGACAAATAAATGAAGTCCAACTGCTGTAAAAAAAGCTCTGTGAAGGATCTATAGATTTTCTCAGGCTCTACACTGTTGAAGAGCACCTTCGGGCCTCCCGTACTGACTTGAGTGTGCCAGTCAAGAGAAGGTGCTTCTCAAGTCAAAATGAACATGTAGAGATCTGTGAGCTCCATGACATGAGATGCAAATCCTCCAGACAAGTTCAGCAAGGTGCCTGACTCCAAAAGGAACGTACAACTGCGTATGAAAAGCAACTGCGTTAAGGTAACTTCAGATTGGAGAACTGGTTTTTGTTTGCTTGGGCTTGTGCAAGTACAACCTGTGCAGCAAAAAGACTTCATTTGAAATAGAAACATCTCTGTGTGTCAGAATAACATTAAGGCACAGTCTTAAATCTGTCAACTCAAATTTACAAGGCTTTTCTTGTTTCATTTTGTACGGGTATTATGCTGGTCACAGAACAAGTGATAAAAGGATACTATCAGATTAAAAATAATGTAGTTTTTCTAAAAATTGTCATAGCTGTTATAACTAACACCTCAAGCTCTCAGAACTACAGTGTTAAAACAATCCAATTTGCATTATGTCTCTGACGACACTTGCTTACTTGTGTTCCTCTGCAGTTGAACAGTATTAAAAGATTGGTCTTTTTTCTTTCAATATTTTCAATCATTAGTATTTAAAGTATTTCCTCGTTTGAGCTTTGTTCACTGGCAGCTGACTGAATTCAAACTGAGCTATAAGGATTTTTTCGAAAAACAACCTCACTGGAGTTAAAAAAAACCTACAAAACTGGAAAGGAAGCCTTTCTTTGCAGCTTAATTATGTGTATTTAAAGCTCCAGTAGAGCTGATAATGCTGTTTAAAAACTTCTCCCTACTAAGGAAGTCACAAATATTGCCTGAATTGCTGTAATAGAAGGGACTCCAGAAGCAGCTCATGCTTTCCTTCTTAACCTGAACTTGACAACACAGAGTCATCTACAGGACCACCTAGAGGTTTTCCTCACATGACTCCATGAATTGCCCTAGAAAAACTAACATTGGATACAGACAACAGAATTTCAGCTTTAACCTTCATCTTCTGTGTGTTTCCATTTCTAACTCATTCACAGGGAACACTTCCTTACTGAAACATACTAACTCTTATCTGCAGATGACCAAAGGCAGGTTGAAGTAATTGTAGGTATGCAGGTACTGAACTGATGCGAATTATTCAGGGATGTTCCTTTCGAACTCTGACACAAGGAAGCCTTTAGCTGAGGATCTCAGGAACTTATAAACTCACATCCACCCACAAGTTGCCCAGCTGTTTGCAATGAAGTGGCATTACCCCCGTTTTCAGATAGAGATATAGGTATAAAAGGGGCGCAGAAGAGTTCAGTTACCCACCCGCTGTGTGTAACAGCACTGCCAGGAACCTGGTACCCACTGCCTTCCTCAGACCCCACAGAGCCCACTGCCCCTCCACAACAGCCCTTACAGAAAGCAGTACTTTGAGAATAAGAACACAGAATAACCTTCCCACCTTCAAAGTACTCTACCTAAGACTATTTATGTTCTGTTCCATGCCTGAGGGGCTCTTCCCTCTCCAAATACATCCGAGCTTTCTGTGACATACAATCCCTACTCCTAAGAGTCTGGGGTTAAACTAAACTGTGCAATGCTACAATATGCTGCTCATAACCAATGGCTAATGGTCTCCCAAAGTTGGCTGCTTTAGTCCTCAGCACTAACTTTCTTTAGCCTATAGGTTCCTTCCAACCCAAACCATTCTACGGGGAACATCACTTCTATGTTTAGATGCAGCTGGCCCCTTTACTGAGATTGCATTTGGATACCTGTAATGTGAGCTAAACACTAAGAAAAGAATAAATTAATTAATAACTCCAAAGCCCATAATGTCAATAACACAAGCGTTCAGTAGTCAGCAGGCTGAACAATACCTAGACAAATATTCATTAATATGACCATGAAAAGCTTGTTCATTTAAGAAATTGCCTACCTGTAAGGAGAATATGGGTCAAAGCAAGTCTTGGTGACCTCTGTTATCTCCGGGTTACAGCATTCCCCACCATCAAAGTTGTACCTCTCGTAATTACAATCCATGTCACACACCCCGTTCTGCTTCTTCTTGTTGAAGAGCGTGTGGCGTACGTGTCGGCAGTCTCCCCCATCGTACCCTGTCAAGGTGTGGTTGCACTCAGGGTCACAGTTCTCGTCCCCGATCTTGCTGATATCACAGTTAGCCAGGATGAGTCGGTGGCGAAGGGAAGAGTTCTTCACCTCCAGCACCTCCAGCTCCCAGGTGATGTTGTAGCGGCTGAAAGCCTCGTTTAAATGCTGATGCTGGAATTCAATCTGCTGTTGGCTGACGGTGGGGTTCTGGTGCTTGTCGTCATAGAGATTTACCACACGGTAGCGAACGGTTTTGTTGCGGCGGAAGCGAGGGAGCTTGTTGTAGCTGGCGATTACGTCCGTGTTGTCGCAGACCGTCTGTCCGCAGAGAGGAGGGTCTAGGCTGGTATCCAGCAAATAGCCATGATGATAGCTGAACTTGCTCTGAGGACTGCTGCCATCCTTCATGGGAGACCAGGTGTTTTTCACATTCAGTAAACTGTCTTGAAGAACTAGCTGAGGTAGAGGCATATCTTGCCTGTGAATTGCCTGGCCCATGTCCAACAAGATCTCCTTCTGAGACCGGGCTGTCCTCCAGAGGCTGAAGTGCTCTATGTAACCCCGATAGTTCTGGTTCAGGGCATTTCCTCCAACCATGAGCACCTTGCACTTCAAGGTCAGAAGACTGAAGATGCTGCCCACTTGCTCTCCGCTCGTGGCCACCTGGGCACCATTCACATAGAGTTTCATCAGATGCCCATCGTATGTGGCAGCCAGATGCACCCACTGGTTGGGGAGGTAGCTGCGATGTGCTGCAATGGTGGTTACTTTGCGAGCACGGTCCGTCTTCAGAGAGAAGAAATAGCGGGGGTCTCTATTCCCCTGGTCACTGACGGTGTTAATCCCCAGGACCCATCCTCGGTCACGGGAGGTGTAAGAACATTTGTCATATAGTCCTATGTGCCCCCAAAAAAGAAATATGAATAAATAAGGATGACAGAATAAAGAAATTAGTCTTCCAGTTGTATAAATACAGCTCTCTATATGTATATACACACACTCACCTACATATGTTAGAAAGTTAAGCTACAAGAAAGACATTAAATCATCTGGCGTATGATTGTGGGAGGTCATGCTAAGACTTGCTGTTAAAGGGTAAGATTTGCCAGTGGCGTCTACGAATGGGATTCCCTTTATCCTGACCAAACCCTTTTGCAAAATGATGTACCACACATTTAGCTCCTACCTTCACCCAAGCCATACATCACTGCTTGAAAAAACGGACAGTCTTGAGAAGCAGTCCTTGACTTCACTCACACTTCATACCCCTGAACCCCACATCTACTAACATCCACAGCAGAAATACACATAAAATCTAAGTACCACACAGTTTGAGAAACCCTCAGCAGCTGCCATTATCCTGGTACCATCAAGCACCCAAAACCTGCAGAGAGTGAAAGGGATGTGTTCAGACTACCTTCGAATTTATAGGCAATAAAACCCAGTAAGGATATGTGATACACTGGTACACTGGAGGCACTGAACAAGGTGAGTACCACCCAGGAAAGGGCAATGCACATGCACAGATATTCACAGAGATTCCTGCCCACTCACACACACACACTTTGGTGAACTGCAGGGAATATCCCCTTGTGATTTCTCTCACAGACAAAGTATGGATCCACACCTAAAGCTCTCCCAACTGGTCTTCAGGCAGCTCCATGCGGTGGGAGGAGCCCGCTCCTCCCCAGGGTGGGACACAAGGTCCAGCAAGTTAAAGACACACATTTCCATCTTTCAGTTCTCAAAGGCCAAGGGTTGCGGGGACACCCCCCAACCGAAAAAATAATTGTCAGGGCCTTCAGCACCAAACGGCCTTTCTACTATCAGCACAGGGAGAGCAATCCTTCCCCCAAGGCTTCACTTCCAAAAGCCCAAACGAAAATCATAAATCTCTGACAGCTCAGTCCTCAGGAAAAGACTAAATATCCCCTTACCTCACCCCTGCACCCTAACCTTCCCCACACCAAGACCGAATAACATCTTCTGCTTCTGATAGAGTTGCTCAATAGCCATCTGTTAACAATCACTCATTAACAGCGCGGTCTTGTCTAGTATCAACAGAGCAAAGGTTACAGGAGCGTTCACTGTATTTTTCCTCCCCTCTCCCAGCACCCACCTTCCCCTCTCTCCTCACACCCTTCCCCTCTCCACCCCACCCCCCAAAAAAAAAGTCTTCTGATGGGAAAGTTAAAAAAAAAAAAAATTAAAGAGGCCTTTTTTCTGCAGGCCGGTATTTTGCTAGGGACGCTGAGCTCCCCCTTTTCCTGTTTCCTTTGGAAAAGAGATCCCAGGGTTCGGAAGGCAAGGTGTTTATTCATCTGTAGGGCGCACTCAGTTCAAAACCTTCTGGAGACCAACTTCTAGTTTATACTGCGACTTCTGATCACGGGAGAGGAGAGGAGGAGAACCAGGGAAGGAAAAAACAAATAGGCTAAAAAACCCGACATTTGCTGGGATGGATATTTACCTGAGAAATGCGTGATACGAAAGCCAAAGCTACCAGTGACCTTTCTGGAGCCTGTTTTTCAAGTGGTTTTAAGTTTTTCTTTGTGGAATAAGTACTTTTACAAAGCATTCGTTTTCAGACATGTGAAAGTTCATAAACATCCGCATTCTATGAATCTCAAATGAAGGTATTGTCCAGCAGCACTGTGTGGATAATACTGTGATGAATGAGAAGACAGCAGTCAAAAGAAGTCTGTCTTCGAAATAAACCATCAAAAAATAAGATATAAAAATCTCAACTTATTGTAATAAGACCATTAGAGCTGGTCAGACATTTTGTAAGTGAGCTTTTGCCTGCCACAAAATGCCAACATGGCAAGAGCAGAAAAAGTGATGCAGAAACAGGCTGGTCCCATCAAATGTCTGAGAAGGTCTGGGTCTTCAGTCTTCACCACGGCCAGAGGAACTCCCAGGGACTCCTGCAGCTGTTTTGATTGCAAGTATAAAAGGTAAACCCATTCCAGCCACATTCCCAACTGTCTCCCGGCACCATCACCCCCCAGGGATTGAATTCTCCAGGCCTTGGGAGCCCAGGGCAGCTGCACATGCAGGAGCTGCTCCACCTGTTTCTCAAGCCATCCAAGACCTGCTGTTGGATGGACGGCTGGAAGTCCTGGAACAGGCTGCTGGGGTCTCCAGCTCTGGGGAAGTCCACCATACAGTCTTCAAGGGTCAAGTTTTTTGGCTTTTTGTACAGACCGGGGCCCCAAAGAACTAATAAATTATTGTGGAATGGAAATTCAGTTTCCTCGCCAGCATTAAAGAACATCTTCCTCTCTCTCTGAAGTGCTACATGATGCTAGTGATTGACCTCAGCTGAACAGATGGAGCTGCTGGAGGAATACTACAGAATAGTAGCAATCCTCCCTTGCCTTTGAGCATTTAAACCCTGATGTGATGCAACGTGTCTTGAGTTTGGCTCAAACAGCTGCCATCAATTCAAGATTTACAGGGAGCCAAAGGAGGGCAGAAAAAGAAAAAAAACAGTGACAATAGGGACACCACTGAACATGCCAGTATGAAAGCTGCTGAGCTAAAGCAGTCTACTATTCCAGTTCCTTACATTTTCTAGTTTAGGGCAAAGGTCGCTACTGAATCCTTGTGCCACGTACAGTATTCTTTTCTCAAACTTTTACTATTACAGACATCCAACTCTTGATGAAAAGATGGACTGAACACAATCCCTTCAGCAGCAAGGCTTGTTTTATTCTTAAGAGAAAGGGAAAAGAGTAAGAAAAGGGATAAGAAGCCCACACTCCCTGTAACTTGCAAAGTCGTAGTGGTTCTTCGTGACCTTCTTTCGCTCATACGCTGTACCTACTTTCCCAATCCTTCACTTATTTTTGGCTTTAGACTAAGAATCCTCCGGCTAAGGGAGTGTCACTTTTCCGTTTTGTCCCCAGCACAATGAAACTAATTTCAGCTGGGACTTTGGATGTCATAATACAAGAATTTATTACTTCTTCTATGACAACTAATAAGGGCAAAGCCATTGGAAGAGGGACATGTGAAATAATTGCCAGAACTTCTGAAAACTGAATAATTTGATGTTTTCACAATTCATTTCAATTTAGTAAAAGGTTCCATAGCCATGAGTTATTTCTCAGACATAATTAAGAACATTTTAAACAAGAAGAGGCCTGTCTTACCCCAAACAAGGCTGTTTTGAGCAAAATTACCCCTCAAAATGGTGACACTCCGAATTTCAAATTTCAGCTGTGACTGCAACCAACATTTACACGGAAAACATACAGAGTTTAGATTCTCATTTACACTGAGAATACTTTACAATAATGTGGTAAAAGGACATTTTTAGCTACTTAATATCCCTTTACAAACCAAGAGTGGTGTAAAGAGGCCTCATGGTAAAAGAGACTCAAGCCAATGCCTTCAAAACCACAATTTGGCGAATATGCCTGAAGTTTCCGAGCCAAGAAATGGTGCGAAATAAAACTGATGTTTGTTTTCCCCACAGCAATTAGATTAAAAAAATATGTACAAGTTTCATACAGCAGCAAACAGTTTTCTTCACTACTGCTTGCCCTAAGTTGCTAGAAAGGGAAGGAGCTACAGCTGAGAATGCTGACAGCCCTTCGAACTCCTTGGTCTGAGTGATTTTTTCTTCATGAAGCTCCTGTTCCTGAAACCCAATGGATTAAGATGGACTTCTATCTTCTATTAAAAAAAGAAAGAAGAGGCACTAGTTCAGCTTTCCAGTAAGAGTCACTGGTAACCTTCCTTCCCCACAGAGGAGTGAGTCACTTTTCAGACAACTCCAGAGAAGTGCAGGGACAGAGGACCTCACCACGTTCCTCTATGCTTGGCGAAAGACAGACTTTGATGGCCTACCAGGCTCCTTGCAGTCCCATGGCGCTTGTCCCTTATAGGAAAAATAAATTCCTAGAGTGGGGAAAGCTGGAAAATTAAGCTCCAAAGCCCCAGTGCCAAAAGCAAAACATGAAAAATCAGAAATTTTCTGATTTTTCTCCCTTTGTTTTGTTTTGGGAGTTTTTTGAGTCAAATCTCAGTTCTCTCGCTACTGGTCCCCAACTGCTCCAGTATAGGACTGTCCATCTGACCTCTTCCAGGAGGCCCTAACCAAGGCCAGTGTGTGGTTTATAACCCAGCTTGTTTTCAGGACTTCACTGGGGACCGAAATAGAGTCACAGCCCCGGGCGGGCGCTGGACAGGATTTGGCAGCAGGAATACAGCCCATAGCATCAGCTGCTCAACTCCTGGAAGAAGTCTTGGGTGAAGAGACGAGGCATTGCTGTAACCAAGCTCGCAATGCTGAGATTGGAGCAGATCTTTATCAGCAGCAGCCACAGAGAAACGGGAACTCACAGCTAGAGGCTGTAGCTGCTGGAGTCATAAGTAACTCTCTCTGTGGGCAGAGTTTGAAAAGAGAGAGGCCGAAGTGGTCCATGCCAACCGCTCTAATCCACTTTAATATTATCAATAACAGACTCCAGGCCTCCCTCTCTCACTTCAGGGCAGTTTCTTATGTCTCACTACCAGCAATCTTCCCTTCGATCAGCCCAGAGCATTACCTCAGAATTTAATTCTTTACGCAGAAGTTTCCTCACTTTGCTGAGCAACAGGAAGAAAAAAAAGACACACAAAAAAGGGAATGCTTTCCTTTCCAGGAGCAGCAAGGTTGGGGGAAGGGGAAGAAGGAGGTCAGTTTGACTTTGAACACATCAGGTGTGCTGCGGAGCCCGGCTCCGCCGTGCGAGGCAGAACGGAAAACAGTGCCCCGCACTTCATGAAAGTTGGCCGTGCCTGTTTTGCTGGAAGACTACAACCAGAGGTGACAGGACTCAGTTATGAAAGGGGAATTTAGGTCAACAATCAAAGCTGTAGTCAGGGGGCCCAAGAACAGGGAGCTAAAGGTTGGGGCTGTTTTTTTCTTTAGCATGCTTTAATCGTTTAGTATCAAAGCACAGAAGAACGCTTGAAAGAGCAAATATTCTACAGGAACCTATAGAAAGCTTTTATCTGTCCAGAGGAAAATAATTAAACCCGACAGATTTGGGTTAAGTATCCCCATGTTCCATACAATTGGATAAGTCAGCGAAGATCCACTGGAGCAGTTCTTGAGTTCTGCACTGGATATTTCATGGTATGACGTTGAACCCAATATAGTTTTACAAAGGGGAGAAATAATCTTTCCTTTCCTTTGCTGTGCTTACCCCAGCCCCCACTTCCTTCCACAACAGTTAAATAATTCAAAGTCCACAGTACTTAAGGCAACCTCTCTCTCTATACCGTTTCCACCACAGCTAAGAGCCCTCCCGAGGTCGCCCCCTGAGACAAGGAGTGGCTCAAGCAAACCACCTGAGACTTGTTCAGGTGGCAAAGGACTACTTAAGCCAGCAGAAAGGGATGTTTGCTGTTGCTATCAGTCTAGCTGAATTCACACCAGATATTACCATTTACAAGCTCTGCAACAGGAATCAGATCTGAGACGGAAGTACAGACTTCTTTTTGTTTTGACACGAAAGACATCGTGTAGAAATAGAGTCTAGTACAGCTGTGCCTATTTAATGTGGAGAATTCGGCCCAAGGCTCTTTGCAATATCAAAATCTTTATATCATTGCTACTTAGCATGAATTTAAGCATATCTTCTGACCGTTTCTCAAACTTCCAGTCACTCCTATGCTCAATGAGATATACCTTGAAGCCTGTAAACAGGGAGGTGAGAACAGCTATAACAGCAAAACATGAATTTATAGTGGCTGGTTAGTTATGAACATCACATAAATCCTTCCCTTCCGATAACAAAATCATGTAGGCTGCAACAGAGCAGCCACTGGCATGGACAATCACATTAGTGACACTTCACTGAGCCCATTGTGAGAATATACCCACTAACAGTATATAAGAGCTTACTGCAAATAGACCCGGTATGCTGGGGCTATGGAGAAATTATTAGATTGCCAGGATTTTGAGGTGGAGGCAAACACGCAACCAGATGGCACAGGGGAGCAAGCTTCAGGCCCTGCAGTTTTATAACAGGGTCATCCCTGGACTGGGTATCGCTTTTCCAAGGGCTCCTTTGTGTACAGCATCAGCGTAAACAAGTATTGCTGGGAAGGCTGGCTTCTTATCTAGATCTTCCTAAGCCTTTCACAACAAAGCTGCAGAACCAGTGGAGACTGGTACTCAGTTAACAAACTGTGGCTGTTTATGATCTAATAACTAGGTTTAGATGGGCTTTTAGATGGAGAGCAAAAAGCACATCCTTCGCAAGGGTCAAACTTCAGTCCCTGCTATAAAGTCCAGGACCATGGGAATATTCCTGTGAAGAAGGGTAAGGATTTTCTACTATATAAAAACCAACTTATTTCTCTTTCCTCATTCTCAGAAACAACTGAATGTTTTTGGTTGAAGCTTGGAAAACCAGCTTAGGTCCACGTTATTAGGAATGAGCAGAACACATGCAGCCACGGGGACAGGATTACAATAGCACAGGCAGGCTTCCTTTAGATACTACTGAACTCAAAGTCATAAACTCTGCAGTCATTAGCATGTTCCTTCAGAGCTCACTGGTCTATGCCATAAATAGGGGAGGCTTTGCATCAGGCAGGATTCTGACAAGAATTCAGGTTGGTGGCTGCCAGTTCAGGACACTCTGGTGTGGCCTGCTGATAAAGCAGAGTTCAGTGTTTATGAAAACCCAGATAGCCTTCAAATGCAGGGAATGGAAAACCCTCAGTAAATTTGTTGGTTTGGCTCAAAGGGACCTTAACACCTCCTAGCTTCCGAGCTTATCTATGCTCACTGGTCAGCAGAGCCCGGTTACCAATTAACCACCCCATTGTAGCTGAGGCTGGGTGCTCACCTTTGGAGAAACCCACCATTAACATCACTTTAAAAGCAGAGGTTGCGAAACATGGGGTTACATATGGAGGCATGCATGAAAATCACCCATCCTTCACAGACACACGTACAACACACCGAAACCTGGAAACACACACCAACCTGCACAAAAGAACACAAATACAAGGGCACAGCAGCAGAATGGTAGCTCTGAGCACCCAGATAAAGGTACCCAGCAACACGCTTGGTGGGACACACATTACCTCTGCTTCCACGTCTCCTTCTCCTCCCTGCACCACTAACCACACGCTCATCAGCTATCAAAGCTCTACCCAAAATATGCTTCTGTGCATCCTAACACAGAGTGGCTTTCCTCCCTTTTGTGTGAGTTAATGCTCAAGAGCAAACACGGAGAGCATCTTCTACAGAAGGAACGGACATCACTTCCAGGCAATCTAAATGATAAAGTGATATTTCTGGGCTCCTTTTAGAAAATGGCAGAGAGAATTGATCATAAACTGGGTCAAGATAGGTCAGCATACCTCAGAGCAGATCAGATGGCCAGAGCATCCCAGGAGGAAACGTTCTCCTGGAAGGATTATTAGGGGCACATCTGTGCCATCAGATGACCGTGCACAATACCCATCAGCTCACTGGGAGTTCAATATGGCATTTCCTTTGGAAACGTGCTCTGTGCCTGACAAGCACTGCAAGTCAATCAGCTGCAGCAGCCCGGAGCCGTGCTGGAAAAACGCCTGATGCTGCCCCACGGAACCCCCTCCACAGCCAGAAACACGGAGCAGCAAGAAGGGGAGGTCTAGGAAGGAGATTGCTTGTGGTGCTGATCAAAACAAACAGCCAGGATTGAAGGGGGGGCGACAACAACACAGCTTGTTTTGCTTTTTAGAATTCCCTCCTCTCTGACCTTTCCAGCAGCTTTAGGGCAGCACTGGAACCAGCTGAGCAGTTACTACTCCCAGCTGCAGAGAGAAGAGCTTTTACACCCTTGCACAAAGTGTGTGTCTTGGAAGGGAGGGGGGGAGAGCAGGCTGGGTCTGGAGAACAAAGAAGGAAATCTAGTGGCACCTAAATCAAACATTATGATCAATGAGGGAGCGGGAAGAGGACCTGCGGAGCGGGGAGAACCTTACAACCTTTCCAGGATCAGACAGATGGCCAACATCCACATCATTACAAAAACAAAACAAAACCCAAAAATTCCATGAATGCGAACGAGGGCACCCTGCGAGGAGACTGTAAAAATCACATCACGATAGCTTAGACTTGTCTTTGTAATTGAGGGGCATTTCCACATGAAACAGTTCTAGTTATTTAATTGGATTTGGAGAACATTCTTGGGCAGATAGTTTTGAATGCAAAACTGAGTAGTTCCAGCGCACTTACACTGATTTATACCATGCAAGGTCTTTGCCTCGGTGAGAATTAAATATCTTATAGTAAAAATATCTCAGATCTTATCCAGACTCAAATACCTTATTGCAACTGGCTGTCCCATAGGACTGTATCTTTCCTGCACTGACAGAAACAACTGAGGAATTGACCAACCTTCAAAGAATGGGCCCCGCCGCGATACCTGGCGCAGCGAGCAGTGATGGCAGGAGGAACCGAGCCCATCGTGCCTGTTTTCCGCTGTCGCTCTTGCAAGGGATCCGGGCCTTCTCTAATCATGACTATTTCATGCCTCAAATTCCCCGCTCCATACTTGCAAACAAGTTCCAAACCCATACACAAACCACAGAGATTTCTGCTTTCTAGGAAACATCCTGCTGCAAATAAAACCCCTGCCTCTCTAACACGATATAACACTTACAGCGTGCGTTCCAGATCAGCTGGAGTCACCGCATGCTAACCTGAGTATAGAATTTTAGAGCTCTATTTGCTGCTCAGTTTGAATCCAATTTCATTTGTTTTGGTACGATTTTCCTCCTGGAAATACCTGAGCCTGTATCTCGCTCTACAAATATCAGTGATGGTTTGATCCGTGAGCACAAATAAATAGACACCTGGATGAAAGCTGTCCCACAGATACTCACAATGTCTTAGAAGTGCACGGAGACAAATTCACACTTATTAAACCAAAGACTGTATCTGAAAATTCAGCCTTCAGGTCTTAAAGGACAAGATGGGACAGCAGTGGGCAGCCCTCCAAAAGGTCATAATTCTACTTGGCTTTCCATAAGTGTTGCCAAAGTCAAATGCTTCTCAAAAGTAATTGACCTTCTCAAGTCTGCAGAACTGGGAGAAAAATGTAAGAGAAACGAGCTACCTTGGAAGATTTTTGGCAATTCCTGTGTTTAGCTGAGCAGCAGGAAATATCATATGTCCAACCTTTCTTATGTTATTTCAGCCCTTCCACTTCTGGTTAAATTTGGAACCAAAGAACTGAAGACTAACAAAATAGCGTGTACATGTACTACTCGCTCTGAGCACAGGCCCATACATACACATGCACGTGGCTTGGAGGGAGCAGACCAGGGCATTCTGAGCCCTTGGCTTAGATTTGAATTTTGAGGAAGGCTCTCCAGCTGGGAGACCATTCATTTCAAATGAAGGGTCAAATGAAGAACACTAATTGCCTCAGAACACTAATTACCTTCAGCAGGTCTTTGGTCTATATTTTTGGTTGCAACTTGGTCAAAGGAATAGGTCATTTCAGCAGCCTACATTCCCTCCTGGACTGCTCTTCTGCCCTCAGGCTGAGACACAGACCACCCAGCAAGGAGATGACAAGCAAACGTCACTCCAAGCTAATTCTCTGCTGTCGCACTCACGTTTTTGTTTCAAACCACCCTTTGGTGTGTGAGCTGAGCAGTCCCAGCATTGTCAAAGCTGCTGGTTCCTGGGGAGAACCTGGACTTTGCTCCCCAAAGCTTGTATTCTGGAGGTGAATTCTTCCCTGAAGTCACCTGTGAAACTCTTACTACCTTCAATGAGAGAAGATTTCAGCCCTGTTTTTCAGCTTGCCTTCAGGCTAGCACACCGGAGTGTTCTGAAGGGGAAAAGTCAAGTCATTGCTAAGCATCCTGGCCAAAAGTGACAAAATCTAACTGAGATTAAAACCCCCATATGAAGCTGAGCCTGACAATCCAACTACAGTGATGCCCAGGAGACCCAGCAAAGAGCTGGGAATATTACGGTGTTTAGAACTATCCTACTAGTGTCAAGAAGAATCCACCAGAATACTGGAAAATTAAAGGATTTGAAATTAGCATCCTAGTGCTCCCTGTGCTTTACTACTGACTTAATTATCTTTGCAGTAACAGCTGAAACCCCCAGAACAATCTGCCTTTGCAAGCCCTCAGACACAATACAGGTGAGGACTGAATTAACTCATCTTTAAAGAACTTGTAATTTGGAAAATCATTGAATTTTATAGTTATGGAGGCAGATATTCCATCTTTCTACTTGAAAAGGTTTTTCAGCAGTTGACTATTCTTCAGGCTAAAATACCGCATTTTGTCTCTGTTCAGAAGTTTGGTCACCATGTGCATCCAATGGATTTACCTATATCCTCTATTATTAGATTTCCAACCTTGAATTATCAGATTAATAGTCCCCGAGCAGATACTTAAAGATCGTGATGATCAAGCCACCTCTTAATCTCCTTGAGTCAAATACTTTAAGACTCGTTACAAATCCTATCATTATTGTCCTGCTTAATTGTTTTTTTTTCTAAATCCGCTTTTGCACAACATCCTTCTTAAACTGGGGACACCAGAACTGGACAAAGTGCTTCAGCAGCAGCTTCTCCAGCACCAACCCCAGGATAACACCGCCTCCCCAGTCCTGTTGGACACTTCTGTGTTTAGACAGCCAGCGAGGACTCCAAACCTTTGGCCGCAGCATTGTACTGGCAGCTCCCATTTACAGGCTTCATCTCTTCCAACACGCAATCACTCCTACACGTGTAGATTCCAGGTGGAAGCCCGTTCGCTCACCACCCGTCCGTCATGTAGGATCTGCCGTCCGTCTTTCCATTCGTATGACTTCACCTTTGGCTTTACCCTAACACACGCTGTTTGCATGTTCTTGATTTTTGAAAACACCCAAATGAGAGTCCTGTCTTGGTCATTGTTTACCACTCCCCGAACTCTGCAACATCTGCAAATTTTATCAGCATTGATTTTATGTTTTCTTGCAGGTTGTTGACAGAAAATATTAACTAGTGAGGAGCCAAGATTGCATTGTGCTGAATAGGAGGGAATGTGGCCAGAGTCCCACTGTTCAGGCAACTGTCCTGTTTGTCAGTGCGGGAAAATAAATACCTGTGATGCTCATGAATACGAGCTTACACAAGTTAAGAGAAAAAAAGATGGGACAAATAGATAAGTATGAGATTGGCAAGATATAGCTCTGTCTTTTTGTCTCTTCGGCATTCCACAGCCTCAGCCATCTCTTCACAGCAGCACAGCGCTGTAGGGATCTGGCACGATCCCGGCCAACAGGACCTCTTGGATGAGCATTTTGGTAGCATGGAGTGGCATTTGCCATTTACAGCTTGACACACAATCAAAGCACTGCACTGCTGTTATTACCCCATTCTTACAAACAGCATCTCTCAGAGGGCTGCTGAGAACCATTATCCCACCTTCAGAGATGGAAACGAGGGAGCTGAAGGCACCTCAGAGCAATTGCGAAGTAGGAACTAAAATCCCAGAGCAACCTGTGCACCTCCACCTATTCTGCCACAAAATAAGCAGCTTGAATTAGCAGAAGAGGGAGCTTGCTTCTCTCTCACCCAGCAGTTTCATCACTGCTGAAATGAACACACTTTCTTTCTCCCAAAGCATCTAATTTATCACTGAAGGAAATCTCCCTTCTCATCCCGAAACCACCAGCCAAAAAGAAACCTCTACCCTTTACAACTGCCTCTGTTTTCTTTGCTGCCAGCTAGTCTCTGGCCCTCCTTTCCTTGCAGAACATCTTGTCGCAATGCCCTCCTTGAATAATTTTCACATAAAAACGGGTGCCTCATCCGGCTTGCCCTGTCACCAGAGTTTGACAAGTGTCAGAGAAAGCCCATAAAAGCCAGGCTGGGAGCTCCTCAGTGCAAAGGACACCATGTGTTGAACACATTGACAGTGCTCAATAAATACCATCCCCGCCGAACAGCTGGTTGGACTGCTGGGGTTGGGAAGAATGTTGGCCACATTGTCTGCTTACGTGCATCCTCCTCAATGATGCGCAGAAGATCCAGTGCATGGGGAGCGGAAATACATCACTTCCAGAAGATCCCAAAGTATTTTTTTTTTTTTTAAATGTATCTGAACACAAGTTTAGATCCTGACTCAAGGTTTATGGGCCATTTCAGACATACAGATGTGCAATAAAGTGTTGGTTTCTTGATGTAGCTGCAAGAGACATTCATCCTGGGGGAGGGGAGCTGAGAGATGGGTGATGGTAAGAGCTACCCTAATCCCATTTCCTACTTCCTTCTCTTGAAATACAGAGCTCCCATTTAATTTAGTGACTTCTTAGTTATTAGAGCACAGAAACTGTTAGAAGAGACCTTCACCCAAACAGTTTGGCCGTCACACGACGACACAAAACACAAGGTTGGAGGAGAAAGGCCCTTGCTCCTGCTCCTCTGCTTTTGCCATCCACACTTGAGGCAAAGGGAAAAGTTTGGTTGTCTTTGCAGCCTCCTCCTGCTGCAAGGTGCCCCCATGACTGCAAGTGCTTCTGGTCTGCTTTGCTGCCAAATCCCAACCCTGCAACCTTATGAGGAGAAACACAGACCCCTCGCCGTATCATTGTGCCTCTGAGAGGTGCATTTGCTGCTGCTTCCCTCTCCGGCTTGTTCCATGGAGCCTGCAGGTGTTTGGATATGGCCATTTCCCAGTAAAACTGGTGGTATGCTAATGTTTAAAATAAAATAAAATAAACCCCTAGTATGACAGCATATAGCTGAAGACCACCCCTGTTTGAGCATTGCCTCTGGTGAGGCACGCAATGTAAACAGTCTGTTTGATTAAACCATCTCTAGCAAGAGGACTTTGGGGAATTCCACTCTTTCCCGGTGCAAAGAGGAGCAGAAGATACTCTGCTCTTCATTAATTCAGAGCTCTTCAAAGGGCAAGAATGAATCGCTCAACTTTCCTCCTAGGAGAAACTGTTGATAGTTATCCTGAAATTCTTGGATGAAGCACTCCAGCATAAATCTGGTCCACTCCTGCCCCTTTGTTTCATCCGTTCACGAGCAAAGAGACTGTGCAGCAACTGATAAACTGTGTCCATGCTGTAATTTAAAATGCTCATTTCTGATTTCTTTCCCCTCTGTTGGGGTGGGAGGTGGAGAGACCACACTGGAACAGACTTACAGATAAGGCTATTAATTACATGCCCGAAAATATTTGTACAATAAGAGAAACCGCTCTGTCAACAAACGACAACAGATAAGACTATTTTAAACCATCCCACTTTAAGGTACGGAGATCCTGCCAGCACTGGAAACCTTTTGTAATACATCTAAACCTTCACAGCTCCTAGAAATAGAAAAGGGACTATATCTTGTGTCTGTAGAAATTCCCTTATTCCAAATTTCTGAAGGCACTCCTAATGGAAGAGGGAGAGCCTGGGATGGTGACACAAGCCCTGCCTTCACACCGCAATTCTGCACGAGTGAGGACCACAGCCCTGACCCTCGCTCCCAGAGCTTTTCTTTATTTGATGATTTACCCATCTTGAATAGTCAGAAGGCTTTTTAGAGGATCCCGGTGTCTCCTGGAAGGAAGGAAACACATAATTCCCTCACCTCCTACCTGAGACCACCAAGGAGCAGTACTAAAGGAACAACCTAGCAGCAGTCACCAGAAAATGGGCTATTTCTTGGGTTCCCCCTGTGCTGTAAGGGGCTTGGGGGCCTCTGGAGCAAGTTGAAGCACTTTGTGTTTGCCAGCTGACAGCACCACCACCATGACTCTCTGGTTTTTGCTCCAGAGCCCATGGTGACCATATAGCCCCGTGTTATTTGCTTCTGTTGGTCCTGCTCTCTCCTACCTCCTCAAGCCGATGGTTCTGTGCGAGTGCTGCACACCACCAGACAGACCAGCCTCGTGCTCAGGCTATAGTGGGACAATTATCCTCTGGGCTATTTTAGTCCTTTTACAGCCTTTGCGCAACTCAAGAGCAACAGTTTTGCCAGGAGCCAGAATCAAGATTTTNAGAAAAAGAAAAAGAAAAAGAAAAAGAAAAAGAAAAAGAAAAAGAAAGAGAAAAAGAAAAAGAAAAAAAATCTGTGTATTTATCAAGAAGAAATTCTACTAGTTCATTGAAGCTGGTCTCCTTGCTTGGGCTTCACAAATACTGTCATGACGACTCTAAAGCAAATGGAGACTTTAATTTTATTCCCCCTTTTTTCATATTTTCCATGACGGAGGGAAAAGAGGAGAAAGATGCGTAGTTCAACAGACAGACGTCTCATCAAAGGAACTCCTGCAGCAGATGCGGAGTAGGAAACATCCAGCAACCCTGCTGGCTCCAACCCACAGCCTGGACCTGAGCGCGGGCTTGATTTTCATTAGCTAACTTTTCTTCCTCTGAACTTCCTCTGAGGGTGTTTGTTTATAAACAGAGATGGGGATATTGTTGCTGGAGATGGGAGGGTCTGGGAGGAGGTGAAGGAATTTGGGGTCACAAAGCTGGAAAGCAGGGTTCAGAAGTATTTGTTGCCGGAAACACAAAGGGCTCACTGTACAAACAGCATACGGCCTGATTTCCCAGTCTAGAGGGATTACCATAGGTATATTCAGAAAAGGCTCCAAAAAGTACAAACCACCCCACATTGTACAAATGTTTCCCACTGCATCACCCTAACCGTTACACGCCCAAACGAAACCAGCGACAGCGGTGACGGTGGTTGGTTGGAGGTTGTTCTCCATGACATCCACTTCTCAGCTTGTTCATTCTCCCCATTGCACGCACTGTCCCTACCTCAGATTTGAGATGTTTGTGGGTCTGGAGCAGCCCCCCCTGGTTTCCTCTCCAAAGGAGTTACTCTAGGTTTACATTGGTGTGTTCAACAGCAGAATCTGGCTTGTACTGCTCACCCTTTCCTCTGCCAAGTACATGTTTCAAAATCGTGTGCGTAATGCATTTAGTTAACATTTGCTTTTTCTCCCTGAACATCTCCATTCATGAGCTACAGCACAGGAGGCTTCCAATTCTTGTCTACTTTACGCTGAAAACAATTCCCATTAAATTATCACTGGTGAAAGGTGCTGCTTTGACCTCAGAGAGGCTGCTCTGTTTATCCCCGGGACAGCCGCAATGTGAGACGGCAGCAATGAGAGCTCCAGATTTCAGCCCGAGCACCTCAGCCTGTACCAGCAGATGCTGCTGAGCAGAATCACCTGGATTGTGTGATGTACAGCCTCCCTGGTGATGCTCCCAACAGGAGCATGGGTTGTTCAGCCACGAGATGATGATCCCTCCCCAACGCCACCTGGGGCACTGACATGCTGGGTGCAGAGCCCCTTTTGCAACCATTCACCTGCTCCATCTTTGACTACAAGGAAAAGAAGTTATTTTTGCCCATAACAACCTGAAATACCCAGAGATGGATTTCCAGCATTTCCTAAGAACGTGCTTAGTTACAACTTACATATTTTACAAGGTGTTTCAGCGGGTCAATATAGTAATCGATTTGCAGACCTATCAAAAATAGCAAAGTATTTGAATTAAAATAAGAGCACTCTGAACTAAGGGGCTTCAGTGATATTTGCTCTTCTCTCCATTATGGGCTGCATACCCTGCTCCACTGGAGAAATAAAGCAAGTCATGCTGGTTCATGCTGAGCCCCACACATCTAGCTCAGAGATATTCATTCCAGACCATCTGATTCTCTGCCATCTCCAAAGAGTTCATGTCACAAATGCCAGCTGCCACTGTCACCCACTCCCCATGTCACCAGTGCTTTCACCAGTGTGACACCAGGTGAAAGGCTTCATAACCACCACCAACTCAGCACAACAATTACCCAGCGAGGAACCAGCAGCAACTCCAAGGAACCACTCTACAGGAATTAGGGGGTGTTGACCTCACATGGGAAACGACCCCGGCTGAGGAATAACTATCATCGCCCCTACAGAAACCCAAGAGTGCAACAAAAGGCCAAGCCTGCTGGGATTTCTGTCTAGCTCTGCCATCAACACGCTGCCAAATCTTGGACAAATCAGAGCATTCCCCCATTCCTCAGTTTCCCTTGTTTTAAGGGCAATGTTCTCTCACGCCTAAGAAACTTATCCCCACCATCAGCAGGATGTTTTGAAGCAGTTATAAGGACTACAAAACCGCAACCTTACCGCAATGATAAACCAAAACAACCGTACTAGGATACATTAGAACAGTAGGCAAATAACCACTACACTCAACACTAAGTAGCACTGGTAACAGCAAAGACCTTTCCTTTCTATTTCTTTCCCTGTCTTAAATAAAACAAACAAAATAACTGTGATAAGATCTCTCTCCTCCATCCAATGGATGATCTTTGTGAGTATAGTTCCAACACTAACAGCAGAGAACAGGCAAGGAAGCAAGCAAAGGAGGAAAAAAGCCTGGAAGCCTGCAGCTGATGCTCGCTGTCGGGAACAGAGCTGCTCTTCTCCCAATTCCATGACGACAGAAGACTCCCGGGACTCAGATGAGGGAGGGGAAGATGGGTCAGAGGAGAGAAATCCATATGGGAAAGTGATTTAAAGAAAATAAAGAGACAATAAATTAGATAAGGAGAAGGAGATAAAACACAGCCGAGGGGAGGAAGGAGAAGAGATAAAAGAGCCCTAAGTAGCGCTCAAGAGGAAGACTCGAGGAAAGCCTACCAGACCCCAGGAGTTAATCAGCAAAGAACAGAGTGGTTTTCTTCTCTAACACAGCAATTCTTTTGCTTTCACGAGCTGGTATCACATCTCTCAGATGCTGCTTCACCAGGCCAATTCCAGACACTTCTCAGTTTCACCTCACCCTCGCTCCCGCTTTGCGAGAACAACCGCTGCTCCTTTTTTGTGTACCGGGAGGATGGGTATTAAACAGAACAATATCAATGATTCCCGGAAAATCTGCATGAGCATATGCCTGACTGAGCACACACACTGCCTGCTTACCCTCTGTTCCCACAGCACTTCCAACACGAGTTGGCTGAAGCCACCAACGTGGTGGCCACCCTTGGTCTGCAAGGAGGGGACACCACCCTCCCGTGGCAAAAGAAGAGGAGGCTACATGGAGCTCAGGGTTAGCCACGGCATGGGAGGAAACTAGCAATTTTCCCTTCTTCAGGAGCAGGAAAGAGGGGAAAGACGGGGGAATCAAGGACACCAGAGAAAGCACTGAGAGGAGGATGGTGATAAGAGAGGGTGAAGGGATTGGATGGGAAAGTTCCACACTTACATCACCAGCACAACAGCAAAGCGGACAGTGTGTTTTGAATAAGTGCTCGCTTTAACACTGGAAAAAAAAAGAAGAGAAAGGTTGAAGGAGACAGAGGCCAAAGTGGGATTTGGCATATAGCAAAAAGCAATTCAAATAAACATGTCCCCTTCCCCTGGCCAACTTCTCTGATGTTAGGGCTTCACAATTTTTCTTCTCTTGTATCCAAAGCAGGAAAGGACAGCAAAATAAGGGATGTTAAAGCAAGGACCACAGAAGGGCCCAGGCTGTAGAGGTGGGATGCAGAAGACTCTCCGAAATCAGAGACACAGTGAGCCAAGGTCAATGGTATTTTGTCACTATCTTGAACAGGTTTAGGATCAAATCCATGCTGCCAGCATAAATCTAACATCATGAATCCAGCCCCATTCTCATCAAGGGATATTCTGACTTGTATTATTTGCTCACAGTTTTAACTATGATAAATACTGCACCCTCGCTTGTTGCTGGCAGCCTTATGGATTGTTGAACAGTCCTCACAGAGTCACAGAATAGTCCACGCCAGAAGGGACCTCTAGGGTCATCATCTTAGCAAATGGTTCTGATCACTAGGACTCAGGACAGTAGAAAGCAAAAATCTGGGATAAGATACTCTTTTTCTCTTTTAATTCTCCTTTTTGAGTTCTGCTCTGCTCCTGTTCAGAGTTAGAGTACTTTGACTTCATGGATGGCTTTGGGGAGAGTAAACTTTATAATAGGCACTAGCATCAAATCAAAGCAGTTTACAAGATCTGCCACTTGTGTCAGAATATGTGGGGAAATAAACAAGCTGTTCTTCCTTGATCATTGGAGTTTAAATGCTTTATTGATCTGGGAAAAAAATCAAAGGTGCTTTGGAAATCGTGTGTGTGTGTGCACGCTCACGCCAGAGAAAATGAAAAGAAATGTAGGGACAAGGAGAAATTAGCGGGAAAACAATCTAGCTTTTCTTCTCCATGGAAAACTGAAATAAAACTAGGAATCGTACCCAGACGTCAGCTACCCCATGGTAGAGCAACATAAGGTCAGAAGAAAGGTAAACCTTCGGTTTTAGAAGTCTCATTTTGGGTGGGGAATAAACAAACAAAGGACCAAAAAGGGCAGCACGGTCGATTGTTCGGTGCTGGGAACAACGCAGGAAGCAAATGCCCAGAACCTTGGAAACAGAAAAGTCCAATGTATTTTGCATATTTGGAATAGAAAGAGTAACGTGTACTGATCATTTAAAGACAGTGCTAGATGAAGAATTTGGTAATACTGAGAGAGGAGATAAAATGAAGAAAAAGGTGATATTAGACTATGTGATCTAGTTGAGAGAAAAACAGAGTATTTTGATCAACTAAGACTTTCCTGATCCATTCCCAAGCTCATCTAGAATAGAAAATTTGAAGAATAAGAAATGTAACCAAGTGAATGCATTCATTCGTAGTAAGAGGGGACGTAGGAACTGCTATACGGACTAAGAGCAGAGAAGGGTGAGAAATGTTTGATAAAATATTTTTCTCAGGAAAAAGGGAAATTAATCAAAACAGACTATCTGTGGGAAAGGATCAGTTTGGGCAAATATTCTAACTTAAAATTTCAATAGAAGTTTCATAACTGTCAAAACACCTGATTCTTTTTTAACTTTCTGAAAATAAGAAAGCTGATATCTTTTACCAGCAAATGTTTTTCTTTCTCATAGTTAGCACTTTCCTAAACCAGCGCTTTGGATTTTAGGTACTTGAGATGTTGTCAATCTGTCCTTCTCTTTTCCTGTCTTGCATTATAACAGTGACTCTCGGTCTTAGCTAAAGATCTTTGGTTTATAGTAGAGCACTGGGAAATTTTCTGTGGCCTGTGCTGTATCAGAACCTACAAAGTGGAGACTCTGTGAATGTTTGGACTAATTATCTGCTGTTATATCCCTGACACTGCAGGGGACTGAGTTGGGCAACCCAGGTGGTCCTTTCTCTGCTTCTGCTCTTATAATGTCTATCAGAGAACAGAAAAGAGGAGCTGAAAAAACAATGGCTAAAATTGGAAGCAAAACTATCATACGGGAACATTTCAGCTGACCCCAGTCACAGAAGGGTTTATTTTTGTTTTTTCAATTTGTCTTTTTGAAAAAAGCCACTATATTTTGGCTCTTTTTTCTGGCTCAGGCCAGCATGAGCAATGGAAATGCAAGGTGAAAGCACTCAGTTAATCCCCTGCTCTCGAGAGCACCTAAAACCCGTTGGTCCTCCAGCATTTTTGCGTGAGAGCTGCTTAGGCGGGTGTTGTGGCTGCACCTCTCTTGGAACAGACCTGAGGAGCCCCACACCTCTGTCCTGACCCACTCAGACCTGGGCCCCAAGGAAGGCATTTCTCCACCCAAAAATCCCTGCTCCACCCAGCTGACGTGCCCCTGCTGCCTTGCACTGGGGTCGGGTCCCTGTCACCAGGGAGGTGCCCGCCATGCTCAAGCTCTTTGCTGTCCGACGCACCCAGCCAAGGATCTCTCCCGCCCTTGGCAAAGGCTGACAAACACACCGAGCTCATGGCAGCAGCACCACCAGACTCCAGGGCCTCCTTGAAATAAGAGACCTGTCCTGTTCTTCACGAGAAAGGTGAGAGGCACCTACCTTTGTGGTGCTCGTTGGGGTTAGGGTCCCCCAGGAGCCAGCATCACTCCTCCCAGCTGCTCCAGCACTGGGAGACTTCTGGGATTTGGGATTTAAGCACATCCCTCACTGTGCCATGTGTGGCTGGGGCTGATGGCAGGCACCTCCGCCTCCGCTCGGAGCAGCCAGGATCCCCTTGGCCATCTGCAATGCTTCCCTCATGCCACACGACAAGGTGACGTGGGGACCCGGAGAGCAGCTTCAACCTGATGTGAAAACTTTCCGGCAGCTGAATCGGAGACCGGGTCTGTCTTTCTCTGGTGACTTCGCGTGCGAAGGCTCTCCGAGGGCTGCTTCTCGCTCTCGCTCTGGAGGCCCTCCCGCCACAGCTCTGCTTTGTGCTTCTCCAGACGTCTCCACAAATCCCCCAGGAGAGCTCCACTCCTGCTCCCTCTCCAAACGCCATCCCCTTGCCTTGCTTTCTGCCTCACGCAAGTTTTCCTAACTGAAACAGGCTGGCTTGGAATAAATCAGGCTGAAATGAAGCCTGGAGAGGTGAGCTCAGCCTGGGACACGTCTCTGTGCCTAGAGGAGACAGCCGTCCCTCGTTTAGGAATCTAAATGTACCATCCTTCACACACAGAGCCAAATTCCCCTCTCTCTTTTATCACGTTATTCATTAGAGCAGCCTACATGTAAGTGCTTTAAGAAAAACTTTCTTCTAACTGTGCTGTTCTGACTCCAGTGGTCAAAAGACCAGTTAAAATTGGAAGTCTTATGGTAAGAAAATTTTTTTTTTCTGATCTACCTTCTGGCTCTTGTCTGAGCTTCCACAGACTGAAGGAAATGTGCTGTTCAAACACAACGGTTTCGTAAATGACAAGCTATGGCCTATTAGTCATACCTCACCCAGACCCATAACCATGAAGTGGATGATCATTTGATCACCTCCAGGGCAGCAGAAGTACACAGGTACCTGCAGCCTTCAGCAGTGGTGTATTGGAGACATGTCACCCTGAAGGAGCATCTGGGCAGGTGTTCAAGCTCCCATCACTTTGGTCCAGCCATTGCTCTGCTCTGCCCATCACCGTGGAACCTGGCACATGCCAGCACTAATTAAATGACAGAACTACAAGCTTTCTGTTTGACTTATTCTACAGTCCTTCATTCTATTACTTTATTACAGATCAAAATAAGAAAATCCAAGACAACAGGCTGTGGAAGATGAGAAAATGCTCCATTGCAATTATTTTAATGCCAGTGTATCTCAGAGTGAACCCTCTACTGAAGACATAGAATCACAGTATCATAGAATCATTCAAGTTGGAAGAGACCCTTGAGATCATGGAGTCCAACCATCAGCCCCACTCTACAAAGTTCTCCCCTACACCAGATCCCTCAACAACACATCTAATTGACTCTGAAACACAGTCAGGGATGATGACTCCACCTCCTCCCTAGGCAGCCCATTTCAGGGTCTGACCACTCTTGCTGGGAAGAATTCTTTCCTAATGTCCAGCCTAAACATACCCTACTGCAGACTGAAACCATTCCTTCTTGCTTTATCCCTAATTACCCGTGAGAAGAGACCAGCACCAACCTCTCCACAATGTCCTTTCAAGCAGTTGTAGAGAGTGATGAGGTCTCCCCTCAGCCTCTTCTTCCTCCAACTATACAGTCCTAGCTCCCTCAATCGTTCCTCATAAGATTTATTCTCCAGGGCCTTCCCCAGCTCCTTGTCCCTGCTCTGCACTGCTCTGCACTTGCTTCAGCACCTTCATCTCTCTTGGGTTGAGGTGCCCAGAACTGGACACAAGACTCCAGGGGTGGCCTCACCAGTGCTGAGTACAGGGGAGTCCTTAAGTTCCCAGCACATCCTCTACAAGGATCAGCTCCAGGAAAAGGACCCACCTCACCAATTCTAACTGGCGTGTATTAATTCAATATCAGATGCCAAAACTTCAGAAGGGAATCCATTAACCCCCCAAAGTAAACGTATATTCTTGAACCTCATGGAGGGAACAGACTTACAGAGTGTCAATTACTTCTCTTTGTAATTACCCAATTAGTGGACCCCGACACAGATGTTTCTCAGTCTTTTACACAAAAGAGCTGTGGCTTTAAGGGAGCTCCACTGTGCTGATTTTGGCATTTCTTTCCTTTTGGATTCTGCTGCAGTTTTACGTTCACCAAGGACTGAAATTGGGAAAACATAGGCACTCCCTTACATATGAAGCTTTATTAAGTTGGGATCATGCTCTCTGTTGGCAGGCAGAGGAATAGAGAGACAGAAGAGAATGAAAGCGGGAAGGGGGAAAAAGAAATCAAACCAAAACACAAATAACTTTCACTCTTTGGAGCAGGCACGCCTTCTTACTCTCGCTGCCGATCATTCATCCCGCTCCTCTCCGCTCCCAGACACTAAAGAGTCAACATCTCACTCCTGTGAAAACATGAGCTACCCGGCTCCTGAGCCACAGACCAGCAAACACACTGACAGGGACTCGGGAGGATCCTGTTTCTTAGGATGGAGTTGCATTTCCACAGTAGAACCGAAATATCTTTGATTACAACAGAAGCAAGGTCAATGGTGCTTTGAAGCGTCTTATTTTGCAGGGCATGTGTGTTACCTAACTGTGGGCTGGACCTTAACTCCTTCCTTCACAACCAGAGATGCATTCAAAGACCCGTCAGGGGGAAAGCGCACCACCGTGAATGATTAATACCATGTGCACACGTGTGTGTGTGTGTTTGCAGGAGGGATGTACTGTGCTGTGTGGTAGGTACGCACATCCAAGGAGCGTTTGTCCAAGAACTGTGTGGCCCAGGGAGGGAGGCGAGTACACACGAGCCCGGAGCTGCCTGTGCCGGAGCCGCACGGCGGGAGCGCAGCCCCGCTCCCAAAACCCTCCTGAGCTTTTGCGTAACATGGATCAATGGGTCAGACTTTGAGTTTCCCAACAGCTTTCCCTGACAAATGCCAGAACATATATCAGGGAAGTCAAGCAGGACAGCAATAACATCGCTGCCAACCAGCGTGAAAATTGGCAGAGCCTGGCACTGAGGACTGCCTATTATCAGAGACGGGGCATGGCCCGGCACGGTGACGAACCCACTTAACAGCGCTGTAAAATTAGCCATTTATGAAAACAAATTGAATACTGCAGCAGAGGGTGACGTAAGGAAAGTTGGCTCCAGACAGAAACAGAAACTCCTGTAGCCTGGATTAGCAGAAGAGCTCCGTTATATCAGGGCTCAGGCATAGAAGCTGATAACAACTTGGGTGCTACAGGAGATTTTTAACAGACACAAAGAGGCTGCCCCTATAGGCACACGTGTGGCTCCTATACGACTTGCAGTGNTGAAGATACAAGGAGGACTCCAAAAAAGAGCTGTCTTCCACTCAATCCCCCCCTCTCTCCTAGATCTATAAGGTCACAGTTTCCCACATCACCACTGGGATAGAAGTTGGGGAGAAACTCACTTCTGGCACTGTCAGCAAGTCTGACCCAGTCCCTTTCCCTCCTGCCCCAAACACCCAGAAGGGCTCTTAATTTCAGTGGGGTTCTACAGATGCAACTTCAACAGCAGAGCAGGGCTCCCGAGTCTGTCACATCCCAAAACAGTGAAAATGAGAAAGCCAAGAGTTTTGGCAGCCAGAACCCTTGATTTCCTCATTGAGGGAAGCGTAATCTCTTCCTAAGCTTGCTGCAGGTCTGGGAGGCTGTGGTGTGCAGAGGATACTCCGAGTGAGTTCCTCTTGGACCCCTTCCAGGTGTTTACACACAGAGCCAAACCTGGCTCCTCTTCAAGAGTGCATGTGAGGGGGGGAAGGGGAGCTTAAAAATAAAATAAAAATCACAAAGTCCTGCCGAGCTGAGCAGCAAGCTCTACGGTGCTAAACTGGGGCATTTCTTTTCATTTTTCACAGTGGAATGTTATTTCCATGCCTAAAATGGGTCAAGTGTTTTATACAGGCAACAACTCAACCTCCCCCATCCAATTAAAGTATTTTACTACAAATGATCTTTGTGTGTGTTTGTGTAGGTTCCTCATTGTGTGAAAGAGAGATACTTGCACCAAAGACAAACAACCGGGTCTTAGGTGTTGGATTAAACACATTAAAAAAGGCATGGTGACTGTGTTTTGCCACTGATGAGATCCATGTAAACCCAAATTCCACCCTTCCTAACTTGAAAGGGAAGCACTTTGAGCCCCAGGGTTCAAGTTAAGATTGGGAACCAGGAGAGTAGAGTATGAGAAAGCCAGGGGAAATAAAGCAAGTAATAATCTGTTTAACTTATGAAATCACTCATCTGCCTGTCCTACTTGAAGGCACAAGGGACCACCCCATGCTCGGCATCTCCTGCCCACCCCACAGCCACACACACACACCCCCCACCGGCGTCCCCCTCCTCGGGGCCAGCAGAGCAGCCGGGATTGGGCAAAGCTAAGGAAATGCACAGCCGAGTTCATCTTAGTTTGTGTTTTCCTTTAGGACAAAGCAACTTTCCCGGGAGAGGAAAGTCAGGCAGGGACGGGGCAGCGGAGCTGGAGAGGACAGTGGGGTGGTCGGGAGAGGAGAGCGGGGCTGGGGGAGCAGGCACTGAACCAGCAGCACCAGCAGCCACTGCCTTCTGGTAGGAAGTGACTCCAGTTAAAGGGAAAGGGGAAATCCTCCCTGTCTCTTTAAGGCATCCTAGGACATGGAAACTTTGTACTTTCAGGGAATCTCCTTGCCAAAAGAACTGTAAAACATGTCTTCCTCTCCCACCGCTCTCCCCCAACTCCGTTTCTCTTTCTGACTTGTTTTCTTTTTTTTTTTTCTTTTTTTCTTTCTTCTGTCTTTTCTCTAAAGGGCATTTCCATTTTCTATTGCTTCCTTCAGAGCAAAGATGGATGTGGCGACATTTATAAGGGTTTGTAACCCTCCGAAAAGTATCCGATTTCACGACAACTCCGCTGCACTTTATCACTAAAGCGGGGAGAGGGCGGGAGGTGGCGGGAGGGAGGGGGGAGAGGGAGTGAATGCGTGGGGAAAAGGACCCAAATTCACAGCGGGCTCATAAAATTTAAATAAGAAAAGTGCAATATTCCTCATTATTGTTCAGCTCAGACAGCTCAGACTGGTAGCTGCTTTGAGTACTAAATGATTTTATAGGGCTATTTGACCTTACAATCATTTGTGTTACACTTGCCATTGCTAAGGGGAGACAAAAATACCCACCACATCCTCTAGCTGCAGCGCTAGTCCCAGCCCTTGCCGACTGTTGAGGGGTTGGGAACTTTATAAACTCATTTGATTCATTTGAGGTTTCACAACAGCCAAAAGTTCCTTTATAGCTTTTTGGAAACCACATGCTAAGATTGCATCTAAAAAGGTACCAGTGAAATAACACTAAAAAGCTAGTAAAACTAAGGAAATCATAGAAGGACCTTAGATATGCATTTCTTTGCAGCCACACACTAGACACATGCATTTGTTTTCATACATACCCACAAGCTACTTTCAAACGCTCTATTTACAGTTTTCCAATCTGAAAACTAGGTGAAAACCCACCGTAAGGGCTCTCTCTCCTATCTGCACTTCAATCTGTACACACAGAAAGAAAGGAACTCTCCAGGATACAGCCATTTCCCTATGCAAAAGTTTACATAACTTTTTCTGCGAGCATATACTTTCAGACAGTTTGCCGAGCTCCGGTATTTCACCAAATCTATATCTAAGAAAGGCACCCGAGCATGTTTCCACACGCACTCGCATCCATACGTACGTTGCAAAGGCACACACGCACATGTAAATGTACACACACATCTCCTATACACACGCACGCCTACAGCTGGCTGTTCCGCCGGCTCACGAAACGTAGAAAGGGATGCTGCAGCCACAGGCACACCGAGCTACCTACCTGCAATGACAGCCGGAGATCTCTGTCCTCCTTCAGCTTTCAGCCACACTTGCAAAGTGAAGGCATCTCGGGGCAGCTCAATATCTGCCTTCAGCCGCAGCTGATCACCTTGTCCACTGAAATAGAGCGCCCTGCTCGGGGTAAGGGACTCCTCTTCGTCCTTTACCTCCCGCTGTTGCCTCCTGCGGGGGACATGCCCAGGCTCCAGCCCAGCAGTGGAGCGCCTTCCTCGGGCTAACCTGGTGGCACAGGTGCCCGGGGCCGTGTAGCGGAGCTGGCGGCTGTGCCTGGTGTCCCTTCTTGCCCTGCGGGAGCGCTCGTCCATCCCACATTCGGGTCCACTGGCTAGGGCTGTACAGAGAAGCGCAAGAGGCAGCAGCAAACTCCAGAGCTGCATTTCCAATCTTCCCCCCCCTTCTCCCCTGCAAATCCTCCCGATCTGCCAGCTTTGGGCTCCTCCTTGCCTTGACTTTCTTCTCTTGTTCACCCTTCTTGGTATTTGCTCTTTTTATAACCCTTCTCAGTTGCTTTTTCTTTTCTTTTTTTCTGTTTCTTTCTTTCTTTTTCCTGCTTATAGATTTTTTTTTCCTTAAAACAAATAAAAATAAAATAAATCAAAACTCCTTCTTGGTTGAAATGTATTTCTCTGTTCTTCCTCCTCTATCTGTCTTCTTCTCCTCTATTCCTCCACAGCTGGAATTCCTCTCTCTCTTCTTTTCTCTGCTGGATTTTCTTCCCTTTATTTTTTTCTTCTTAAAAAAACCACACACACACTCTCTCACACATACAAAACAAAACAAAAAAACAAAACAACACCACCACCCCCCCCAGCTTTCTCCAAGACTCAGACCCACTGGTTTCCCTCCCCCCAAAAGATGCTCTAATCTATTTATTTTTTTGGCCTCCTTTATAACATAAGCCACAACCCCCTCCTTCCCCCCATCCTCCCCCCCTCCCCTCTTCTCCACAAAATGAAAGAAAAGAGAAAAAGCCCCTCAGAAGATGAGTAAACAAGAATATGCTAATCTACTCTAGGGTGCTCCACCTTCCCAATTGAATGATTCCCATTAAAACTGCAGGGATCATGACTAATCAATCAGCTTGAAGGAGCAGATAGCTCCAGAGGTTCAAACACTTTTGCTGTTTTCTTTTTCCCCCCTTCTTTTCCTCTCTTCCTCTTCCCCCCCTCCCCCCCCNCCCCCCTTATTTATTTTTTAAAGAAGACAATCAAGATGAATGGATCAAAGTGACAAAAATCCTGCACCCCCCTTTTTGCAATCTCCCCAGCTTTCTGTCTCACTCCAGTCCAAAACACACANATTTGGCTTTTGAATGCTCCAAAGACTCCTGGGTTTTTTTGAAATAATAATAATAATTAAAAAAAAATATTAATTTTATTGGTGGAGTCAAAAATCTTCTCTCCAAATTCCTAATTTTTCAGTCTAAGGAATTCAGCTCTCCTGGTTTCCCTGGCTTAGTTGTAGCCACAGGTAAGATTCTGGCTGCTTGCTGGTTTGTAGATCTCTGTTTCTGAGCTGGGACG